>OV656717.1:9946943-10271600 GCA_927399405.1 Agonopterix arenella | reverse complement strand
GCCTCTACGAATTATACGTAGAGGCGATCCTCGTTGGCCTCGTCTCGTGTCGCGCGTCGCCGGCTCCTCGTGAAGGCCCTCCTGGCCGCGACACACGCAGCCCGGAGCCCCGCCAACTCCTCCGACCACCAATAGACGGCGCGTCGGGGAGGCAAACGGCGAGACCGAGGCATGCTGTAGTTACACACCTCGGTCAGGGACCCTCTCAGTTGGGCCGCTGCGGCGTCCACGTCCAGGCCATCGCAGGGAGGCGAGAGCCAATCCTGGATGAACGCCGCCTCTGCGGCCGCCTCTCGGTCTAGGCGGGTGAGGGCCCACCGTGGGAACGGGGATTGGCCCGAGGGGGCCATCCCCCGGGGGCCTTGGGTGGAGATATCGAACCGCACGTATCGGTGGTCCGATAGAGTCTCCACCGGCTCCACCCGCCAGCCCTCAACGCGGGCGGCTAGCGCGGGGGTGGCGAAAGTGAGGTCCACTATTGACCCCCCGTTCCGCCGCACACACGTATGAATTGTCCCACTATTTAGGAGGGACAGCCCGGACGACGCTGCCCAGGGTGCGATTGCGCGTCCCCGGGCGTCGGTGACGTGGTCACCCCAAGCCGCCGACCTGGCATTCAGGTCCCCCAGGAGGAGCACCTGACGCGGCGCCGCCCTTCCGGCCACGGCGGTGAGGACTTCGAGAAAAGTCTCAAACTCCGAAAGCGACCTATTGTTTGGGGTGAAATAGACCCCCACCAGGGCTATGTCTCCCCACGCGGCGGCCACGTATCCCGGTCCCCTTTCTAAGAGCGAAAGGGGAGGGGAGTCTGTGGAAGACCGCGCCACCATTGCCACCAAACCGTCTCCACTCCCCAGCCAGCGGCCGGGGACTGAGTACGGCTCGGCGACTACCGCCACGTCCACCAACCACTCGGCCATGACCTGGACCAGCAGGTCCTGGGCCTTCATGCAGTGGTTGATGTTCGTCTGAAGGATGCGATGTACGACCTGCATTATTCGGACATCGCTCCCCTCTCGTCAGCAGCCGCCGAAACTTCGGCGACGGTGGTGGCGGTAGGCCGGGTTGGCGCCTGCGCTTTGCCCTTCTTGGGTGGAGGTTTGCAGGACCTCCCACTCATAACGTGGTCCGCTGGGCGACCACTGGCTGCGCACACTACGCAGTGAGGCTTGGCGGTCGTACAGGAGGCGGCCTTGTGCTCTTTTTTCCCGCAGCGGTAACAGCAATCCGCCCTGTCCACCTCGGACGGACAGAGAGCCCGGGTGTGACCGATCCCGAAGCACTTGAAGCAGCGCAAAGGCGGATCTTCAAGCGCCCGGACCACACTCGAGCTGAGCCCCACTTGCAGCCGTTTCTTCGAAACGACTGCCTTGGCTGCGGCAATTGGGCACTCGACACGGATGGTGCCCATGCCACCGCGGCCGGGTCTAATGGCCCGGCCTTGCACCGCTGCGACGTCACAGCCTCCTGCCGCTGCGACCGCCGCCACCACCTCCTCTTTGGTGACCGTGTCGTCGAGGCCGGTCACCTCTAGGGCCACGGTCTTGACGGGCCTGACGACTTTAGCCGCATCCGCGATGACCTCTCGCAACTTTGTTGCGAAGAGGTCTGCGCTCGCGCTGCCTTGGGCTCCCGCGAACTCAAACAGCCGGGCGCCCGTTTGTGTGTGGCGGCAGGTAACTGCGCCAATCCCTAGCTGCGCGGGATTGGCATTGGTACGAGCCCGTTTCAGCACGGACTCGTACGTCTCACCCCGCTCCACAGCCTCCGCGGTGAGCGTCACCACGACGGCCGCGGTTTTGGGAGGAACTAGCTTCCTCCCAATGGCGGGAGCAGTGGTGTCGGGCTTGGGGGCCGACTTTTTCCCCCTTCCTTTCCCCTTCCCATTGCCAGTCACTTTGGACTGGTCGGGAGGGATGGTGACAGGGGTGGAGGTCGGTGTCGCCTTTTTGGGCTTGGCCTTCTTTTTCCTTCCGACCACCTCCTTCCAAGGCTGCTTGGAAGGGGTGGTGGAGGGCAGAAGGGCGTCCTCTCCCAGGAGCTCCTGCTCCGCCGCCTGATTGGCAGCAGACTCAGCCTCCGTTTCCGCATTTACGATTGGGTCCGGATGTGCCGTCCCCGTTTTCCTCCTGTCCGCCGCGAGCAATGGTCGGACACGCCTCTCCGGCAAGAGCCGGTCCTCGATGCCAGCGAAGCAGGCACGGGTGAACACCCTCTCCTCCGTAACTACCTTGCGGATTATCTCCGCAAGATCCGTGGAGGTGACGCCCTCTGCCAGCGGCCTTTCGGGAGCCTTTTCTGTCGGCTTCTCAGCCAGCTTCCCGTATAGCCGGTAGACCTCCTTCTGCAGGTGATCCACCCTCGCCTGCAGTTGCTGGGTCTCATCCGTGGCAGTGCGCTGCACCAGCTCACGGATGACGCCGAGCATGCTCGCTGCGCGACATTTCAAGGCCTTTTGGAAGGTCCCCTTCAAATTAGAGGACTTTGCGGCGACCTCCACTATCCCCTCCTGGTCCTCCTGAGCCATCTGCTCTAGCTCAGCCAGGGAGTAGTCCGCGTAAAGGACGCTGGACGTACCATAGCCGGCCTTTGCCCTACCGGAGCGCGCCTTCTGCTCTTTGGCAGCAACTTCCTCCTCCAGATCTTGCTGGACTTGCGCCCGTCTCGCCAGATTAAGCTGGCGTTGGGCGTCCTCCAGACCAACGTCGTGGGCAATGGCACCAGGGACAGGGGGTGAGACCTTGCTCTTACCCTTACCCTTGGCCTTCCCCTTCTTCTTTTCGGGCTTACCCTTGACAGAGCCCGAAGAACGTTCGGACTCTTGTCTCATGTAGGCCCTCTTCCGCGTCTGGAGGTCACCTTCTTGGGCCTTCGGACCAGAAGCCGACAAGCTCGGAGAGGACTCCACATCCGAGTCGGACGAGTCGTCCGCCCTACTATAAAAGCTGGCCGCAGATGGTGCGCGGCTAGCTTCCGATGCCGAAGCGTCGACATTGGGGTGGCCCTGAGAAGGGCCCTTTGGTTGGCCCTGAGAAGGGCCTTTTGGGAGAAAACGCCCGGAGGCGTCCCGCAAAGGTTTTGACATTTTGTCCGCTCTTCATAAACACCCGCAGAAAGTTTATGAAAGCACAGTGCTCGTTTGCCGTCGGCCTGCCACTCCGTTACGGTGGTCAGGCGCGACGTTGCCCGGGGAACGCTACGTGGAAGCCAGCACTGTGGGGGGTTCCCCTCCCCAACCTAACCTAACCTAACCTAACCTTTTTTTTTTTTTTTTTTTTTTTTTTTTTTTTTTTTTTGACGCGGGGAAATGCGTTACGCACACCCCCTCCCGGGGCGTTCGGGAGGGTGGTAGTGTGGGACTCTTCCGCCCCAAAAAGGGCGGAACTACCCACTAAAACCCCGCGGAGGCCATCCTCTGGCAGTTTATGGGGAGACCTGGTACCGATTACGCCTCCAGGACTCCCCTTCCCCTGCCTCGCCCCCCCCTTACTAAGGAGGGCTCCTCCCTGGGGAGAATACTCTCCCCTGCGGAGGGCACTGTCGCGAGCCATGCCGTGTAAATGGCGGCATGGATCGGGGCAGTGTCCTCCTCTCGACGACACCCCCCCGGCCTCACCGAGGGGTGCTCATCCCGGGTCACGTTCCAACGGGCACCTCAACGGCCCGAGGCGCTCTCGTCCGTGACCCTTGGACGGCGTCGGGGCTAGCGGGCATTAGCACCGCCACGACGCGGTCTTCTTCGAGCGGGATCGGCCCTTTCCCGATCCCGCTCGGCGGACTCCTTCTGGAGCATAACTTGCTCGCAGAAGGAGACCGCCTCTCTCCAGCCCTCCTCACTCGCCAGCATTGCCTCTATCAATGCTGGCGGGGAGAGATCCCGCCCGATCCGGTCGACCAGGACTCGACGCTCGTCTGCCCACGCAGGGCAGACCTCCAGCGTATGCTGAGCGGAGTCCAGGTCGCAGGCGCAGTGGTGGCACTGTGTTGTCTCTTCCCTTCCTATTCGACTCAGATACTCACCGAAGCAACCGTGTCCGGTGAGTATCTGAGTCAATCTGTAGGTGACTTGCCCTTCCCTGCCGATCCAGGCTTCGAGGTGTGGCAGAATCGCACCGACAGCGCGTTGACGCGCACAGCCGCCCAGCTCTAGCTGAGCACGCCAATCCGTCAACGCGCGTCGGCGCGCGTTCCGCCTCAGCACTTCGTGCTCTCGTTCCGGCGGGCTCCCCGCCCCTTCACCCTGGCCGCCATGCCGCAGCTGGTCGTAGACCGCCGCGTCCATGGCCGCGAGGATTTCAAAGGGGGGGGAACGCGCCAGAACCGTCGCCGCCTCGTACGAGATTGTACGGTAGCCTCGCACGATTCTTATGGCCATGATCCGCTGCAGGCTCCTGAGTAGAGCTCTGCAGCGGGAGGAACCCGATAGATCGTTAGACCACACGGGTGCCCCATACAAGGCCATAGACCGCACGACGCCACCGTAGAGACGGCGAACATCCTCTCGTGGCCCCCCAAGATTTGGCAACAGGCGCAACAGAGCGCCTGCTACCGTCCGCACTCGGGGGGCCAGGCGCACGAAGTGCTCCTCGAAGCGCCATCGGCTGTCCAAGGTAAGGCCTAGGTACTTGATGTACCGGCCCACCTGGACGTCGGCGTCACCTACTCGGATTTGCAGGCTGGGCGGTTCTCGGCCTCTCTTGAGGCCATGGAACCATAGCGCCTCTGTCTTGTGAGGCGCTATTTCCAAGCCCAGCCGGCGAATCTCCCCAACAACACATGCCACCCCTAACTCGGCAAGCCGAAGCGTTCTCTCGAAGCTTGTCCCCTCGGCCATGATGAGAGTGTCGTCCGCATAGCAGACGACACTTAGGCCGGGGGGGAGTCCGGTGCGAAGGACCGCATCGTATGCGAGGTTCCACAATAAGGGGCCCAAAACTGACCCCTGTGGAACCCCGCAGCAGATCTCCCTCCTCATCTCCGTCCCATTCCGACCGGTATAGCGCACCGTTCTGTCCCATAGGTAGGCCCCTATTATTGCCTTCAGGTAGGGAGGCAACTCATGGTAGTCGAGTGCCTCCCTAATGGCCTGCCAGGGGAGGGTACCGAATGCGTTGACGATATCTAGCGATACCGCCAACACCACCCTCCCCGATCGGACTGCCGATTCCGACAGGGAACGAACGTAGCGGATCGCGTCCACCGTCGATCGTCCCTGCCGGAATCCAAACTGACAGTCCGATAGATCGGGGCCTACCCGCGACAGATGCCCGCTGATACGGGCGGAGATAACCCTCTCGAAGAGTTTCCCCACCTCGTTCAGCAGGCATATCGGTCGGAACGCGGACGGAGAGTCTGGGGTCCTTCCAGCCTTCTGAATGAGCACCAGACTCGCTTCTTTCCATTCGAGGGGGAACACACCGAGGCGCAAACAGTCACTGAACAGCAGCCTCAGTCTGCTCCCCAAGACAGACAAAGCCAACACGAGCGCTTTGCCCGGGACTCCATCAGGTCCTGGGGCAGTGTTGCGGGATGCGAGCCGCCGCACAGCTCGGTCTAGCTCCCCCTCCGTCACCTCCATTTCTTCGGACCAGGGTTGCTGTTCCGATTGAGACGGGGGGTCAGAGGAACTATCCTGGACCCTGGGGAAGAGGGTGTTGACCACCCTTCCCAAGAATTCGGGGTCCAGGGTTTCCGTCAGCGGAGGGACCCACGGTTTGAGCTTGCCCAGTACCATCTTGTACGGGCGCCCCCATGGGTCCCTATCCAGTCCCTCCAGGAGCTCTCTCCAAGACCGGGCTTTGGCGTCGGCAATCGCGATGCCGAGCGCCTTTGCGGCGGCTACGTAATCCCGCCTGGCTCTGACTGTCTCCTCCTGAACTGTGGCTTGCCGAGTTCTCCTCCGGCGGGCTCGTTGGTACCGGCGTCGCGCAGCAAGAACAATTCTTCTTAGCTGCGCGATTTCTTCACTCCACCAATACGCCGAGCCTCGCCGGGGCGGCCCGATTCGGGGCATCGAGGCGTCGCACAGCGACGCCATAGCGTCCCGAAACTGGGCCGCCTGCACCTCCAGATCGGGCGAGGTCTCTCCCTCAGTCCAGCCCGCGACGTTGGCGGCGGCTACGAGCATGTCACGGTCGAGCCGCCTAAGGGACCATCGTCGCGGGGGGGTGCTATCCTGGACCGGGCTGCTGGGGCGGCGGAGAGACACATCGAAAACGATGTGCCGGTGGTCAGATAACGTGACCACCTCCTCCGCAACCCTCCATCCCTGCACCATGTGGAACGCAGAAGGAGTCGCCCATGAAAGATCCACGATCGACTCCCCCTGCCACCCCACGAAAGTGCTGACTGACCCCCGGTTTAAAAGCCGGAGGTCTAGTTCTGCCGCCCACTCCAGGAGCATCTCTCCTTTTGTATCGTCCCGGGTGTCGCCCCACTCGCTTGAGTGGGCGTTAAAGTCACCCAGGACGATGACTGGACGAGGGGCGCAACCGCGAATGCAATTGGCCAGCTCGTCCAGGTAGGCCTCGTACACGGCGAGGCCCACAATATTTGGAGAGATGTAGCACCCCACTATGGCCAAGGAGCCCCACTCCACGGCCACGAATCCCAGCCCCTGGTCCAGGAGGGAACAATGGCGACCGTCTCCCCCCGCCCAATAAATTGCAGCCATGCCCCCCCGATCTCCGAACCACCTTGGGTGGGACGGAATCGAGTAAGGCTCGGCTACTACCGCTAGAGCAACCGACTGCTCCGCGAGCGTTTGGATCAGCAGATCTTGCGCTGCGCGGCAGTGGTTCAGGTTGCTCTGTAATATTCTGCTGGGGGGCGGGAATATTAAGCCTGCATCATTTCCTCCTGTCCCCGGGCTGGGGAGGTGAGCGTCTGGGCGGCGCCCCCCTTCTTCTTTGGCGGGGAGCATTTCTTGCTCCCCAACCGGTGGTCGGCAGCCCTGCCCATGTCCGAGCACACGGGACATTTGGGGGTGCACGCTGTGCAGAGACGGGCAATGTGCTCCGTCTCAGCACATCGATAGCAGCGCGCGCTTCTGTCCGCCGCGTTGGGGCAGCGTGCTCGGACATGCCCCATTTCGAGGCACTTGAAGCACTGTAGAGGCCGTGCCCCAAGCGCCTCGACTCTTGCCGCGGCCCAGCCTATCATTACCCGTCCCAGGGTTGCCAGCTTTCTGCCAGCCCCGAGCGGGCACCGCACCCAGGCTGTACCTAGCCGAGACGGGCTTCTTTTGATCTCCCCGACCTTGACATCGGTCAGGGAGCATCCGCCGGCTTCAGCGATGGCCGCCGCCACAATTGTGGGGGTGATGGACTCGTCCAAGTCCATCACCCTAATCTCCCCCGTTTTAGATGGGCGCGATATCATTGCGCCCGTGCCTTCGAGTACCGCCACCATTTTCTTCGCTAATGCGTCGGCTTTGGTGGCGCTCTCCGGCCCGGGGATTTCCAGCAGGAGGCCCCCGGTTACCGCCCTTCGCTGTCGTAGCCCGCCAGTTATGCCGAGCTCTGACAGCTTTATTCGGGCCGTGACAGCCTCCATCGCCGCCGCCAAGCTGGTCTTGGCCTCGGGAGGCACCGTGACCACTATTGCGGCTGTGGTGGGGGGCTTTGGCAGCTGCGCCTTTTTTAGTGGCGCAGCGCCGTCCCTTTCCTGCTTCCTCCTTTGGCCGCCGCGCTTTTTTCGGCCGACTACTTCAGCCCAGGACGACTGCCCCTGGGTCCCATTAGACTTCCCCTGCGGGCCTCCAGGGTTAACAGGGGGAGGGGTAGCATTCGGCCCCGGTTTCGAGGCGGCAACCCTTTTCTTCCTGTTGGCCCTCCTCTTCTGGGCCTTCGACAGGCGCTTGGGCTCCGTCTCCGGCACTTGCGTCTGTCTTTGGCCCAAAGGGGGCCTTTGTCCCATCGTAGGGAAAAACCTCGCCATAAGGTCAGACTGGAAGCGAGCGAATTCGCGGTTCATAACCGTCGCTAGCTCGTTCCAGTCCGACACGCCTTCGGTGCCCTGGCCATTCGTGGGCCCTGACTGCGGCCTCTGAGGCTGCGGCCTTTCAGGCCGCGGTCTTTTAGGCTGTGGCGTTTCCGCCTTCTTCTCCCCGTCCTTCTTTTTCTTCTTTCTAGCGGAAGGAGACTCCGAAGGTTTGGCGGGAGGGGGCTTCGCGGATATGGTGGGATGGGAAGGCGGGCCCGTCCCCAATCCACTTCCACCCCCCGACTCCATCTGCCCCTCACCTCTGAGACTCAAAACCTCTTGAGACAGCGCCACCACACGCGCGCTGAGATACGCGACCTGACTACGGAAGTCCTCGTTCTCCCGGTCGCGGGTCTCCGCCCTAGTGCAGAGCTCGGCGGTGCCGGCCCGAATCGCCTCGCATGCCGCGCGGAAGGAGCGGACGAGGTCTGCTTTAGAGCTTTTAGGCCTGTCCGCTACCCTCTCCACTGCCGCTAGGCCGGCCAGCATCTCCGCACCGACACTCGCCGCGGGCTGCTGGTTCTCCCACTCTACCGATGTCTGAGAAGACGAACGGCTTTCAGGGCGCCTTTTGGGGTCGCTTTCATCCTCTTCCCGGCGCTGCGGTTTACGCTTTCGCGCCCGCTGGTCGCCGGGGTCTGAGGAGAGCGACATGGTGGATACGCCACCGTCGCTGTCAGCTCCACCGTCTGGCCTTCTCTTTGATGCAAGAGGCGTGCCTGGCCTGATAAGCAGCCTCAGACCACCTCCTCTTCGCTCCCCACTTCGGTTGGACTCCGAGGATTGGGAGCGCGCAGTATTGGGCGTGCGCGTGCGAGGGCGTCCTCCCACCACTAACTCAGTCGGGCGCACAAAACTGGGCGTGCGCGCCCCTTCGCCGGTCTCCGGCGGATTCATTACATGCCCGGAGGCATGGGAACTCAGATTGCCCCCCCCAGATACGGAAAGGCTGCCTGACTCTCCCACGGCACGAGGTGTCGTGAGATCGTCAGGGCGGGATTCTCCCACTGCGGAGCAGCGGGTACCCGCCTGGGGTAATACGTTCTTCTGGGTTTTCATTTTCCATACTCGCTTTCGATGTAGCCCTTGGGACTGAGAACCCCCCAGCCATGCATCCCCTCGCCGGGCTACTGGAACTTGGGATTTAGGGTAATTTTTTAGAGTGGTTGTCTTCCACGCGACCCGGGCAGATACCCCGACGGTCCCCGTCTCTCTCAGTGAGTCTACGGGTTGGGCCGATCGGTGGGATTCATAACCCCGTGCCCGCTTTGGGTGGACGCTCTCGCGACCGCCCGCGACGGACCCGTCGCCCCTTTTTGATTTTTATAGTGGTTATCTCCACGCGACTCGGGCAAATACCCCGACAGTCCACGTTCTCCATCTGGAGGTTACGTGTAGCTCGGCGCATGCATTTGCATACACCGAGCTCCTTCCCGTGCCCTACGGCACCTCTAACACGCGGATGACTCCGCTCTCGCTCGTCCACTACGCCCTCTGCTAGGTTATCAGAGGGACGTGCGGAGAGCCCTCACGCACGGGGCGGTTTGAACCCAGCGGGGCCCCACCCCGTGCAAGTGGTGTTCTTAGCTTCGCTCCAAGCATTACACGCTTGGAACTACTGAGCCCCCCCGCCACGACAAGGCGAACACCTTGGGGGGGAACTAACCTAACCTAACCTAACCTAACCTAACCTAACCTAACCTTTTTTTTTTTTTTTTTTTTTTTTTTTTTTTTTTTGACGCGGGGAAATGCGTTACGCACACCCCCTCCCGGGGCGTTCGGGAGGGTGGTAGTGTGGGACTCTTCTGCCCCAAAAAGGGCGGAACTACCCACTAAAACCCCGCGGAGGCCATCCTCTGGCAGTTTATGGGGAGACCTGGTACCGATTACGCCTCCAGGACTCCCCTTCCCCTGCCTCGCCCCCCCCTTACTAAGGAGGGCTCCTCCCTGGGGAGAATACTCTCCCCTGCGGAGGGCACTGTCGCGAGCCATGCCGTGTAAATGGCGGTATGGATCGGGGCAGTGTCCTCCTCTCGACGACACCCCCCCGGCCTCACCGAGGGGTGCTCATCCCGGGTCACGTTCCAACGGGCACCTCAACGGCCCGAGGCGCTCTCGTCCGTGACCCTTGGACGGCGTCGGGGCTAGCGGGCATTAGCACCGCCCCGACGCGGTCTTCTTCGAGCGGGATCGGCCCTTTCCCGATCCCGCTCGGCGGACTCCTTCTGGAGCATAACTTGCTCGCAGAAGGAGACCGCCTCTCTCCAGCCCTCCTCACTCGCCAGCATTGCCTCTATCAATGCTGGCGGGGAGAGATCCCGCCCGATCCGGTCGACCAGGACTCGACGCTCGTCTGCCCACGCAGGGCAGACCTCCAGCGTATGCTGAGCGGAGTCCAGGTCGCAGGCGCAGTGGTGGCACTGTGTTGTCTCTTCCCTTCCTATTCGACTCAGATACTCACCGAAGCAACCGTGTCCGGTGAGTATCTGAGTCAATCTGTAGGTGACTTGCCCTTCCCTGCCGATCCAGGCTTCGAGGTGTGGCAGAATCGCACCGACAGCGCGTTGACGCGCACAGCCGCCCAGCTCTAGCTGAGCACGCCAATCCGTCAACGCGCGTCGGCGCGCGTTCCGCCTCAGCACTTCGCGCTCTCGTTCCGGCGGGCTCCCCGCCCCTTCACCCTGGCCGCCATGCCGCAGCTGGTCGTAGACCGCCGCGTCCATGGCCGCGAGGATTTCAAAGGGGGGGGAACGCGCCAGAACCGTCGCCGCCTCGTACGAGATTGTACGGTAGCCTCGCACGATTCTTATGGCCATGATCCGCTGCAGGCTCCTGAGTAGAGCTCTGCAGCGGGAGGAACCCGATAGATCGTTAGACCACACGGGTGCCCCATACAAGGCCATAGACCGCACGACGCCACCGTAGAGACGGCGAACATCCTCTCGTGGCCCCCCAAGATTTGGCAACAGGCGCAGCAGAGCGCCTGCTACCGTCCGCACTCGGGGGGCCAGGCGCACGAAGTGCTCCTCGAAGCCCCATCGGCTGTCCAAGGTAAGGCCTAGGTACTTGATGTACCGGCCCACCTGGACGTCGGCGTCACCTACTCGGATTTGCAGGCTGGGCGGTTCTCGGCCTCTCTTGAGGCCATGGAACCATAGCGCCTCTGTCTTGTGAGGCGCTATTTCCAAGCCCAGCCGGCGAATCTCCCCAACAACACATGCCACCCCTAACTCGGCAAGCCGAAGCGTTCTCTCGAAGCTTGTCCCCTCGGCCATGATGAGAGTGTCGTCCGCATAGCAGACGACACTTAGGCCGGGGGGGAGTCCGGTGCGAAGGACCGCATCGTATGCGAGGTTCCACAATAAGGGGCCCAAAACTGACCCCTGTGGAACCCCGCAGCAGATCTCCCTCCTCATCTCCGTCCCATTCCGACCGGTATAGCGCACCGTTCTGTCCCATAGGTAGGCCCCTATTATTGCCTTCAGGTAGGGAGGCAACTCATGGTAGTCGAGTGCCTCCCTAATGGCCTGCCAGGGGAGGGTACCGAATGCGTTGACGATATCTAGCGATACCGCCAACACCACCCTCCCCGATCGGACTGCCGATTCCGACAGGGAACGAACGTAGCGGATCGCGTCCACCGTCGATCGTCCCTGCCGGAATCCAAACTGACAGTCCGATAGATCGGGGCCTACCCGCGACAGATGCCCGCTGATACGGGCGGAGATAACCCTCTCGAAGAGTTTCCCCACCTCGTTCAGCAGGCATATCGGTCGGAACGCGGACGGAGAGTCTGGGGTCCTTCCAGCCTTCTGAATGAGCACCAGACTCGCTTCTTTCCATTCGAGGGGGAACACACCGAGGCGCAAACAGTCACCACACGCGCGCTGAGATACGCGACCTGACTACGGAAGTCCTCGTTCTCCCGGTCGCGGGTCTCCGCCCTAGTGCAGAGCTCGGCGGTGCCGGCCCGAATCGCCTCGCATGCCGCGCGGAAGGAGCGGACAAGGTCTGCTTTAGAGCTTTTAGGCCTGTCCGCTACCCTCTCCACTGCCGCTAGGCCGGCCAGCATCTCCGCACCGACACTCGCCGCGGGCTGCTGGTTCTCCCACTCTACCGATGTCTGAGAAGACGAACGGCTTTCAGGGCGCCTTTTGGGGTCGCTTTCATCCTCTTCCCGGCGCTGCGGTTTACGCTTTCGCGCCCGCTGTTCGCCGGGGTCTGAGGAGAGCGACATGGTGGATACGCCACCGTCGCTGTCGGCTCCGCCGTCTGGCCTTCTCTTTGATGCAAGAGGCGTGCCTGGCCTGATGAGCAGCCTCAGTCCACCTCCTCTTCGCTCCCCACTTCGGTTGGACTCCGAGGATTGGGAGCGCGCAGTATTGGGCGTGCGCGTGCGAGGGCGTCCTCCCACCATTAACTCAGTCGGGCGCACAAAACTGGGCGTGCGCGCCCCTTCGCCGGTCTCCGGCGGATTCATTACATGCCCGGAGGCATGGGAACTCAGATTGCCCCCCCCAGATACGGAAAGGCTGCCTGACTCTCCCACGGCACGAGGTGTCGTGAGATCGTCAGGGCGGGATTCTCCCACTGCGGAGCAGCGGGTACCCGCCTGGGGTAATACGTTCTTCTGGGTTTTCATTTTCCATACTCGCTTTCGATGTAGCCCTTGGGACTGAGAACCCCCCAGCCATGCATCCCCTCGCCGGGCTACTGGAACTTGGGATTTAGGGTAATTTTTTAGAGTGGTTGTCTTCCACGCGACCCGGGCAGATACCCCGACGGTCCCCGTCTCTCTCAGTGAGTCTACGGGTTGGGCCGATCGGTGGGATTCATAACCCCGTGCCCGCTTTGGGTGGATGCTCTCGCGACCGCCCGCGACGGACCCGTCGCCCCTTTTTGATTTTTATAGTGGTTATCTCCACGCGACTCGGGCAAATACCCCGACAGTCCACGTTCTCCATCTGGAGGTTACGTGTAGCTCGGCGCATGCATTTGCATACACCGAGCTCCTTCCCGTGCCCTACGGCACCTCTAACACGCGGATGACTCCGCTCTCGCTCGTCCACTACGCCCTCTGCTAGGTTATCAGAGGGACGTGCGGAGAGCCCTCACGCACGGGGCGGTTTGAACCCAGCGGGGCCCCACCCCGTGCAAGTGGTGTTCTTAGCTTCGCTCCAAGCATTACACGCTTGGAACTACTGAGCCCCCCCGCCACGACAAGGCGAACACCTTGGGGGGGACGGGAACCTAACCTAACCTAACCTAACCTAACCTAACCTAACCTAACCTAACCTAACCTAACCTAACCTAACCTTTTTTTTTTTTTTTTTTTTGTTGACGCTGGGAAAAAATGCTTTACGCATCCCCCCCCCGTTGGGGGACAGGAGGGGTATGTGGGACTCCCCGGTGCGAGTCACCGGTATACCCACTAAAATAACCCAGCGGCACTCCCGCTTCGCCCGGATGGCAGGGGACTGGGAGACCAGCAGAGCCTTTACGTCCTGTCCCCCACCGGCGATCGCCCGCCTTTCGGCGGGCCCTACTACGCTCCTCTGCACAGGGAGGAGCCCGGGAATGACCGTGAGTGCCCGGCCATTCCCCTTACCGCGAGGGTGGTGAGTAGTGCAATGCGGGCGGAGGTGCCCCCGCACCTGCCGCCCGCTACTCACCGCCGGGAGGCTGAAGACGGTTGTGCAACCGCCTTCTCCTGCCCCTTCTCCGCCGACGGAGCGGTGCCGCGAGAGGATCGTCCTCCCGCGCGCGCTCCGCCTCCTCCTTCTGTGATATGACGAGTTCACAGAAGGAGGCGACCGCCGCCCATGCCTCCTCACCGCCCAGCATGGCGTTGACCACGCTGGGAAGCGAGAGGTCTCGTCCGACCGCCGCGACCAAGTCCAGGCGCGGCTCGGACCACGACGGGCACACCTCGAGCGTGTGCTGCGCCGTGTCCTCCGCCGCGCCACAGCCATGGCACGACGGGGTTTCCTCCCTTCCGATCCGGTGCAGGTACGATCCGAAGCAGCCGTGCCCGGACAATACCTGAACCAGACGGAAGGAGAGGAAACCGTGCGACCGCCCGAGCCAATCTTGTAGGACTGGCCCGAGCGCGTCCAGTGTTCGGCGGCCGAAGGTTGCGGCGGCGAGGTCCTCCGCCCAATGTTGGACGGTTGCGGTCCTCGCCTGCTGCCGAACGGCCTCCCGCTCTTCTGGGGCCGGGCGCTCCCCGAGTGCTCTCCGCCCCGCCGTCCACTCGTACACTCTGGCGAGCACCCACGCCTCGAGCTCCCAAGGCGGGGTACCAGCCAGAGCGCACGCGGCCGCGAAACTCGTCGACCGGTACGCCCTCGCCACCCGTTGTGCAATGGCCCTTTGGGGCCGACGGATGGCGGCGGCGTTCTCCCTCCTCTGGAGGGAGTCCGCCCATATGGGGGCCCCGTAAAGGGCCATGCTCCTCAGGATGCCGGCGTACAGTCGCCGGCACCGCGCGCTGGGCCCCCCTAGGTTTGGGAGGAGCCACGATAGGGCGCCCGCGGCCTTCAGAAGGCGCGCTGACAGCCCGCTGAAGTGCGGGCCAAAGCGCCACCTGCTGTCTAGTATAAGACCCAGATATTTCATCTGGGTCTTTACCTCTGTCCTGACGCCCTCCACCAAGATATGGGCGCCAGGCGGGGGGCGCTTCCGGGGACCGTGGAAGAACACGGCCTCGGTCTTGTGCAGCGCCACCCTCAACCCTAGGCGGCGGATCCTCCCTGCAATGAGGCCTCCGCCCGCCGAGGCCAGACTGGCCGCCTCCCTGAAAGTCCCTCCTCGGGCAGTGAGGAGTGTGTCATCTGCATAGCAGATGACACTCGTGCCGCCGAGAAGGGTCCCTCGCAGAAGCCAATCGAAACCGATGTTCCACAGGAGTGGTCCTAGAACGGACCCCTGCGGAACACCGGCCCCGACGCAGTATCGCCGAAGGCAGCCAGTCTTGTCCACGAGGAGGACCGCTCGGTCCTCCAAGTAGCTGGCCAGGAGGCCCCGCAGGTATTGAGGCACTCCGTGGAACCGAAGTGCCTCTATGATGGTGGGGTGGGGGATGGAGTTGAAGGCGTTGGCTATGTCGAATGACACGGCCAGCAATCCATCCCCCGTTTCCACGGCTGCTTTCACCTGGCCTTTGAGCCTGGCCAGGGCATCCACGGTCGAACGCTCAGCCCGAAAACCGAACTGAGCGTCCGACAGATCCGGCCCAACTTCCCGCAGGTGAGCCTTCAGGCGAGCCGCGATGATCCCCTCGAACATCTTACCGACCTCATCGAGCAGAACGATGGGCCGGTATGCCGAAGGGGAGTCCGCCGGGCGCCCCTCCTTACGGAGAAGGCACAACTGCCCCTCCTTCCAAGGCTTCGGGAACCTCTTGGACGCGAAGCATGCGCTGAAGAGGTCCCGAAACCTTTTCTCCATTTGGGTGGAGGCGATGGCCACCACCCTTGCGGGGATGCCGTCCGGGCCCGGAGCGGTCTTTTTGGGCCGGAGGCGACGGATCGCTGCCTCGAGTTCATCCTTCGTCACCTCGGAGACGTCCTCATCCGGCGGGACCGCCGCTTGCGGGGGGTCCATCGCTGGTGGGGCGAAACTGTCCCTTAACGGAAACAGGGACCGTACCACCCCATCCAGCAATGTCGGCTCAAGGGTCTCGGCTACTGGGGGACCAAAGGGGCGCAGTTTGTTGCGCGCCGCCTTGTATGGTCTCCCATACGGGTCTTTGTCGAGACCCTCCAGCATCTCAGCTCTCGCCGAGTCCTGGGCGGCGCCCATTGCTGACTTGAGGACCCTCTTTGCCTCTACGTATAATTCGTAGAGGCGATCCTCGTTGGCCTCGTCTCGTGTCGCGCGTCGCCGACTCCTCGTGAAGGCCCTCCTGGCCGCCACACAGGCGGCCCGGAGCCCCGCCAACTCCTCCGACCACCAGTAGACGGCGCGTCGCGGAGGCAAACGGCGAGACCGAGGCATGCTGGAGTTACACACCTCGGTCAGGGACCCCCTTAGTTGGGCCGCTGCGGCGTCCACGTCCAGGCCATCGCAGGTAGGCGAGAGCCAGTCCTGGATGAATGCCGCCTCCGCGGCCGCCTCCCGGTCCAGGCGGGTGAGGGCCCATCGTGGGAACGGGGTTTGGCCCGAGGAGGCCATCCCCCGGGGGCCCTGGGTGGAGATATCGAACCGCACGTATCGGTGGTCCGATAGAGTCTCCACCGGCTCCACCCGCCAGCCCTCAACACGGACGGCTAGCGCAGGGGTGGCGAAAGTGAGGTCCACTATTGACCCCCCGTTCCGCCGCACACACGTATGGACTGCCCCTCTATTCAGGAGGGACAGCCCGGACGACGTCGCCCAGGATGCTACTGCGCGTCCCCGGGCGTCGGTCTTATGATCGCCCCAAGCCGCCGACCTGGCATTCAGGTCCCCCAGGAGGAGCACCTGGCGCGGTGCCGCCCTACCGGCCACGGCGGTGAGGACATCGAGAAAAGTCTCAAACTCCGAAAGCGACCTATTGTTTGGGGTGAAATAGACCCCCACCAGGGCTATGTCTCCCCACGCGGCGGCCACGTATCCCGGTCCCCTTTCTAAGAGCGAAAGGGGAGGGGAGTCTGTGGAAGACCGCGCCACAATTGCCACCAAACCGTCTCCACTCCCCAGCCAGCGGCCGGGGACCGAGTACGGCTCGGCGACTACCGCCACGTCCACCAACCACTCGGCCATGACCTGGACCAGCAGGTCCTGGGCCTTTAAACAGTGGTTGATGTTCGTCTGAAGGATGCGATGTACGGCCTGCATTATTCGGACATCGCTCCCCTCTCGTCAGCAGCCGCCGAAGCTTCGGCGACGGTGGTGGCGGTAGGCCGGGTTGGCGCCTGCGCTTTGCCCTTCTTTGGAGGAGGTTTGCAGGACCTCCCACTCATAACGTGGTCCGCTGGGCGACCACTAGCTGCGCACACCACGCAGTGCGGCTTGGCGGCCGTACAGGAGGCAGCCTTGTGCTCCCTGTTCCCGCAGCGGTAGCAGCAGTCCGCCCTGTCCACCTCGGACGGACAGAGAGCCCGGGTGTGACCGATTCCAAAGCACTTGAAGCAGCGCAAAGGCTGTTCTTCAAGCGCCCGGACCACAATCGAGCTGAGCCCCACTTGCAGCCGTTTCTTTGAAACGACTGCCTTGGCTGCGGCAATTGGGCACTCGACACGGATGGTGCCCATGCCACCGCGGCCGGGCCTAATAGCCCGGCCTTGCACCGCTGCGACGTCACAGCTTCCTGCCGCTGCGACCGCCGCCACCACCTCCTCTTTGGTGACCGTGTCGTCGAGGCCGGTCACCTCTAGGGCCACGGTCTTGACGGGCCTGACGACTTTAGCCGCATCCGCGATGACCTCTCGCAACTTTGTTGCGAAGAGGTCTGCGCTCGCGCTGCCTTGGGCTCCCGCGAACTCAAACAGCCGGGCGCCCGTTTGCGTGTGGCGGCAGGTAACTGCGCCAATCCCTAGCTGCGCGGGATTGGCATTGGTACGAGCCCGTTTCAGAACGGACTCGTACGTCTCACCCCTCTCCATAGCCTCCGGGGTGAGCGTCACCACGACGGCCGCGGTTTTGGGAGGAACTAGCTTCCTCCCGCCGACGGGAGCAGTGGTGTCGGGCTTAGGGGCCGACTTTCCCCCCCCACCTTTCCCCTTCCCCTTGCCAGTCGCTTTGGACTGGCGGGGAGGGATGGTGACAGGGGTGGAGGTCGGTGTCGCCTTTCTGGACTTGGCCTTCTTTTTCCTTCCGACCACCTCCTTCCAAGGCTGCTTGGAAGGGGTGGTGGAGGGCAGAAGGGCGTCCTCTCCCAGGAGGTCCTGCTCCGCCGCCTGATTGGCAGCAGACTCAGCCTCCGTTTCCGCATTAATGATTGGGTCTGGTTGTGTCGTCCCCGTTTTCCTCTTGTCCGCCGCGAGCAATGGTCGGACACGTCTCTCCGGCAAGAGCCGGTCCTCAATGCCAGCAAAACAGGCACGGGTGAAGACCCTCTCCTCCGTAACTACCTTGCGGATTATCTCCGCAAGATCCGTGGAGGTGACGCCCTCTACCAGCGGCCTTTCGGGAGCCTTTTCTGGCTGCTTCTCAGCCAGCTTCCCGTATAGCCGGTAGACCTCCTTCTGCAGGTGATCCACCCTCGCCTGCAGTTGCTGGGTCTCATCCGTGGCAGTGCGCTGCACCAGCTCACGGACGACGCCGAGCATGCTCGCTGCCCGACATTTCAAGGCCTTTTGGAAGGTCCCCTTCAAATTAGAGGACTTTGCGGCGACCTCCACTATCCCCTCCTGGTCCTCCTGAGCCATCTGCTCTAGCTCAGCCAGGGAGTAGTCCGCGTAAAGGACGCTGGACGTACCATAGCCGGCCTTTGCCCTACCGGAGCGTGCCTTCTGCTCTTTGGCAGCAACCTCCTCCTCAAGGTCTTGCTGGAGTTGCGCACGTCTCGCCAGGTTAAGCTGGCGTTCGGCGTCCTCTAGGCCAATGTCGTGGGCAATGACACCAGGGGCAGGGGGTGAGACCTTGCTCTTACCCTTACCCTTGGCCTTCCCCTTCTTCTTTTCGGGCTTACCCTTGACAGAGCCCGAAGAGCGTTCGGACTCTTGCCTCATGTAGGCCCTCTTCCGCGTCTGGAGGTCGCCTTCTTGGGCCTTCGGTCCAGAAGCCGACAAACTCAGAGTGGACTCCACGTCTGAGTCGGACGAGTCGTCCGCCCTGCTATAGAAGCTGGCCGCAGATGGTGCGCGGCTAGCTTCCGATGCCGAAGCGTCGACATCGGGGTGGCCCTGAGAAGGGCCTTTTGGTTGGCCCTGAAAAGGGCCTTTTGGTTGGCCCTGAGAAGGGCCTTTTGGGAGAAAACGCCCGGAGGCGTCCCGCAATGGTTTTGACATATCCGCTATTCATAAACACCCGCAGTAAGATTATGAATGCACAGTGCTCGTTTGCCGTCGGCCTGCCACTCCGTTACGGTGGTCAGGCGCGACGTTGCCCGGGGAACGCTACGTGGAAGCCAGCACTGTGGGGGGTTCCCCAACCTAACCTAACCTAACCTAACCTAACCTAACCTTACCTAACCCGAGCAAACCTGACACGAGCAAACCTAACCCGAGCAAACCTAACCCGAGCAAACCTAACCCCTAACTGTCATGTAATATCATCTCAGTAATTAGTAAATGTCTTGTTAAAAGGTAGCTACTATTAAACTCACTACTCATGAAAAGTTATGAAATCTCTTTACATGCCAAATCTTTAAGTAGGTGTTCATCTCGGTCTTATAACCAGAACCAGACTTCACACATAGCCTGGTGGACAGGCCGTGGTTCATCAGTTCTTCAGTTCTTAGTTGGACCTTGTATATGTATCGAATCTCTGTGAATAATTCTCTTGCGCGATGTATGTCTTGCATTCGATTGTGAACCTTATTTATAGAAGGTTCATCATCATCACAGGCCTTTACATCTGTTGCAGATGATTTAAGCAGTGTTTTTGGAGAAGCACTTTTTCTCATGGCTGTACAGTCCTATACGAGAGCCGCATACACGTCCACAGCCTCTACAACAGAACCGTACGCCGGTGGATGACGACGGGATTGTGACAGCTTTATTCCTTTTGTCACGTTTCTCTGCCAGGTGTGCAAACCAGGCTTCGTCGTGAGTAGTCCGACCCTCTCTTATAGAAGGTTACGAGTTACGTATTCACGGTGAACGTTGTCTATGTATGGAGCATATCCGAGAGCGATGGTATCGCCATCTGTTGGCATCCTTGCTATAAAGTTATAAGTGTGGGTGCTGACATCTGTAGCAAGTCCCCACAAAGTTGTAAGACTTGTATGCCATGTGTGAGTCTTGGCTACTTTTTTATGTGAAATGATTTTGATGGGATCTCAATTCTTTTTGTAGATTGCTATTGCTTTTAATTCATAATATGCGGATCCCTTAGTATTGCAGGATCTTAAACCACTCAGATTAAGTAGGCAGAACCAACCCTGGCAGCATCAGGACTGAGAAGTTGGAACTCGAAATTCATGCACTATTTTGCCTAATACCCACAATGTAAATTCAAAATCAGCAGATTTTCGAGTATCACGGTTAAAGATAGGCGGTACCCCTGCAGCATCAGGACTGAAGAGTTGAGACCAGAAATTTGAAGAGGTAGTCTCTGCTTGATACTAACAATTCTAATTCAAAATCATCAGTTTCCCAAATCTCACTGTTTATGTAGGCAGCATCTGCAGCATGATTCCCTGCAGTATCATGATTTGAGGATCAATGGTTGAAATTTACATTTTGTTACAGTACACGTATTCAAAGTTTCATGAGAATGGGTTTTAGACCTATTTTTAACCGACTTCAAAAAAGAAGAAGGTTTTGAACCGACTTCAGAAAAGAAGGAGGTTTCTCAATTTGACCGTAAGTATATGTATATATATTTTTTAATTTTTTATGTGTGTTCACGGATAATAACTTCGTCGTTTATGAACCGATTTTTTTTTATGGAAAGAGGATATTCCAAGGGTGGTATCATGATAAGGAAACCAGGATCTGATGATGGCATCCTAGAGAAATAGAGGGGAGCCTTTGTAAATCGTAGTGCCGGCTAGTGCGTTTGTTAATTTAAAGCACTACTATTAAATTGAACTAATGGATTCACCACTGAAAATTGTGAAATAAACAAAATTTTAACAAAAAATTAAAACCGCCTTCATAAAAACTAAAAAGTTAAAAAATAATATTGCAGCCGATAACTTTTTCGTTCGCATCATAAGAACATTAATTTGTTTTATAGAAG
This sequence comes from Agonopterix arenella, assembly GCA_927399405.1. Classification (NCBI taxonomy): domain Eukaryota; kingdom Metazoa; phylum Arthropoda; class Insecta; order Lepidoptera; family Depressariidae; genus Agonopterix; species Agonopterix arenella. The sequence continues at coordinate 10,250,786 of OV656717.1, read as the reverse complement.
TCGGTGTCAAGCCAAGCCCAAAAACCGGCTTGACAGTGACTTCGATAACACAAATTAATGTTCTTATGATGCGAACGAAAAAGTCATCGGCTGCAATATTATTTTTTAACTTTTTAGTTTTTTTTTAAGGCGTTTTTTACCTATACATATATGCACCCCCACTAAGGGGTTGGCAGGGAAAAATAACAAATTTTTCGACATTTCTATTTTGTTTTACACTTAACCCAGTCTGCATGCCAACAGCTTTCTAGGACTTGGGGAAGTATCTGTTAGGTTTTGATGATCAACAGTGTGTAAGTGAGTGACGAAATCCAAGAAGTTTACGTATTCATAAAAACTAAAGTATCAAGGCTATAAAAATGAAATTAAGTACATTTTGTAAGATCGACAACCACATGCTGTTTTGAAAATTTGAGCTCACAGGTAGAATCCAAACCGAAGTTATGAGCGCTCAATAATACGCCGTATTTCTTCGAGAAACGGTACGGTAGGGCGCCGCTTTTTTGGCTCGTCTTGTAGGGGCCCCACCGGCGTACCCCCAGATTTAACTTGATCTTTAAACCAATGTCTGTGCTTTGTATTTGTTTTTCAATGATAGGATTAATTAAAGATTAGTATGGACACTTTGAGCCACTTTAAAACTAAATATCTTAAAGGAAATCCGACAAATGTGAAGCACATATTGGTTTCTTAATTGTATTTTAAACATTTTTTTTACTTAAATTACTTAATGTTCAAACTCGTCCTAGTCCATAGAATTTAAAAGTAAAAAAATCTTGTTTAGTGTGGAGCGCCGTATACGAATTCTATTATACAGTGGATGAAATGCACTCCTCGATATTGATGCAACATTATTAGGTTTTCTTACTACGTTCTCGTTAACTGCAAAGCCAGTTGGTGTTACAAATCATAGGCAGGTACAAAAGTTAAAAGATTAATAATTTATTGTTCAACAATCGGTACAATTTGATCTTTATTATAAGTTAGAGTCTAGCGGTGATCCAGCTGGCGAAGGAAGTGACCCTGGTGTAACCGGCGGGAAAACCTGAAGCACATCCGTTTCCGGATGTAAATGACGTCACACCGATCTGCGAACAAACGATAACATCAATTATTTAATCGGAAGTTAGTTACTTGAGTTTATTCTTATGCAGAATTAATTATTGTTTACTATTGGCACCAGACCAGTCGTAGGCACGTTTAAACTACAGGGTGAAATTGTTATCATTAGCATCCTTTTAAACTAAGAGTCTACCCATCAAACTGAACAACTTTCACTATGGGAGCAAATCGATCGGAGCAAAAAAATAATCAGCTGTTGCATCTGATTCGAGTTGGCATTGTCGAGTCGAGTTGGCATCTATTCTAAGCCGGAACCACACGGTCGCAGTAATATTATTCCACATTATTACTAGCCTAGCCTCACAGTGTGGCAACGCTCTTGATGCCGCCGCGTCCGTGTACTCTAGCTGTCATGCGCAGATATGCAAGGCAAGACCAACCCCCTCATACAGATCTCTCGATGCGACCCCCGCCGCCCGCTTCCCCACAAGGCCATCGCCGTTGCTCTGCGCAAGTACATGCTTTTTTTAAGGACTAATTATAGTAATGGTGTGATAATAGTTACCAAAGTGGGTTCTCCTCCGATAGTGATGGCGAGCGGGCCGCCGGAGTCTCCGCCGCAGGTGCCGACCGAGCCGATGCCGCTCGTGCACACGATGGAGTCGATGATGCCGAACCCGTAGATGGAGGCGCACTCGATGTTGGGCAGCACGCGCAGCGTCACGTGCCGGAGCGACGTGGCCGTCGTTATGTCCTGCGAGGGCACTGCAATGGAAACAAAGTTAAAAGCAGTTGACACACACACACATTATTTATGCCCACACTCACATACACTTATGCATATTTTGTGATTTATATTCTACAGGTTGTAACAAAACACCCTAGTTATATTTAGAGGGGTGGTTTAGACCATCAAACTGAACAACTTTCACTATTGAACCAACTTCGAAATCGCGAAAAAAAAAACAGCTGTTTCATACAAATGATAATAAAATACTCAAATTTTTGGGGAAGCAGATTTTTTATTTAAATTTTTTCGATATTTCCATAGTGGTAGTTCAGTTTGATGATCTAACCCACCCATTTAAATATTACTAGGATGTTTTTAACAACCTGTATAAGGGGGTGTAAATTATTTAAATGTTTTGTGTGGTTTCAACTATCAACTTGAAAATTTTTCACTATGAAGCCAATGACATAGCAAAAAAAAATCTACTTTACCATAAAAAAACTGCATGCATGCATGCCTTCGCGATTTAAAAACGTGAAAGTTGTTCAGATTGATGATCAAATCTAAATCACTCCTTAAAATATATTACTAGGTACTATTTTTGTTACAACATGTATTATACCTAACAACACATTTCACTAGCACTTGGCTCACTCACTCTCTCTCTGTCACTTATCCGTGACAGGAGGCTTTTACCCAGTAGTAGGATCCAACAGACTAACTTGCTAACAGTGTGTCCAAACTCTGTCCAACAACTGTTAGTTTTAATGGACAAAATGGATACAATAACGTAAGTAGGTAGGTTACATCTCGATATTTTCCTTTACCTTAAAGTTACTATAACACTCTGATACTAATCGATCGCAGGCGGCTACTGAACTAGCAACTACCACAGCTCACCCTTATTACCATACAAATAAAGTTTAGTTTTGAACTCACAATCTCCGGTTCTGCCGTAGCCAGCGGCGATGGCCAGAGTGTCTTCGAAGGTAAACCAGAGAAGGAATCCAGATGGCAGCGTGACCGGCCCGATAGCGTCTACGATACACAAAAAAAATAATAAAAAAACATTTTTAGAATCAAGCTATTATTTAAATGCTCTCATTAAGGCGGTTGCAGAGGGATCAATTTTATACAAAACTTTGTCGCACAATACGCGTAGACGGTATTAATATAAGAAACTTTGTATATATGGAAAAGTAGTTTAGAAAATCTAGATGCCGCGTCACAAATAACATTTGCAATTTATAAAATAATTACGAAGATATAAAGCTTTGAAATTTTTCATACAAAATTTTAAAACGTTTATACCTTCGTAATTACATTATAAATTGCAAATGTTATTTGTTACGCGGCAACTAGATTTTCTAAACTATTTTTCCATATATAAAATATTACTTTTATTAATTCCGTCTACGCGTATTGTGCGTCAAAGTTTTGTATGGACTGAAACCACCTTAAGAAGACCCATCAATTTATTACATTACCAAGGAATCTATAAGAGTACATACATTACAGACTACAGACTTTTTTTGTTCTTCGACAAAAAAAAATCTTTGGTTATTTGTCTGTTTGTTCGTTTGTTTGTAAAATCATCACGCAAAAAGTGCTGAACCTATATTATTGAAACTTCTTTCGTTTGATAGCTTATGATTTGACTTTAAAACTGGTAGGTATATAATTTGTGCGGACGAAGTCGCGGGTAAACTCTAGTGTGATATAAAAGCTTATCGACGAGGTTATACATAATTATTGTATTCTTATTCCAAATATTATTGATTTTTAAACATGTTACAGCCATGTTGTGCTATTTCGAATCAAATTAAAGATTGAAAAATTGGCCTCGGGCGGGACTTGAACCCGCACTTTTCGAAACCGGGGAACTGCGTTATCCAATTTCGCCACCGAGCCCGCTACCCAGAGAATGAAATTTTCAATCTGTTGCGTCTTAAGGGGACGTGAGCGTCATCTACTGGTAGTTATTACAAACTAAGACGCAACAGATTGAACATTTCGTTCTCTGGGTAGTGGGCTCGGTGGCGAAATTGGATAACGCAGTTCCCCGGTTTGGAAAAGTGCGGGTTCAAGTCTCGCCCGAGACAAATTTTTTCAATCTTTAATTTGATATTGTATTCTTGTTTATCAACACAAGTAAAACTTACTGCTGAACTGGACCGCAGGTATGTTGATCATAGCGATGTCATTATGGAACTGTGTCAAGTGGAAGTTCTGGTGGACTACAACGTCGCTCGTCCGGACCCTGGTGCCACCCTCGAAGAGTCGCAGCGAGCCCAGCACCACCTCGAAGCTGAGAGCGGTGTTGGTGCCGTCGGTCCAGCAGTGCGCCGCCGTCACCAGCCGCGTGGCCGACACGAGCGTGGAGCCGCAGACCGAGGTGCGCCCGTCTCGCAGGGCGATCAGGAGACCTCCCTGTGAACCATTCACAAATAAAACCGTTTAGGAGCATTATGGCAAATCCGCAAAATAACAAGTGGATAGCAAAGCGTCAAAAGAGCAGAATGTCGAAAGCGCACCATGTTAAAAATGAAGACCAATACACAAATTGTTTTTCTATAGAAAACGTTAATAGCTAGGTACGGAACCCATATGCAGGTAACAAAACACCATAGGAATACTTTCAAGGGGTGGTTTATAGTTTAGACCATCAAACTGAACAACTTTCCCTATGAAGCCAGCATTGAGACAAAATTAACAAAGTCAGCTGTATCATACAACACTGTGGTACCTCGACTCAAACGTATTGGAACAGCAGATCTTTTTATTTTGTTTCGTTGTTGGTTCCATAGTGAAAGCTTTGCAGTTCGATGGTATAAACCACCCCTTTAAATATAACTAGGGGTTTAGGGTATTTTTTTACCTCTTGTATATAATAATAAATAAATAAAATAAAAAAAAATCTTTTATTTCAGACAACTTATATATTATAGTCCATTCAAAAAATGTTAGTAGGTATTGGAGAACTTAATTTCAACATTAATTTTAAATTAATTAAGACGGACAGTAGCTAATTACTTCCCTACCTGGCACCCTGGCAGATCCACCGCATGCCAAAGACATGCAATTTAGTAAATCTGCCAAGCAGGGGGCAGTCCATTCTGTTAGCAATCATCTTCAGCACTTCGTTCGAGCTCGCACGAACACGGTGTACCGCTGATGCAAGTTTCTTTCGCATAATTGCGTAAAAATCATCTGAACTTGCATCAGCAAACATTCCGGAGGCACTACAGTAGCGAGGGAGCCCGAACAGAGCCCTGAAGTTGTTGTTGTATTGAATACGCAAGGCATTGTAGGCTTTTTGGGTAAAATCAGCCCAAAGGCCGCTTGAGTAGAAGGATTGACAATATGCCTTGAAAAGTGTTAGTTTGACTGTCGTATATGGAAGAACAGATTTTCTACCGATTTTGTTTTTGGCTTCAGCGTAAAATTTGTTCAGTTTGATGGTCAGCAACACTCCTTAAACTAATGTAACGTATTTATGTTTACACCCTGTATAATTATTATTTGTTGTATTGTACAATCCAACAACAGGAAATTCAATGAATTAGGATTAGTGATATCTTAGAGCGAGGTTATGGTTATGATAAGATATAATGATAAGTTATTCTCATAGTACAAGCACAGATTAATGATAAGTTACTACAAGGGTCCAATCTCGTATATTTTAAATATTGAAGTTCAATCTACATGCCAATTTAGTTCTTATCACATAACGAGCGAGTGACGGAATGGATTATGAATTTAGAATACCTATTGATTTTATAATTTCTTTTTGTGGGGTTGACAAGCCAGCATCACTTCCACCCAGTGGGATCTTTTGTGTTAGCCCCAATACTTTTTGCTTTCTTCACCCTTCAAATAAATGGTCAATGAAGGAGACAATACCATTGAGGGGAAGAAACCTAAGATCTCCCGGTTTTGGATATCCATCTCCAAGGAGGCACATGCGTTTAGTTGCCAAGACATCGCAGTCACAAAGGATATGTTCCATAACCTCCTCATCCTCTCCGCACTTTCGTCAGCTATACCCATTGTTAGGTTGGACTATACCCTTAGAGAACCTAGGGTTAGCGCCAACTACAATGTTTCATTTTCATTTATTAAATACACAAAATATAAATTGTGTAGGAAATAACCTCCACAAAAGAAAACGGTACGGTACCAACTCCCCCACATTCCCACGACCTGATTGGGGAGTTGACTGCTTAAAATATATTTTAACTTTATTTTCTCAGTAATAATGGATAAGTGCTGGGAGACCTAATAAACTATAAATGATAAACTATAAAAAGTAAAGAAACGACAACATAAAACAATGAGCCTCAATGAGGTTCATTGTTCAATGATTGCCTCAAGGTGAGGCAAGGTGAGGTGATGAGGTTTTGACAACGAATAAAGAGTTACCGATTTGACTGGTTGGAAACTGGCGGATTGCACACTAACCAGTTGACATGCAAAAAACCCCCTGGGGCATGTAGAACATAATTACTAGGACAGGCTGCCAATCACCTATTCATACTAATTATAGAAAGTGTGTTATGTTACGTTTTCACTGTACTGCTAAAACACAGAAGAAGTGAAGTGAGTGAAGCGGGTAACAACTGTACAATAAAATGATGTGTCACTCACCACATACGGGAACTGTCCAAGTGAAGACGCTTGCCCACCAGTGATCCTGGACCCATCGAAGTCCGTGGCTTCTTCGAAAGCCTTGATCCTTGCCGCCTCCGGAATGCCCACGTTTTCGTGGTAGTTTCGCGCGATTGGCACGAACTCCTCCTTTAGCAGTGGAGTTGCCAGAAGTGGCGTTGCCAGGATCTGGCACGCCAGAACTAAAACGAACAGTTCCATTTTTGAAAGTAGTGACGGTTTGTATTGTTTTTCCTTATTTTATATAGCAGTTTTAGGGTTCCGTAATCCGGTAAGGAAGCCCAACTGGAGCGGATAAGTGTGTCCAGTCCATCTGTTTGTCTGTCTGTCCTAAGTTTACATACTTTGGAGTTGCTAACAAATATTAAAATGACCAACAATTTAAATATTAAGGAAGGTGCCAAAACAAGAATTTCTTTTTTCAAAGGGTTTTTTTATTTTGCTCTAGAAAAGATGGCAATAATTATATTATACCTACAAGTGTCAAACTTGATGTGTTAATGGTAGGTACCACACTTTAATAATCTAATAAGTAACAAAAACCGGCCAAGTGTGTGTCGGGCCCGAGCTAAGGATATTGGAGAGCCCTCGATGCGCGAGACCGACTCGCGCTTGCCCAGTTTTTAATAAGGATTTATTTATAATCTTATCATAATCACAGACTAATTAGTTGTGGGCTGATTAACATTAATATTTACTAATATTTTAATTTAAAAGTAATCTCTTTTTCTAAGTTATCTTTATTTTAGGTATCATAAGTATTTACAACATTATGCACAACTTACGGCTAAATCTCTTGGCAACGATCAACATTAACAGGCCTGATTATACAGGGTGTAACCTGTGGCTGTGGTGTAACTTTCAACCTGTGCAATATTAACGAAGCTAATTAAGTCCCTTAGACTGGTTACGAATCAATAAAAAATAGGACAGTAAAATCCAGTTAATCCGAAGAGCGTCGGTGGCACGTTGCGGAGAGGTATGGCAACTCAATCTTGAGGTCCGGGTTCGAATCCGCACGGATTACATAACATGTACTAATTAGTTTTTGTACGAAATATAAAATAAAAACAAATTGCCGCAAATGACGAAACGCGCCGAAATAATAATTATTAACTGTCCTTCTTTATTTTTTGGTAGCTTTTGACCCAATAAGGTAATGCCAGCCACGAAGGTTAGTGTTCCATACATTATTATGCGAGTGTGACATGCGCCGCGCCGGTAGACTGTATTAAGTGCATTAATTGAAACCTTTCCAGAAGAGAGAAGATTTCATGGTATGTGAAAGATTCATACATAATCAGTCTAGTTAGTGTTCGGTAGATCGGTACATACAAACACGGAACCTCCTTTTCTAAGTCGGTTAGGAACGTGCCAACTATTGTTATCTTTGTCCGCGATCGTCGCGCTGCTTGGCGCTGCGCATGCGCAGTGGCGCGACTGTGTTGTTAATAATCTGATAAAATTATCTATTGATTTGAATTATACACCGTGTTTCTGAAAATATGCATTAACTTTGGCTTGGTTGTTCAGACCATTAAATTTGTAATTTTTAGGGTTCCGTACTAAAAGGGTAATAAAAACGGGACCATATTTTAAGGCCAGGCCACACAGAGGCGGTTTTGCGGGAAAGCGGGCCAGAGGCGTTTTTGAAGAGAATGATCCACGTCCATGGAGCACGTCGCGCCGCTCTCACAGTGATATTGTATAGCCGCTGCGCTGGTGGTCGAGCTTTTAAATCATCACATTTATTCATTGACAACTGTACTCTTGTCAACGTCTACTCGCTTCAAAACTAACTTGGTAAGACAATTAATCGTAAATTTTTTGTAACACCTTGTGTACAGGATGGATTTTTGAGACGGGGCATGAAGGGCAGGGCAGGTACCTTCGCCGTTGTACCTACAGCGAGATGTTCTTAAGAGACTATCCTTAACTTTTTGAGACATTTTGAACTGCATTCACAGATTTTGAAAAAAATTTACATCTAAGCAAGAAAATTAATAATTTACAAAACAACTTTTTTGATGCCGATCGATCCCGTTTCTTTTATGGACCAATTATCTCAATCGAGGTTAGAGTAATAGAAATGTATAATATAATATAATATTATTACGAGCGTTAACCCGCGACTTTGTCCGCACAAATTATATACCAGATTATAAGTCACTTAATAAGCTATCAAACAAAAAAAGTTTCATAAAGATCAACAAAAATCATCTTACTTTTATACTTGTTTACGAGAAACTCTTTGTTATGGATGGACTGGCCTCTAAAATGAAGACAGGAATGCGATTTTTGAAAGTCACAAGTTTAAAATCATCATCGAATGATGGGTAATCTCACAGTAATTTTGTGAGTTTCTACTGCTGATTTGAACGTGTGACTTTAAAAAATGGCACTGTATTTAATAACATGTATTTGAATGAATTCCATAATTAATTTAATAATTAATTCCATAATTAATTTTTATGAACTACTTTTTTATAAGGAACCTATTATATAAAATTATTTTGTTATATTGAGTACCTATGTATTCATTTATACTTTGTGTTAATTATAATGTTTTGTATCAACTAGTACACCGCCACGCCATAGCATTTATCTCATGTAAGACTTCTTCAATCCACTGGTTGTCTGGAAGAAATCACTTTTAGTGATAAGGCTGCCTTTTGTACCCTTCTTGTTTTTTTTTTTTTTTTTAATTTATTAGAGGCATTGGCAGTATTGCCATCAGCCTAAGTATTTTACAATTTAATAACATAAATGCAAATTAATACAAAAGAAAAAACTTACAAACTACCTACCTACCTATTATACCTATCTAGTACAAGAAATTTCATTTTAAGAGATAATAAGAGATTGAGAACTACATCCCCTCTACCAAGAAGATGCAAAACCCAACCTTACAATTTGCCCACAGTATCCTTAACGAATTCATACAAGACAGTATACAATTTTGTATGTTTTAATAATCCTTGAAGAGTTGAAGGAATATTTCTAGATTTTAGTATATCTTGACAATAACATATAAACAATATACGTTGCAAAGAAAACTTAGGACATTCCAAAATCAGATGCTGAAGATCACAGAATTGTTCACTACAGTGGGGACAAGATGAATTTTCAGATAATTTCAAACGATAGAGGTGAGCTGGAAATTTGCAATGTCCAATACGAAGTCTACTGATAAGAGTTATAAAATGTCTCTCGAGATACCTAGTGCCCTTCTCAAACCATGCTTTAGAGCTAGGATCTGGAACTATTTCAGCTAACCATTTTCCTTTTATCATTCTGGTACTGTTTAAAGAAATGGACCAACGAGTAAACATATTATTTTTAATAAAAATAACATAATCTGAATAGGGCACCCGGTATGAACAAATCGCAGCTTGTTCAGTTGACTTAGCAAGGGCATCCACTAACTCATTCCCTAAAATTCCTGAATGACCAGGTACCCAACAAAATTCAACTTCAAAACCAAATTCCTTTAAAAGATACACTACTTTTCTAATTACATAAGTAAGGTAATTTACTTTGGCACTTACTAATTTATTAGAAATAGCCTTTAACGCACTCATTGAATCAGACAGGATAAGTATTTTCTTAATTAAGGTACTAGTAGTTTGTACCTTTTGTACAATATATTCTAGAGCATGAATTATAGCTAAAGTCTCAGCAGAAAAAATTGAAAAATAATTGTTACATTTAAAGACCCTACCATATTTACAAAAAGAATCATAAAAAGCAAAACTAGTCACATCATTCGTTTTCGAACCATCGGTATATATTTGAATATAATCTTGTTTACCATCCAAATATTCAAGAAAATCATACTTATTCTCGAATCTAGACAGATTAACCGAAACATTCATGATTAAACTGTGGAAATTATTAGTAAAGCAAGGAAGAGCTTTTGACCAAGATATTTCATCTTGAAATTGGAAATTTAAATAAGTAATAGATTCTGACATAGAAGTAGATATAGACAAAGGCAAATTGTTATAATTAGGAATATTAAAGTTTTCAAGATATACACAAATAACCGAGTTATCTCGGCTAATCAACCTAAGGCAGTAACGATCAATCAAATAACTTCTACGAATATAAAGAGGGACTATCCCAGCCTCCACCTCGAGGGAATTTATAGGAGAAGACATCATGGCACCTGTAATAATACGTAAAGCTTTGTTTTGGATAACATCTAATTTTCTAAGAAGATTATTAGCAGCATCATTAAAAAACATACAGCCGTAATCAAAATGACTTCTCACCGTAGATATGTATAGAGTTTTAAGAATTTTTGGATCCGAACCCCAATCGACTCCAACTAAAGAACGCATAATATTTAAGTGCAATTCAGTTTTTTTACAAATATATTCAATGTGAGATTTCCATGATAAATCATAATCGAGAATAATTCCTAGATATCTAACACAAGTTTGAACTGGTATTCTAATGCCATTATACATAATCTGAGGCTCAATATTACTTTGATTATTTAAAGAAAAAAGAACAACTGAACTTTTAGAAACATTAACCTCGAGTTTTAAATCATTACACAAAATATTATATAAACTACTGAGGCATGCATTCATTATTACTTCGCTTTGCGTAACATTATCACACTCAGAATATAAAACTAAATCGTCAGCATAGAATAAACATTTGACCGTATTAGGGACAAGTTTCATTAAATTAATTAAACTTATAATAAAAATGAGAGGAGAAATAACTGAACCTTGAGGGGTGCCTTTAAACGAATATTTAGGTCCAATTAAATTATGTTTTGTCTTAATCCATACTTCTCGATTGTTTAGAAAATTAAATAACCAATGCAAAACAAAGCCAGGAATACCCAAATCATGTAAACTTTTTATTAAATAAAAATGATCAATATTATCAAACGCTCCTTTTATATCTAAAAAAACTGCAATTGTGTATTTATTATTATGAAAATTGTTACGGATATCACCAACTAGACATGCCAGATTATCCATAGTACTTTTACCTTTCCTGAAGCCATATTGATTATTAGGTATTAATTTACTATTTTCTACGTACCATTCTAATCTATTTTTTAACATGGTTTCGAAGAGTTTAGAAAAGCAAGATGTTAGCGAAATAGGTCTGTATGAATCTATGTTATTTGGATCTTTTAGAGGTTTTAATATAGGAACAGTATGTTGAATTTTCCAACTAGTTGGTATTTTCCTATGTAACCAAAGCTGATTGAAAATATTAAATAAAATGGTCTTTGCATTTGAAGGTAAATTTTTAATTGCTTTATACGGAATAAAATCAGGGCCAGGTGCCGAATCCCTTTTATTGTCTAAAGATGCACTAAATTCATCAAAACAGAATAAGTCAGTCAGCCAGAAGGCTGCCCTTGAACCTCTAGAAGAAAAATAATGATCTAGTGAAGTGTGTGTATTATTATAATTAGATGGTACAACTTTATCTAAGAAACAATGAGCATTCGCAGAATCTTCTAAAAAGCTAGATTTATTATTTGAATCCTGTAATTTTGCCATTTTAAATCTACGAATATGATCCCAAATAAGTTTAGAGCTTGACATACGATTGAAACTAGAACAAAGATTTGCCCAACTTAAGCGTTTTTCTTCAGATATTATTCTCTTTTTCTTAGCATTGAAATATTTATACAAAACATAGTTTTCAGAGGAGGGGTAAGCTTTAAAAGAGTCCAAAGCTAGTTTAGCTTGTTGAACAGCTTTAGCGCAATTATCATTCCACCAAACCGAGGATTTACGCCTAAAATTGCAACACTGAGATTTCTTAGGAAATGTCATTAGAACGTCAGATAAAATATGTAAAAAATTATTGTAATCATGAAGAGGATCTCCACTTAAAGTAAATGAAGAATATTTACATTCACATATTCTACAAAATTCTATCCAATCAACCTTTTTAAAATTGACCTGCGACAGAGAGGGAGTACCAGGAGTTGAGCTACAATTTTTATGAGAATTATTATTGCAAGTATCACTAAAGAAAAAGTTAATCAGCAAAGGATAATGATTACTGCCAAGTAGATCATCGAGAACAGCGAAATTACAACTAGAACTTACGATCGGTGATGCGAAAACTAAATCCAAAACATTACCTTCTTGTCCGAAAGCAGGAAATGTGGTGACATTATGGTCATTTAAACAAACCAAATTGCGGCTATCTGTAAAAGTTTGAATCAAATTACCTCTACTATCATTAAATCTACAACCCCAAGACAAGTTATGTGCGTTGAAGTCTCCTATCAACATAAAATATTTCGAAGAAATCTTAGAAAATGCAGTAGATAAATAATCAATTCTAAACAAACCATTTGGTGGAGGAGGGCTGTAAACACACAAGATATCTAAAGTGTTAGAACCAACTTGAATAGAAATCAGAATGTTTTGAAAATGGTAACAAGAATCGGTCTCAATGATTTTGAAAATATGTTTCTTTTTAATGGCTACAGCTATACCTGAATGAAGATGGTCAGAATCTCTTCTTACAATAATATAACCTGGAATTTTTAGAAGTTTGTTAGAAGTTAACCAAGTTTCATTTAACAAAATTAGATCCACATCAGATTCATGAATATAGTTTTTAAGTTGGTCCAAATTACTAAGAATACTACGACAATTCCAATGGAAGATATTGAATGTTCCAATTCCAATCTCACAGTCCATCAACCAGAAAGATTGGAAATGAGCAATTCCTTAATTTTGTTTGAAGAAAGAGGACCAGTTATGCCATGTGACTGTTTATCACTCTGAGATATTTTAATTATGCTCATTACAGTTTTAACTAAGCCATTTATAACTAGTTCTGAATTAATAATGTCAGTCAACAATGCACGACCAGAAGGAGTCTTGATGGAGGATGAAGATGATATTTTTCCAGAATAGGGAGGAGCTTGATTTGGAGAAGCGGTTACAGAAGCATATGTGGTTTTACCTTTGATTCTGTTTTTAATCTCAGCGATTTTCCTGGACTTGACAGGGCAAGAAAACGATATGGCTATATGCTCCCCACTGCAGTTAACGCACCTGGTATTTTCTTGATTGTCACAGTTTTTGAAAAAATGATTCCCGGAACAGACGGAGCAGACTTGTTGGGATTTGCATGATCCACTTCCATGCCCAAATTTGTAACATTTAAAACATTGCAGGAGGGGCTTTATGTATTCCTTAACCGTGAACCAGATATAGTCATATGTAACATGGTCCGGACGTGAAGATGATAAGAAGGTTACAAGTACAGTCGGCAAGGGAGTGTAGAAACCATCAGCTGTCTTCTTCTGGAATCTCTTTACACCAATGATGTCGCAAGATGCTTTCAGTTCTGTAATTAACTCCTCCTCGGAGATATGTACCGGGACCTGGATAATGCCCTGTGCTTCAATCTTGTCAAACGGTATTTTAGCTTTCAGATTGTGACGCTCCAAAAATTGTGAATTTAATAAAAATGAATTTGCATCTGATTTATTTATGAATTGTATTTTATATAAAGCTGGGCCTACTTGCCGGAGGTGTTCAATTCCATGAATTTCTTTTAGAAGTTTACCCAACTTCATTATGTCCATGTTTTCCGTACTGACCAAAATAGGGTAATCTTTTCTCATCTCGTCTGAATATACGTGGTTATAGTCTTTAAACAGGCCTCTTTTCGACCTCGCGAATTTTTGAGTCATTTTTGACCTGCTGCAATCATCGGTATTTTCCAATGTATTTTCATTCGTAATTTTCCTCTTTGCACCGCCGCCACTGGCTTCCCCCATTGTATCGTAGTTTATTGCAATTGAGGACGACAAATAACTATGAAAGCAACGAAAAATGCAAAAAATATCTGAAAAATATTAAATTAAATTCAATTTTTCCCGCCCTCACAGATCAATCTCACCGCAAAGCCCTACCCTTCTTGTTCATATTGTTGTTTTTTTTTGTTTATTTTGGTGTGCCAATAAAATAAGTACAATATATAGGTTTGTTCGAAATTTAAAGTAGGTATGTGCATTTTTTATTCTTTTTGTTTATATTCGATTTTTGAAAGTCACACGTTCAGATCAGCATTCAAAATTATCAACATTAGGTTTACTACGGAGATTATGCATCACTCAATCATGATTTGTGTAAATTGTCAATTTTTTGCTGACTGCAATTTTTTTCAAAATATGTGAATGCAGTTGAAAATGTTTCAAAAAAGTGAAGGATATTGTATTGAGAACGTTCCGCGCTGTTGGTACAACGGTTAAGGTCCCCTGCCCTTACTGCCTCGTCTCAAAAATTCACCCTGCATAGGTGATAAATTGCCCCAAAATGGGCAAAGAGCTTTTGAACTGGCTATTCACACTCTACACCTGTAAACGGTCACCCATTCAAAGACTGACCTGATCTAGCATTGCTTAAGGGCCTATGTCGAAAAATAATTGAAGCGAAATGGGCGTGTGATAGCTTATATTACTGCCTGATGCGAGATAAATAGATGGGGCGGCGCGCACGCCTGAAACGACGTAAGCGTAAAACAAAGTTTATTTAATTGTGATTGTACTATTTATGCAAGTTCAATTCTGCTCTTATCAAAATTTGTAAAATATCAATCTCTTTTTTTAAATCAAGTCTCATGTTTCTATTATTCACCGTTTAGCAGTTCCAAGCGTTTATAAATAAAAACGGAGGCTACTTTGTCTTGTTTTTCTATCGAGAAAATGTGTCTTAATCGTGTTTTGGCTCTAATCAAAACTTCAATTATATGTTCAATTTACACATATTCGTTAATCATACTCCTACAGTTAGTATTATTAGTACTTCATGATACTGAAGACGCTTTGAAGAATCCTATTTTTTTCACATATCCTCTTAACTTCGTACTCAGACCATGACAGAGACTAAAATCTATGTAAATGATACGGAGACGCGACGTCGCGTCGTGTCTCGTGTGGACTCAGCTTTAGTATTCAGTTTACATTTTGTTTAGGTTAGAAGACAATTGTTTCATGAATGTATTGAAATATTTCAAGGACATAATTAATACAAAGGCGTTTTGTTCTGTTCCAAATAAGAAATTTATGAAAATGAATATCATAATATGAGCTCTATTTTGTACTAGTTAACAACAAACATGCCAAATACGACTAAGTTAATGAAGCAAATACAACATACTCGTACCAATCAGCAGCATGCATACTTAATTTGTGTGGGTTTTTGTGTCAATGTGAACAAATATTTGCTAATAGTGCGAGCGAGCGGTACGCTAAAAATACTTCACTTTTTGTTAAAGGCAACTTGGCATGTCGCTTGGCACAGTGGTAGTCATAGATTAATATGTATATTGGATTGGATATAGATATGTAACTCGCCTTGAATTTTAGGACGTCCTAATTGCGTTGCCGCTTATTAGCACTAGGGGGCGCCACATTATGAAATAAATTGAAAAAGACGATCGGCCGACACGAGGATCGAACCTTAGCTACCCGGATCGTAAGCCGGTTGTCTAGACCGCTAGACCAACAAGACAGTGTTGAACACATAGTGTTTCGAAACAACCGATAGATGGCGGAAGCTGTCTATGGAAAATCAGCGTTCCACTTACTTTGTACTAAGATAACATAGCATAGTGGTAGTTAGGACCAGTTAGAATGATTTGACCAGTACTGATTTTTGATTCACCCCTTAGGGGGCGGTTTTTGGGGGGTGGGGGGTGACTTTTCGTTAAATTTTTTAAATTGCAAATCTTAACCGATACGGATAATCAGGGAATCATTTTCACTTTGGAATTTGAATTTGTAGTAATTTTGATTCTCCGAACTTCTATTTTGGATATTTTGGAGCGTAAGAGCGTTTTTGTTTCGTAAATGTTTCGCTTTACTTTTTCTTGTTTTGTAAACTTGTTGTGAACTTATTTAAGGGTTTCAGCCGTTGGGTAGGTTTATTAAAAAGAACACTTTTAATTAAGTTACACGTTTTATTATTTATGTAACTAGGTAGTTAGGTACACAATTTTATTTATAAGGATGAGTAGTAGAAGCTCAATCTAAACTTCAGAAGTAAAGGTAGTGTTTACTTGTAGGTAGCAAAGTTTTGACCATCTTGAAAACATACATACACACATACATATTCTCACGCCTGTCTCCCACTGGGGTAGGCAGAGACAACGGAACGCCACCTGCTACAACCCTGACATACTTCTCTAGCTTCCCCTACATTCATAAGTCCTTTCATGCATGCTCGTCGGTTTCGGGTAGATCTGACCTGGCCCTTTTTTTTTAAAACATACGGTCATACATAATTTTTATGCAAGTAAATATGTAAATTTACAATCTTAATAGTAGGTAAGTATAATATACAGGGGGCCACCGCACAGTCGAATGCAAGACAGAAAATGCATTCGAGGTAAAACAATACACGTTCTGTTTTTTTTTCTTTTGTGACTGTAAATTACGCATGTTGTGTTCACATTTAAGTGGTTATGCATTTAGCTTAGGACGTAGTTAAGTATCATAATGATTGTATGAGTGTAATAACTGCAAGTTAATCAAATAAGTAAATAAATAAATTTGTCAACTGCGCAGGTACATCGGTGAGACTTATAAACTTACAAACCTACTACCTGGTACTACGGTAATGTAATGTGATTAGAACTGACATTGAATAACGATTATGAACATTAGCGGGGCCGTGTACGTGTACGTGGTGCTCGTCTGTGTGCGTGCTTGATACATGCGAGCGCTTGTATCAAGTTGCTGTACTGTATATCTTTTTTCTGTGACGTGTTACAGAAGTAAAAATAAAAATTGAAACCTTATAAGGGGGTGATTTAGACCAACAAACTGAACAACTTTCACTATTGGACCAACATCGAAATCGCGAAAAAAAATCTTTTGTCCCATACATTTATCTAGAGTAGATCTGTAGTTTAGTATGGAACATCGCAAACGCATCGCATCATGGCGATTATGGCAAATCTCCTCATTTTGGGGGAGGCCTGTGTCCTATGTATTGTGGAGGGGGTCCACAATTCCGTTCGGTATCAACAATCCTGATTCGGAATTCAGTGTTGTCAACTTTGGTTACAAAAATACTAGTGCCGTTAAAAAATGCCTCAAATAAAAATGTATGAAATGTCAAATAAAAATACAATTGCATTATTAGGTATTTATTAAAACTTACATAATACAATCATGTGTCATCACATGATCTCATGATCATGACATGACGTTACGATGATGGTTTGTAAATTGTATTTCAATATTAAGAAATTTATTTATATAAAAACACATACAAAATACAGAACACCTGACAAAAAAAAACCATAATAAACTAAAACACAAATTACAAATAAAAGATGTCCTCCAAAGCGCCCTCCTGAGGCAGAGTACCTAGGAGGCCGCATTGCCCCTCTGAATGGCCAAACTTACCCTTTGGGCAAATTAGCTGCCAGCCCTCCTGTCCCCCGTGGCCTCGAACAGGCGCCTCGATAGGCTATATTTCAATATTATGCAACAATATCGATTTACTTTTTTTTGTTGTTGTTGTAGGCTTTCTCCAAATTATTATTATTTAGATTAGGTTAAGGTGGTACAATAATAACATTTTATTTATTATGAAGAAGAAAAGATGGTTGGATTGTGTGAAGGATGATATGTGTAAAAAAGGAGTGAGTGTTGAAACGACGGCTAAGAGAGATGAATGGAAGAGGATGACATATTGCGCCGACCCCAAATAATGGGAAATGGGCAAGACAATGATGATTGTACCACCTGTTGTATACACCCTTCATGATTTTAATGAAGGGTATTTCTTTATTAAAACACTAAAAATATACAAGATTAATTAACATCATAGGTAAGGAACAAAGAAATTGAAACAAATACAAAACAAAAAGAGGGCAGAGAAAGGGGTATACGGGCCAGGTAGGTGATGGGAGTTCAGCTTGCAGATGGAATTCCGATTGTAGATTGTATGATTTATACGTTCGGAAAAATTTATATCTCTTTCCCAAAAACAGTGACTTTCATAATTACAATACAAGAAATAAAAATAAATTAGTATTCCCACATTTTCGACTCAGTAAGGTCAACACATCTTTCATGGGGCACTGTATACGCTATTATAATAAGATACCAGAGGATATTCTAAACTTGCCAGACAAAATGTTTAAGTCCCATGTTAAACAAGTCCTCTGTAAAAAAGGCTACTATAAACTCGATGACTATTTGAATGACTAAAATGTCTTGTCTTGACAATGTTACTCTATGTAATGCAATATTGTATTTTAATTGTACTTTGTATATTTTGTTTTGTTTAAAAGATGTGTGTTGTAGAGTTTCTGGCCGCATCTTCTCTCAACGGAACACCTTCCGACGCGGTGGTTGAGTCAAAAAATGACGTCAAATAGCTATCTATGTGATATTATTTTGAATAAATTTTTTTTGAATTTTTTTTTAATTGGTCGGCAGACCATCTACGTGTAGAACACTCCATTAAAGCTGCTGCCGTGCGGAAGTGTGTCAAGAAGGCTGGCGGCGTTGCCTCTTTGGATGGCGATGCTAATGCGCTGCCCGAGGTACGCGTCAGCCCTCGTGTCGCCTGTGGCGTCGATCAGCCTGAAAGATATTTCTTTGAATAGCTTCCTGGCATCTGGACCCCAGGTGCCCATGGTCTCTACTCCAAAAGGCGCAAATATGTAGTTCTGACCGAGGGCTGCATATTTGCGTTTTTTCGAGTTTTCGGCGAAGGCTGCCGCTGAACCGGCTCCCGTGGATGATCTCTGGAGATGGGACGGTGCCAGAGTGTCAACGCAAGTAGCGTCTCATACTAGGGGTCTTCCACGGGACCAGGGAACGAGTGTCATGCCGTTAGGCCTCTTGCCATCGTCACGTGCAATACCAGGCGGCTCCAGGACGGCCGGCACGTTTACAGTGGCAAGGGTTCTACGGATGACATCGTTGGTACTGGCGTGGCGGGAGAGGCGGCCAGCGCTTTTGACGCATGATGGCCAAGGGGATCGACGTCACAGCCGCAATGGCAGCGGTGGGGTTCGTTTACTCTAAGGCCCAGTCGCAGGCAGACGGAGAGGGTGAGGGTGGATCTGTCGATCAGGGTACCAATATTGGCTGAGGGTAGGGCTTGGAGCCAGTACCCAGACTCTTTTTCGGAGCAAGCGAGGAGACGGGCGCGACTTTTAATTATGTATGATGTATATTATAATTGCTCTATTCTTAAAATTCCATACCTAATTAAATTAGATAATAAATAAACAATTAAATTAGATAATAATACGGAATTGTAATCCGGAATCCTAAATCTGGATTACGATTTCGTATTTTTTTTCCCCCTCCACATCCACATTTGCGTTCGGAATTGCGCAGCTATCAAATCCAATACAAAAATTATTCCGTATTTGTGTGGCGGACCTAAGTGTGGATTGTACCAGGAATCCTGATTCGGAATCCCGATTCGGGTTTCTTTTATAATGCGTACAGCCAAGGAGTGGAATGCCCTGATTGCGTCAGTAGGTATTTCCGAGCGCTTACAACCCGAATCACTTTAAAGTACGAGTGAATAGGCTTCTTCTGGGTTAGATGGAACAGGCCTCGATTCTCGTTCTATACCAGACTATAATTTACCTTTCCAATAAAGGTGATCTGCCTATTATCCTGTGTGAACCTGGCATCGACAGCGATGTCCTTGAAGTGGCTACTGTTGATCAAAACTTTGAGTCTATGCGACGCCATGTTAGTTTTGGATTGGTCCCGGTATAGGGCGTCTATGTTAAAGTCCACGCCTGTGAACCAGACTCCTACTGCGTTTACCTTGGGAATCAAAGAGTTATAGTTAGCATTTTTCTTCAATGAAGCTACATTGAAGCTACATAAAAAGGTACAATTTTATTTGGGCTGACGTAACCTCAGGGTTAAAAGCTCCAAAAAAAAAAACAAAAGAATTAAAAAACAATTTTATTTAAAAAAAAATAATAAAAATATACTTTTTCAATCTATCTATCTATAACGTCACGCCTCTTTCCCAGTGGGGTAGGCAGAGACCAGGGCGCGCCACTTACTACGATCCTTACAATCTTCTTTTGCCTCATGCACATCCATACATCTCTTCATACATGCCCGTCGGTTTCGAGTACTCCGCACCTCCACACTAAATTATACATAAGACATGTTAGTTTAACTACGTATGTGGAGACTGGTGCTCGCACTACAGTACAGGGATGGGTACCTATCTCTGCACCTGTGTTACAGGTCACCAGGCCTCCGCAACTCGGACACCGTTGGAACAGATGGTAAGTACTTATGTATTTGGGTAGTTATTTAGAGAGGAAAGTATATCCACAGGAGGAGTAAGCGGAAGAGGCAGCATGACAAATGAAATAATATTGAATGAAATATACACTACTAAAAACACTGTATACCTATTTAAAGATTTTAAAGTACCTACATAGATTTCTTAACGATGAATCAGCTCAGCTTTTAGGTAGGTAGGTACCTATTGTAATATAGTTTTTGATAATTTTAATTTTCACGCATTTTCTGCTTTCGTCAATTTCTATTGTTATATGAACATCTAAGTCCATACAAATTAATTCAATTCAATTCAATATATTTATTCAACAACTTAAACTAACAGTGCAAACACTACACATGTAAGTTAATAATAATGAGTAGGTAGGGTTGCCAACGTTTTGCAGATTATACCTAATCATCATCATCAGCCTTGTATAAACGTCCCACTGCAGGGGACACAGGCGGGCAGGCCTCAAGAAGGGTGTGTGGGTGTTAGTCCACCACGCGTGCCCAATGCGGTGCGGTAGAGTTCATATACGCATCAGAATCTCTTTTTCAGTGTATGCAGGTTTCCTGACGATGTTTTCCTTCACCGTTTGAGAGCAGTCGGTGGTACTGACATGAATTAGAAAAACTCATTGGTACATGGCATTTCGTCAACGCGGCGGATTCAAACCCGGACCCCTATAAGTGTCCATTCATCGCCGCAACGCGCCACCGATGGTTTTAAGATTATAATAATTATACCTAGTTCTACGGCGGGTTCCGTTGTCAAACAAGGAACCCTTTATACTTTCGTCCGTTCTGTCTGTCTATCTGTATGCTCCGCTTTTATTACTCGCTCATTTTAAATTGTACCTATTGAATCGAAATTTAGCACGAAGACTTAATCCAAAAAACAGAATCGAGTGAGGTGTCGTTGTATTGCTCTTGTAACGTAGAACAAAACACCCATATTATAAACTAAGTCGTTAAAATGCTTGTATCTCGAAATAAATGCTCTCAAATAACAGTGAATATAAGAGCGTACCCCCGCAAAACATACAGACAGCCAAAGTCATTCTCATGTTATTCTGCAAAGAATTATTAAAATCGGTTTTGTTTTGGAGGAGGAAACAGGAACAGGAATACGAAATATTTTTATGAATTTACGAGAGTATTTAATATTTTTATAACGAGAGTCCTCCTACCGATCTCATTGAGGGCATGGTGGCGAGGAAACCTTCCCGAGCAGCGACGGCAACTCAAAGCGTGGTGCACATTGGCGTCCACCATGGAACCATAGATGCATCTATGTGGTTCACATACATTGCAGCCCAAGCTGTCATCAAATCAATCAGCGATATGCTGATTTCGTCCATTTTAAAAATCATTCCGAGCTGCAGTTGTCTCTTTCGCACTCTAGTCGGTGGAATATATGAGATGGGCGCGTGCTACTGTGTCCTGTAGGTATGGCGATGAGGTAGGTAAAACACAGACTCCACTTTAAAGCTTTAATGATTAGATAGGTATTTGCTAAACAGAGCGATATAGGTCCAACACGGCAGGCCCGACCGTTCTGAGCGGCTCTGTGGCAGGCAGCGGCCGAATGAAGCTCGGTGGGTTGCTGGCACCCCGCGCGTCGCCTCGCCCCTCTGTCGCCTCGCCCCTCTGTCGCCTCGCCTCTCTGTCGCCTCGCCTCTCTGTCGCCTCGCCTCTCTGTCGCCTCGCCTCTCTGTCGCCTCGCCTCTCTGTCGCCTCGCCTCTCTGTCGCCTCGCCTCTCTGTCGCCTCGCCTCTCTGTCGCCTCGCCTCTCTGTCGCCTCGCCTCTCTGTCGCCTCGCCTCTCTGTCGCCTCGCCTCTCTGTCGCCTCGCCTCTCTGTCGCCTCGCCTCTCTGTCGCCTCGCCTCTCTGTCGCCTCGCCTCTCTGTCGCCTCGCCCCTCTGTCGCCTCGCCTCTCTGTCGCCTCGCCCCTCTGTCGCCTCGCCTCTCTGTCGCCTGGACTGGTCTGAGTGTAGTGATGCGCGCCCGCATCATTAGTGATGGGCTACCACAGGCGGATCGGACACATAGGTACGTATACAGTCGGAAAAGTGTTCTCCAAATTTCTTCGAGAGCCTGCCTATCCTCTTAATATGTAACATATTATATTTTAGTAGTAATAATGTATTGTTGGCAACCCTACCACATATGTTGTGAGTCGTGACCTTCATAACGAGGTAAAATTGGTAATAGTTATAGAAATCATTTATAAGAGAGGGGGGGGGGGGTAGGGGGGTAGGTAGGTAAGTTAAGTATATAAGAGTGGTTCATATCTAACGGAGGTAACTGAGACGCAACCTACGTGCATCAACATGAACATCCTACACTTTTTCTTCTTTTTGTTGGTAAGTTTTATTCTATATTATTTTATTGCGTTTTATTTTATATCAATAAATAATATATATATCTCCTCGGGGAATATATTCGTGGGCTTATGCTCATTTAATTTTTATTTTTTAAAATAAATAAAAATTAAATGAGCATAAGCCCACATAGGCAGCAAGCAGGCACACAAGCATCATATGCAGAGTAACTAAAGATAATATTATAAAAATGATTGTACAGATATTATTTAATCTACAATATGACTAAACCTATAATAACAACTGCATTATCTTAAAATATAAATGTATTATGGTAATATGGTAAAGGAAATATTAGATTTTGAACCAAGGGATGAAAATCGCGTGTGGGTCCCGATAATGCAATATTTGTATTCGATTCATGGGTGTTTGTATTTAATAATATTATTATTTATTACTAGCGTTAACCCGCAACTTTGTCCGCACAAATTATATACCAGATTTTAAGTCAGATCATAAGCTATCAAACAGAAAAGTTTGGTCAAAATTGGTTCAGATATTTTTGCTTCATGCTCGTAAACAAAAAAACAAACAAACACACAAACCAACAGACAGACAAAAAATCCAAAAATTGGTGATATGGAATCAGGGACACCTAAAAACCATATCGTAACTTTTTTATAATAGTATAGATATCAGCCGTTGCTGTCCCTTTGTTGGGCAAAGACCTCCCTCCGTTCTCTGCAAATTTTATGTGTTGTATATTAAACGGGGTGCACGCCTTTTATATGTACATACAAACACCCATGAATCGAATACAAATATTAATATTCATCACACAAATATTCGCGCCTTCACACTAATGGAATCTACCTATTCCGATCAGCTGGTCTGGTTCTTCTGCGGATCTCTTCATTTCTGAAACTCCGAGTTGTCCTTCGTGTGACTTTCAGCCTTTTTATGAGGCCTTGAGTGAGCGACCACGTCTCTGTTTCGGCAAATAGTATAAAAACATAATTAATGTATATAAAAATGTTTTCTAGATCCGAATTTTTATCTGACCGAAACCGGATGAAAAGCGACCGCTCTTTTAATTTTCTTTTCGATTTTCAATTAAACTTTTTTCTAGATTTAAAAGAAAAAAATTTTGATTTTGGTAGGCCTCTTCAAGACGCGTTTGTTGACACCCTAATTATCCACGTAGTCCCAAAACCTATGACACCAGGGCGATGTCGCACTTTCGCTGAAAATCAGGCCTATACCGAACCGAAGCGACAAAAAAAAACATTTTTAGTGCTAAAGTATACCTACCTGCTCGGGAGATTGTGCATCATTCGATCATGATGTTGAATCTCCAGATTCAAAAATAGAACTTCAGATATATAGAGTGTTAGGTAGAACGATGTAGATATTTTATGAGCTGATTGAGGGAACCTTTATGATCATTTTAAACCACATAATAGTAAGTATTAAGACAAGTCTCATAGTTTTTAAGCCCGCTCTAGCGTGCGAAGTACGCATTTTCCACTGCAATGCGGCCCACCCTAATATGCGCTGACCTTTAACTACCGCCGTGGTCTTGATACGGACCTCCGCGGAGGTCGTGGGTTCGATTCCCACGGGGGACACTTATGATTTATGTTACTTTGTGCGTTTCCCCCAGTAGGTTAGGACATTGCGGTCTGAATTACCTGAGAAAGATGGTTCTGTGCTTCGGATGGCACGTTAAGCCGTTGGTCCCGGCTGCTATCTCTGGTGATAGTAGTCGTTAGATAAAAACCACGTCAGATGCCGTAAGGCGATCTGAGAAAACTGAGACACCAGGGCTTGCTGCCTGCTTCCCACACGATATGAAGAAGAAGATTCACGCTTGGCAGATATTTGTAATAATGTTGTTGTACAGGTCGCCGCCGCCGTAGTGCTCGCCGCTCCGGCAAAGGACGATTCCGATGATGACTCCGCAGGTAACGATTAGTACTTGTTCTTAAGAGGACAGGCGGGTACAGTTTTTTTCCATACGAACGTATTTCCCTGTTTCATCACTGGATAATGAAATTGTTTTACCAAACACAGCCAAACTCTTTCTCACACTATTCTTGAAATAATTATTAAGATCGGTTTAGTTTTGGAGGAAACTGCTCATTATTTTTTTGCGTTTTCAGCTTTGCTCCTTATAGTAACAGTTTTTCCGTTTGATGGCCTAAACCTAAACCTAAACCTAAACCACCTCTGAATGATTCGGAACGGTAAAAAATCATCCGGTATAATTCCCTGGAATACCTGACCTGGAAAATTATAAAACTAAACGACTTTAACAGAACTATGGAGCTTGTTCCGTGGAACATTTCTATTGCTAGTCTAAAATAACGAAGGTAACAGTAAACAGGAAACAGTAGATTCATTTTCGCGGTTTCAAAGTTCGTCCCATAGTAAAAGTTGTTCCATTTGATAGTCTGATCTGAAGCACCACATAAAGTATCGAATGCATTTAAGTTTACACCTGTATAATCTGCCAAACAAACAATGTTATACCTAATCCAACTTAATATGCTGACGATATTTAAGAGGCTGGCCAACCAGAAGAACAACCACTAGAACAAGAACCACCAGTACAACGAGGACCACAAGGACCACGAGAACAACAAGACCCACGAGGACCACAACGATCCCAAGGTAAATAAAAAAGTTTACTAGTAATCGATGCTTCCATACTCCGAATTATAAATTCGAAAGTATTTCTGTATGCTCGTCTGTTACGATTGAACCGACTTTGATGCTAATTGGAATGTCTGCTACATTGTGTCAGTGCTTCGCGTTCTTCACGGCTCTGTATGAACACCGTAGTTGTCATGAATCGCTGCTTTGACAAAACAATAAGGTGGTATATTGTAAAGCAGCTGGAGCCACACTGCTGGAATAACAGCATAACCTACATATACCTACTTACCCACCCAGTGGGACTCCCATCACCCCTAGAACAGAGTCGTGAGCATATGCGTATACTTTATCTAAGTAATACCCGAACATGCATCTTACACCAACTTATAAATTATTACCTGAACAAAAACCAAAACGAACACGAGTACCAGGACAAGGTAAATAAGATAATAAGTTTACTAGTAATCGATACTTTATTTGATACATCGTTTTTAGTGTCTCTGTATGTTCGTCTGTTACGTTGTCACGACTAAACCGCTGAACCGATTTTGATGATGGTACAAAGATAGTTTGAACCCTGAAGAAGGATATTATTTATAAGCATAAAAATTACAAATATGCAGACTCAGTCGCCAGAAACAGTTAGTATTAAGCTAACTTATTATTTAATCCTTAATTACTATACTAGCTCAGGGACCCGGAGTAGGTCTTGGCCACAACGAAGGCGACAACAAAACGCGCCGCCATTCATCTCCTTTCTGTGCCATCTTAGTCCAGTTGGGCACCTCCAGTTCCTCGAGATTCTTGGAGACCTGGTCTATCCAGTGATTTATGGGCCGAACCAGATATGCTCTGTTCACCGCACGATCTTCCCCCATCAGTTATATGTGCCCGATACAGCGCAGTACCTACATGCATACATCTCTCCGTCCTACTATAACAACGGTCCTTGCGTACATTCCCTTTTGTCGCAAGCAGACTCTATAAGTATAATTATTGTAATTACAATAACAATTACTGTACCTACATTCTGTTTGCAACAATAAAACTTTTTTCAATTTCAATTCCCGAGGGTCAGTGCCGAGTCAAAGAGGCGTGAAGCGCAGCGGCCGCAGGAGCATTTTCAGAGAAAATGTTAATTAACATTTTGAATCGTATGCTCGACCCGCTCGGAGCCGCTCGCCCGCTCCCCCCCCCCCCCCCCCCCCCCCCCCGCACAACGCATCCAGTGTTTTCCAGATCCAGATTTCTCTGTATTTAAATACAGCTTACGGACTTTTAATACAGATGGCAGACTTTTCACATTTTTTATACAGATTTCGGAATTCTGATACAAATTCGGTACAGAAAACCGATTTATCTATACTAATATAATAAAGATGAAAATTTTGATTTTTTTGTGTGTTTGTTTGTTTGTTTGCTTGTATTAAATAGGCTCCAAAACGACTGGACTGATCCAAACCACTTATTACATCCCTATTTATATGACAGCTTTAGTAATCAAGCAACAACCCTACAAGTTGTTGAAATCAACAAAGTATTTTTGTAAACTAAAAATGTTTATTTTTTGTTACAGGTTACACATTTGTGGGCAACTATGAATGAAACGGTATGTCTCGAGTTTAGATGTATATTGCGTCCAAGATCTAAATGAATATTACTTATATACTAACTTATGGCTATGTGTGTGTGGGGGGTTGGCCACACACTACACCTCCCCCGCTTTTATAAAAAAAAGGTTTGTTTTTTGTTATGCCAAAATTCTCATAAATACAATAATGTCAAAATTCCATCTCAATTTTAAGTAATTTTTAATAACAAGAATGTAATAGATAGGCAGTTGGTATACTAATCATTTTTTTTTTATCTTTTCTATATCAAACCAATTATTTGTATATTTATAAATGTGTATTACGTAACTTTTTATAAATTTTCGTTTTTATTAAATATGCTTTTAGTTTTGAACATTCTATAATTTTGTTTTTATCACTACATTTATATATTATTTCCTATAATTTGCCTGTGGATCAACATAAGGCAATAAAATGTTTAACTTGTACTTAACCTTATAAAATAGCTACTATTATCTGTCTTTTCCGCCACAGATTATAGTAGGTACAAAAACCACTTATTAATACATAATATCAAGACGCATTGTGGACGACACAAAAATATTTTTCGTTATTAAAAAAAAAGTGCAAAAATAATATTTCTCAATTAATTTAAATAAAATATGTATCTCAACAACGCAAAACGCAAATATGTATCTCATTACAAGTGGCGACGGGCTCACTCCCCGTCACACTGGACAGAGTTTCGGTAGGTACTACTAGTGAAACGTGGATGTTCTGAACTTTCAGAATATCTCTGACTACCCCCTCGGGGAATATAGTCGTGAGCATATGCATGTATGCAAAAAACACATAAATCTTAGGTATTCATATCTTCCGTTTCTTTATCGTCATGCATGACATTATTCTAATGAAGGTCCTATTTAATATCTCCCTTTTTCTTTAAACACTTTTTTCATAAGTAACATAATATCACATTTAAATGCATTTTATTTATTGGCCAGTTCTGCCGTATTTTTATTAAATATGTTATATTTATTGTATAGTCGACTTTTATATTTGAAAGTGTTTTTTAACACTTGGTACTTATAATATGATGGACCATTTTTTAAGACTTTTATACTCCACCTTCACCAACTCAGATAAATTAATTTATCTGAGGTCACCAACTACTCTCACAGAGAACAACTCGTTTACTCGTTTACTCGTCTGCTATGATCGAAAGAAGGATTTGTACCCACTTGTACCTTTATTTATTTATTTTATTTTAGATGTCTTTGCATCATAAATTATTTAAAGTTATTTAGGTGTATTACAAAACAAATCCTTCTTCGAACTCATTCATAATTTAATCCTTTGGTTGACCAGATTTTGAATGGGTCACATTTGGGTGATAAATCCATTTGTTCCCTAAAATCCAATAAACCAAAGTATTCCCTTCTCATTTGCTCACTTGAGTCACTTCCAAAAACTTCCTTAACCAACTTTTCATAAAATACTTCACTCTGTCCATGTCTCAAAAAACCATTTACTTTCCTTTTTTATCCAAAAAAATACTAACATTCCAAAACTTTCACCTTATTTCATATCATAATAATAAATAAGTCAATTCAAGTAAAAGTCATATCCGTGCTATAAATTGAAAGCTATAAGATTACTTAAAAACTCCCCGAGTTAAAAAACAAAATATTAAAATCTAATTCATATCAAATCAAATAATTCACTTATAAAATTTAAAATTCACAAAAGTAGACCGATGCTTCATGTAATATGATATAATCGTCAACAACACTACCATATTTGCTGAGTTGCGACCTGCATTCCAGCGCTACGAAGGCATCAAAATACAAGTCTTACCTAAATGTAGAGCTACTTATTGAATTGGTATTTTATTTCTAATTCTACTTAATTGTTTAAATGCCAATGAATTTATGTAAACTTATAAAATCTAACTTTTAAAATCATAGATTAGATAGTTTCTAATATATGATTGTAAAAGATTAAAATTTGTAACAAGTATTAAAATAATATTGGTGTATAAAATAACTCTGTATAATTCCTAATCTGATTTTCTTAATAAAAAAAAGTGAACTATCTTTTAAATCTTTAATTTATACTCAAGCTATTGACAAAATTAATTAACTATCAATTCTTTGGTTCCAAGTCCCGTTCTAACGCATACAGCTAAAATTATAAAAAAAAATGAAATTACTTGATGAACTCAAATTATTGTGTTAAGTATGTCGTCTACAAGCGTATTTTACATTTATAAGTACTACAAAAACTTACTAGATACCAAAATCTCACTTAAATATTTGTCAAAGAAAGGAGAATTGCAAAAAAAATGTAAATGGTACCAATTTATGTCAAATTGTTTAAAACTGACTTGTAAAAATGAGCCGAACAGAAAAAAAAATTATATAATTATTGTATTGCTATTTTTTAAATTATTTGTAATAAACCTGATATTCCCGAAAATTTGTGATATCCTTGCGAAGGGCACGAAGTACACCCGGCTGCATCCACCCCCGACACCAACATCAGCCGGCAGCCTGCATGTGGACTTCACTTCGCGCATCGTCTTTTCTTTTTCTTCTCTTCTGTATCTTCGAAATTTTTGAGTTTTTCTAAATTCTTTTCTTTCTTCAATAAAAGTTTTCTTCCATAATATTGTAAAATTGTTCACGCTGATTGATGATTTTCTTACCTAATTTGCTCCCTTATTTTATAGCACTGGCAATACAACGCGGTGACGCAGCCAGTATTTTAGGCTCCTTTAGTCCGGAAACCAACTGTGGCGGGCTCTTGGAATAGCATAGGTTCATCTTTCATCTTTTCTTTCTTTCTTATTTTTTTTTCCTTTTTAACCTTTGTCGCCTATAAATATTTCATTCATTAGTTATAAGTTCTTCTTCTATATTATAATTAGTTTAGATAATTATTTAGTTCGTAAATATATTGACTGTAGAAAGTCAAAATAACGATGTTTTTAAAAAAATCTCGTGGTGAATCTCGAAAACGTAAATTATAAATGGCTCGAATTGCCTGTTTTTGAAGGATAAAGATCACCTCAACATCCGTATAAGACTCGCAGCAAAATACCATAAGACATGATACTATGGAAGTAGATGAAGTATACAAGTCTTCAGCAAATAACACTATGTTCGACAAGTTCTCTACCATGTAGGATAAATCGTTTATATAAACCAGAAAGAGAAATGGACCCAGTATAGATCCCTGTGGAACGCCCATGTTACTATTGAGCCAGACGAATTTGTTCCATTGATAGACACCCTTTGAATTCTCTTTTCCAAGTAAGATTCTAACAGATCCAATGCCTTGAATACCGTAGTGGTTTAATTTGATCAACATTGTTTTATGATCAACACAGTCAAATGCTTAGAATAAGTCACAAAAGACTCCAATTGCATTTTGCTGCTCCTCCCAAGCGCTAAAGATATGCTGAATCAGCATAACTACAGCGTCGGTTGTTGAGCGACCCTTGGTGAATCCAAACTGTTGCTAAGGCAGAGCCACTTGATATAAAATAGGGAGAGCATTTGACTGAATGAATGAATTTATTATCCGTTTTGAAAAGTGGTATTACTTTGCTGTTAACAAGCAGTTAAAAATGTTACAAACATGCCAACATAGTATGGAAAGTAGCATTTTAAACATAGGATATACAGATAGAGTCAAATTAACTGCCATAAGATCCAAAACAAGAGTCATGGAGGTTGGGTATGTGGTGAACAAACTGAAATGGAGATGGACAGGTCATATATTGAGATCGAAAAAGAACAAATGGTCACAGGATATAACAGAATGGTATCCAAGAGATGGTAAGAGAAGAAGGGGCAGACAGTACCAAAGATGGGAAGATGAACTAAAAAAGGTAGGAGGAGCAAACTGGAGGAGAAGTGCCAGTATTGCGCCCTGTATCTTTCAGATGGCAATAGCCTCTTCTCACTCACACAAGAATGAGACGTGCTTATGTAATGTACGAAGCAAGAAGAGTACAACGTCGGCGGTATAGCGCTATACTGTGCTCTACTGCGCTGCACTGGACTCTATTGTGCTCTATAGCGCTATACCGCGCTCTATATTATAGCGGATGTCTGTCCTTTATAATCCATCAAGCCGTCTAGGTACAGAGCATGTTTAAGAATTATATATACATGTTATTGTATACATACATAGGTACACTCAAGAAACATTACCATCAAAATGGGGTAATAAAAACAGATTGAATTAAAAACCTTTATTAAAGTTAGTTAAATATGATGATTTTATTGAAGAAACACTATGGCTTGATTAGCGTTGCGTTGCGGTTGATATTGTATATAGTCTAAGAGCTAGGAGTACATCATGTTTATGATCCAGGTGATGTGTGAGTCGACGCGCGTGAAGACGGTCGGGTAGCCGATCGTGCAGCCGTCGAGGCTCGTCATAGAACCGATGCCGATCTGCGAAACATCACATCATCATCATCAGCTTATACACCAATAGTTTATAACTAAGGGTGCATTATGAAAAGGGGAGATATTGTGACGGCTTTGAGACTTCGCTCTGGCCACATCCCTTTGAACAATTTCGCATTTATGATGGGAAAAGTTGATACTCCAAATTGCACTGAATGAGTAATAGAAGATGTGTACCATATACTTATGGAATGTAGGAGGAATCAGTCTCAAAGACGTCACCTGTTTCCTGCTGGTGTCTATGATATAGGTGTATGTAACACAATTTTACATTCCCCGCTGTCGAACAAGGCCATGATTTTATATGTATAAACTGGTAAGCGAAGGGATTAAACAACGTCATATTGTAATTTTGCTTTTGATAGGTTAGGTTATTACCTAGACTTTAACTTATTATTAGTTATGTAATTATAAGGGTGGCATGTTCAGTAATGAACAAACCCTTCTTTAACAAACAAAGATTAAAAAAAAAACTAAGGGTGTATTCAGACCATGAAACTAAAAAACTTCCCTGATTAACTTGGGTCGAAAAAAGAGATTTTGTTTTTGGACAATGTTCCTTAAGGAAAATTGTTTATTTTCATTATCTGAATACACCCTTAAAGTTTTATTAGTAATAAAAACTAGAGGTTTATAGGTTCCACAGCATGGGACAGACCAGAAAAATAGGGTACCTTTTTATGAGGAATTGAGTGAGCGACCACGTCTCAGCTCTGCATGCCATCACTGGTCACTGACAGTACACAAGTCAAAGACTTTCGTCCTAAGACATTAATCGTGCTGTGAGTCACCATCTAAACTATTATAAAACTGTAGCAGAAAGTTTGTCTGTACATTGAAGATATTAACAAAAAAAAGTTACGATATGGTTTTTAGGTGTTCCTGATTCCATATCACCATTTTTTGGATTTTTTGTCTGTCTGTTTGTTTGTGTGTTTGTTTGGGTGTTTGTTTGTGTGTTTGAACGAGTATCACGCAAAAACTACTGAACCGATTTTGATGAAACTTTTTTGTTTGATAGCTAATGATCTGACTTAAAATCTGGTATATAATTTGTGCGGACAAAGTCGCGGGTTAACGCTCGTAGTCAATAAATTAATTAATCCAATACGTACCAGCACTTGGCGACTCCCGCTGGGGATCATCAGCGGACCCCCCGTGTCTCCGCTGCAGATGCTCTGTCCCCTGGCTCCGCTCACGCACAGGTGTTCACTGGTCACCGTGCTTCCGTAGAGGGTCTGACAGAGTGGCAGTGAGGTCACCTGGAGGTCGACTTGGTGGAGGGTCTGATTGGTTGATATTATTGATGCTGGAAGATTTAAAAAAAGGATTTATAGGATTATAGGATAGAATAAACTTTCTTATACTGTGCTCAAGGCCTCATAAAAAGGCTGAAAGTCACCCCAAGGGCAATGGAGAGGGCTATGCTCGGAGTTTCTCGGAAAAATGAAGAGATACGCAAGAACCAGATCTAGTTTGGACTCGAATGTCTAAAAGCATTGCGGGGATTCTATACCTTCAGGGTCTGATGATGACCAGCTCCATGATAATAGTTTCGAAGAGATCCTTTTGTCAATATCACAACTAGATACATTGAGTTTGGGCTCGAATGTTTAGTAGCTCTGTAGCCTTAGTTTGTAGCGATTCCATAATATACTAAACTTTTAGAGTTTGATGATGACCAGATAGAATAAGATGGTTCCAATAGCATAAATATAAATGTTCTTGACAAGTGAAGTTTATTATTATATGCTCTTATATTAGTACAATCCCACACCATCCCTTACCATCATCCTGCATGCCCCAGCCGGCTGCAGTAGCTGTAGTCCCAACGAAATTTTGATTCAGCAGCGAACCAGTGGGCAGTGATATAGCACTTATATTACCTGCAATTTAAAACAATTTAACGTTGTTTATCAAACGTTCGCGAGGAAACCAGCATACGCTGAAGAAGAAATTCTGATGCGTCTGTGAAGTCTACCGCACCGCATTGTACACGCGTGATAGTACACTAACGTACATACACACAGCCATAATAACGCATATTCTGTGGAAAACTAGCTATTACGGTTAAAAAGATGTAGCGCGCCGCATTTTTGGCTCATCTTGGCGGGGGCACTATACCGTGCCCTCAGATACAGCCCTCTAAAGCGTGAAATTGATATCATTGGCATTCTACCCATCAAACTGAACTACTTTTACTGTATGAAGAAACCAAACGGAGCAAAAAAAATCTGGTGTTCCATACTAAACTGCAATGCCTAATTGACTCAAATGTATGCAACAGCAGATTTCTTTTTTGTTGCTCCAATCGGCTTGCTCCCATAGTAAACGTTGTTCAGTTTGATGGATAGAGTATGTGGTTCAAAGATTAATGATACTTTCTTACACCCTGTATGCATCCCAAAAACATTACCCTGGTCTTTTTACGTCAGTCCGGTAAAAAGTGCGCGCCTATTCTTTCAATCCAAATTTAAACACTCACCGTCGAAAATGACAGCAGCGATGGTAATGATAGCGATGTCATAGGCGTCGGTGCGCGGGTTGTAGCTCTCGTGAGTCCGCACCTGGCTGGTCACGATCCTGGTGCCGCCCTCGAACAGAGTCACCGAGCCGAGGACCACCTGTAAAGAGTTACAACAGTTGCAGCCAGAACTGAGCAGCCAACCATGACCGTTGCTGACTATCTAATCTTTCCACTAGGTACTGCATGAGTGGCTGTCATGTGATACGGCATGAAAAGAAGAAAAAAAAGAGGCTTTATGGGCTGCTTGGAATTTCTCTTCTCTGGCTGTTAACAAGCAGCCGACAGCCGACCACTCTCACCATTATTCGTGAGAAGATTTTGCACCTGAAAAGCGCAGAGATACCCCCACCAGATAGATGGGTCAATGCCATTAGGAGACACGTGGGTCCCAAGTAGTCCCAACTGGATGTTGAGGGCGAGGAGTGACAGAACGTCATGGGATCAAGGGCTGTGATGGATGAATGGACCTGTACACCTAAAGGCAA
Organism: Agonopterix arenella; assembly: GCA_927399405.1. Classification (NCBI taxonomy): domain Eukaryota; kingdom Metazoa; phylum Arthropoda; class Insecta; order Lepidoptera; family Depressariidae; genus Agonopterix; species Agonopterix arenella. Next base: position 10,215,981 of record OV656717.1, on the reverse strand, counting down.
AAACGGAACTATTTATACAGGGTCCTAAAAAGATGATCAGACCATCAAACTGAACAACTTTTTCTATGAGACCGACGACGTCGAAATCGCGAAAAAAATCAGATGTCCCATACATTCAGGTCGAGAATTATTGCAGTTTTGTATGGAATATCAGATTTTTTTTCATCGATTTTGACGTTGGTGCCATAGAGAAAGTTGTTCAGTTTGATGGTCTGGTCGTCTCCTTCAAAAACCGTCGGTGTATTAAGGACCCTATTATGTCCGGCAGTGGACGTCTTTCACCTGAGAGCGATTATATTATGTTAGATTTACTGACTACAGCCGTAGATTCGAACCTCAAACTCCTTCGCCAGGTTCCTCCCGTCGTACCAGCAGTGTGCCGCCGTGACCAGCTTCGTGGTGGAGATGAGAGTGGAACCGCAGGCCGCTGTGAAGCCTGTCTTGAGGGTGATCACCAGGCCGCCCTGAGGAGTTCAAAGGTTTATAGGTTTAGGTGGAACACTTCTGTATTGCGCCAACCCGTCTGCTAAGCGTGGCGATTATGGCAAATCCCCCCATTTTGGGGGAGGCTTATGTCCAGCAGTGGACGTTTGATGGCTGACATGATGATGTTGATGATAACTCCTGTATTGGAAAGATGTTGCAGTTAAATTTTGTTGGAATACATTTTAGGTAGTTAAAAAAAATTTTGATTGCTCTGTAACCAAATGGCAAAACGGAATACTAACGGAATCTCCTGTCTCAGGCCTTTTCTCAGGGAAGGAAACGAAAACTTTCCTATGAGACAACCATAGCCTATGTTACTCTCACAACTTTTACAAATCTAAAGGCAACTCATAATTTAAAATTCATCAAGCCGTTTAGGCTGTAAGGCGTGACAAAGAAATAGACATACAAACACATACGTACATAAACTCGAAAAAAAACATAACCCTCCTTCTGGCGCAGTCGGGTAAAAAGTAACATCAAAATCAGTCCAAAAGTGTTTGCGTGATGTGATGGCCGAACAAACAGACTTTTAATAAGTAGTAGATTTGTAAAATCTTAATTGTTACCACTGAGGGGAATTGTCCAAGAGTCGCCTCGGCGCCACCAGCCACCCTCGACCCACTCGCGCCTGATTCTTCAGCGGCTCTGATGCTGCTTGCCAGCGGAATCCCGACCTTCTCCAAGTAGTTGTACGCTCCATTGTCGACTGCAGGGACTGCTAGGGTGCCTCCCAGGAGACAGATCAAGAGGAGTTGTCTCATGATTGAAGTACTGGAAGAGGTTACGACTTTGTGTTAGAGAAATATCATCATTACAATATACAGGGTGTTACTAAAGTAAAAATAAACATTTAAAACTTTCAAGGGGGTTGTTGAGACCATCAAATTGAACAACTTTCACTATGGCACCAACATCGAAATCGCGAAAAAGAAAATTTTTTGTCCCATACATATAGCTCGAGAAGACCTGTAGTTTAGTATGGAACATCGCAAACGCATCGCATCATGGCGATTATGGCAAATCTCCCCATTTTGGGGAGGCCAATGTCCAGCAGTGGACATCTATCGGCTGATATGATGATGATGATGAAAAATCAGATTTTTTTTCGCGATTTCGATATTGGTCCCATAGTGAAAGTTGTTCAGTTTGATGGTCTTAACCACCCCCTTAAATATTTATTTGTATTTTTGTAATACCTTGTATACAAGACACCTTGTAAGGAATATGTCTGTAGCTACTTAGAACTACCTTTATTATGGTGTCAAATACATTTGCTTGTTGCTTAGACACTGCCACTGACCAGAAGAAACTTGTGCTATAACGTATACAGGGTGCAAGGAAAAGTATCATTGACCTTTAAACAACATACTCTACCCATAAAATTGAACAACTTTTACTATGGGAGCAAACCGATCGGAACAAAAAAATAATCAGCTGTTGCAAACATTTGAGACGAGTAGGTATTGCAGTTCAATATGGAACAGCTGAGCTTTTTTTATGCTCTGACAGGTTTGCTCCCATAGTAAAAGTTGTTCAGTTTGATGGGTAGAGTATGTGATTTAAATGTTAATTATAGTTTTCCTTGCATACGTATACATTTTCTATTAACTTACCTAATCGTCGTCGATGTGCTGACAGTAATAATTAATTAATTAAAAACATTTTATATATTATTGTATAATCTTATCTAAATATAATTTTGATGATTATCTCTGTTAAGTGCATTGGATAGTAAGTTAGATAGCGGGGGAGCACCTGGTAAAATAAAAAACGGTCAAGTGCGAGTCGGGCTTCTCGCGCACCAAGAGTTCCGTACTACACCACCACACAACCTACTAAATAACAAACAAAAATATATATCCGGGACCTTTACGAGACCGACTCTCACTTCGCCGATTCTTTTTTATACTGTAGAGTTTTCTCTATAATCGTACTGATTTTGACGTGTTACCGTTTTTGCTATAGAGTGCGAAGATGAAACGGTGATAAAAACTAGTTTCTTGTATGAGGACCGGTCCCTTCATTTTAATTTTTGACCGTAATAAAAATAATATTCTGTGAAAATTTCAAATGTCTAGCTATTACGGTTCAAAAGTTACAGCCCTAAATAGGTAGGACAGACGGACGGACGGACAACGTAGACTTAGTAATACGGTCCCGTTTTCACGGAACCCTAAACAGCAATAGATATTGGAATCAGTTGCTAATGATTTTATTATTAGCTAGACATGACCAGCGGCAACGTTACTTCCGTACCTCTCAAAAAGACCCACACCCACCACTCCCATGTAAACGCTGGACTTTGCTAGTTTTTATACAGGGTGAAATTGATATCATTAGCATCCTTTTAAACCAAGAGTCTACCCAGCAAACTGAACCACTTTCACTATGGGAGCAAACCGATCGGAGCAAAAAAATTATCAGCTGTTTTATACTGAACTGCAATGCCTACTCGACTCAAATGGATACAACAGCCGATTCTTTTTTTTTTCTCCGATCTATTTGCTCAGTGAAAGTTGTTCAGTTTGATGGGTAGACTCTTTGATATTATATCAATTTCACCCTGTAGAAGCTATCTTCTCGTTATTTGAAAGACATTATACAAGTTGCTACGACCTTTAGCCCATCAAACTGAACAACTTTCACTATGGAACCAATATCGAAATAGCGAAAAAAAATCTAATTTTCCATACTAAACTACAAATCTACTCGAGCTAAATGTATGGGACAGCAGATTTTTTTTTCGTGATTTTGATGTTGGTCCCATAGTGAAAGTTGTTCGGTTTGATGGTCTAAACTAAACAACCCACTTTAAAGTTTTTAATGTTTATTTTTACTTCTGTAACACCTTGTGTTTAATGAAAATTATAGCGATGATCTTCAACATCTCGGTTTTATTTGCTATGAAGTATGTTTCTTATTTTTCTATAAAATACATATTATGTAACCTGTTTTTTTATTTTTTTTTATTCATAATGGGTTTGCGCTTGGCTTCATCTCACCTGATGGGAAGTGTAGATGAAGCCGAGGATGTAGCGTGCTCACCCAAAAAAAGCCTATTAACTCGTCTTTTAAAAATATCCTGATTGTATAATTTGCTCGGAAACACAGACGCAGGGAGTGAATTCCGAACCTCACCGGTTCTCATTATAAAAGAGGATGCGAACCTTTTTGTGCGGATTGTTGAAATATCGACTACGTATTATGGATGCAGACTCACACTACGTTTTGTCGTACGTTGGTGGAAGGGGGATGGTGATATCAGGTCATGTAGCTCCTAGGCACACTCGCCGAAGTGTATCCGATAAAACACCGACAGACAAGCGACCAATCGCGGGAGTTCCAGACTATGTAACTTAGCTTGGACGAGTGCGTCATCGTCGATGAGTCTCTTGGCTCGGCGCTCAACTGAGTCCAGTGCATCCAGTTGGTTTTTCGCAGAACCGTCCCATAGGTGACTGCAGTACTCCATGCAGGATCACACTTGGGCTTTGTAGAGAGTAAGAAGCTGTGCAGGCGTAAAGTACCGCTTAACCTTATTCAGGATACCTAGTTTCTTAGCTGCGGTTTTAGCTTTGGACTCAATCGAGCGGCCGAAGTTCAGGTCTGACGTGAGTTCTAGACCCAACAACTCAAGACTTTCGGAGATCGGAATGGAGGCACTCCGGAAAGTAGGAGACACACTAAAATGTGACCTTTTTGCGGTAAACAGACGGGCCTGAGTCTTAGTGGCATTGAATTGAACCAGGTTGGCAGTACCCCATTCGGACACTGCCGCCGAGGTCGAATTCGTACTCTCGACCATGGCCACTCTCTGAGACCGGATTTCAAGGCCGTCTCAGCCTGTCTAACAGACAGATATCTCTCGGTGACCGTGCTGTCGTCTGCATACCCAAATAGACCGGGCTGTAGCAGATCGTTGATGTGCAGCAGAAATAAGGTCGCAGAGAGAACTGATCCCTGAGGGACACCGGCATTAATCGCCATGAGCTCAGACGACGAGCCGTCAATTACAACTCGAATAGACCGTTCGCTCAGGAAATCAGCTATCCAGTCACACAGGCCGAGAGGGAAACCAAATGATGGAAGCTTGCTTAAGAGGCTAGCGTTGTGTTCAAAGGAAAGCTGGATTGGAGAAAACCTGCATCTACTTTAAAAGTTGAAGTCATGTTTACTTGCGACACACACTATTGTGTAGACAATATTAAGATCTAAAAATGCTTTCTCGATTCACAATTGCTATGAATTAAATTTTTTTAAGACCAATATATAATGAGTTAATTAGATAATTTTTAAATTTGGTGTGATTTTTACGATTTTCGAATTTGATTTCCTTGGATTAGAAGGCTCCACATAGACATTATGAAGGACAAGCGAGTCAAAAGTAGTTATGTCTGCCACACACATACGGAATTGCAATCCGGAATCCTGAATCAGGATTACGATTTCGTATGGATTTCCCCCCTCCACAATTGCGCTCGAAATCTATGCACTCTTATAGCTACTAAAATGACGTAGTTTAGTAAATGAAGTGGCTCTAAAAGGGTCAAGGTCGTTCGGTCGGGGATACGTCTAAGTGTAATATTTGTAATGTATTACCTAAATAATTGTAGAAGGTATGAATCTGTGAAAGTTGACCTTAGTTCCTCAGCTTTTCGGTAGAGGAAAACATCGCGAGGAAACCTACACGCTTCAATGTCGAGGCGTGTATTGTATTGTCGTCCACTGCTGGACATAGGCCTCCCCCAAGGATCGCCATATCACACGGGTTCCCGCCGCTTTTACTAGGTCGTCGGTCCACCGTGTGGGGGGCCTACCCACGCTGCGCTTTCCGGTACGCGGTCGCCACTCGATAACTCTTCCGCCCCATATCGGCCATCGGTTCTGCGAGCAATGTGCCCCGCCCACTGCCATGCTTTAGTTTAACAATTCTTTGGGCTATGTCACTTACTCTGGTTCTTCTGCGGATCTCTTCATTTCTGATCTCGCAGGGAAACTCCGTATTGGTGACTTTAAGCCTTTTTATGAGGCCTTGAGTAAGCGACAACGTCTCTGTTCCATATGTCTTCATATCACTGGCAATACACACTGGTCAAAGACCTTTGTTTTGACACACTGTGTAAAGGAATTACTAAAGAGAAACAATAAAATGTAAAATTGATTATTTATTTGGTCATACGAATATGTTATCACTAAAAGCTATATTTATTCCATGCAACTGAAGGAAATTTTTTTTAAAAGTAATTAGGTACAATATAAGTTAAGTACAAACAGTGTTACGGCGAATGCAATCAGACCAATTCATAACAGCATTAACTGCTTCTAAGGGATCTACTGAAGGATGGGCAGCAGCTAACTTCCTCTGAGTACACACATTAATTCGATCCAACTGCGATCGCCAACCCGCCTGCCAAGCGTGGCGGTTATGGTAAATCCCCCCCATTTTGTGGGAGGCTTATGTCCAGCAGTGGACGTTTAATCGCTGATATGATGATGATGATGATTATCTGCTTTGTTAGGGCAGTGAGTGTCCGTACTACACTATACGTAGCGTAGGTATTAACTAGTAGGTACTGTAAGGAGGTTGTACAGCCATAGCTTGCTACCTACCAGGTATTATGTGAAAATCCTGAAAAATGTAAAAACATACTCAAATCATTTTACTTGCCTACTCTCTGAAATTATTTATAAATCTTTTTGTTACTGTGGTATTATTTTATTGCGAATAAGCGGCGGCAGATAAATCGTACGCGGTTTTCGTTCGCTGTCTATATCTAAGATTATATTATTGTATCTGTTTTGTTCTCGGTTTCTCTGCGATGGCATCATCAGGTCCTGGTTTCCTTATCATGGTACCACCCTCGGAATATCTTCTTTCCAACAAAAAAAGAATCATCAAAATCGATTCACAAACGACGAAGTTATTCGCGAACACACATATATATATATATATATATACGGTCGAATTGAGAAACCTCCTCCTTTTTTGAAGTCGTTTAATATAAATAAATAAAAAAATTGAAATAAATTTGGAACGTCGAAGAACCCCGGCGCGGGTTTCAATTATTAGAGTGGTCAGAAGAAGATCGTTCTCAGAGCTAGAAAGCAAATGTCTCGAAGCAAATGTATTTTAATTACCATTTGTGTTACGCCTCCACAATACCTACTAGCAGTCTCAGATAAATTACTGATTGGACTTCGCTGCACTCCGACAAGATACCGTCGCGTCGGCGTACTGATTAAATGCTGCAAAAATACTACACCGAATCCCCTGCGGACCTACCATACCCCTCTCTATATCACATTATCCTATAGTGATGTGACATAGGGTGTGGTAGGTACATTATCCTTCAGCGTGCTTATGCCAGTCTCCTTGCAATGTTGCCAACCGTACGATTTCGAAATCGATTTAGTGTGTTATTATTGCAAACTCTAAACCAAAACAACAAATAATAAGAACAGGTAAAATGTGATTCAGGCTCGTGCTAAGTATATTGTCAATATCTGTGCTAAAATACATAAAACTAATTATACTGTGAGGTGGTACGGGACCCTCTCAGTTTGCAAGTTCGACTCGCAGTTGGCCGGGTTTCTATAATGTTTTTCAAAAGAGAACGCCTACAATCCCGATTCGCCTACAAAACTGGTAAATATTTTTAAAACCAATGTTATAACTGTTTATTATTGAATAAATAAATAAAAATATACATTAAAATAAGCACTATATACATAAACATTAACCTAAAGAAAAAACAAAAAAGAAACAAAACTAATACTACTTACAAATAAAGAAATGCCACTATAAAAAAGAATAATTTCCATTTCCTTGGGAAGCACGATATTCCTCCTATCCTGTGTATAATTTCAGCATGCATACGATTTGTATGTGTTTATTGATCATTTGTATACACATTCGCCTGCTGCGAAACTACGCGAAATGAATTCACTTCGTCGCGTCGTCGCGTGGGCAATGTATTTTATATTTTGCTTATTTTATTAAATGTTAATGTCAAATTAGCTACCGATTCCGAAGATAGAAACGGACGGGTCTTGCGTTAATGTTGATAGTGCCTTATAAACTAAATATTTTATTATAATTATTATAATAATTGCCGTGTGGTGTCGGCCATGAATAGCACCATCCCATTTCCTCCCGTGGGTGTCGTAAAAGGCGACTAAAGGATCTACTGAAGGATGGGCAGCAGCATTCTCTGAGTACACACATTGATTCGATCCAACTGCGATCGCCAACCCACCTGCCAAACGTGGCGATTATGGCAAATCCCCCCCATTTTGGGGGAGGCTTATGTCCAGCAGTAGACGTTTAATGGCTGATATGATGATAATGATGATGAATAATAATAATAAATCATGGAGGAGGCCAAGTCTGCCATTTTTTTCCGTGTTTATACATTGGTCAGGCAGGCGCCATAGTCCCGTTCAAAACCTAGTTACCTGTTCCATTAGCACCCCACCCCAATAGCCCAGATTTTGTTTCTTTCCACTCCTTACAATAGTCCTACACTGACCGGGGGCTGTTTTGGATGCACTTCTATAGTGTATACTGGGATAGTTGCCGGTTGGTGTCACATTACTATTTAGATCAAATTGTCTGACGGGCCTCTACGTGTTGGCTTCGGCCCCACGCACGCCTCCCAAAGGTCCGGGACACTTATGTCCCGAGATAAGGAAAAGACATACCATAATAATAAGCTTGTGGCGAGCTGTTGGTGAGTGGCGACACCAGGGGCCCGAGTGCTCCCGGGGGAAGTCCCTGATCCTCGTCTTCGACTTGCCTTTACTGGCCGGTCAGAGTGGACCCCAAGAGGATCAGATCCCCCACCTCTGTGCTTGCCTTAATTGGCCGGCCTTAGGTTGGAGTCGCAAGAGCTATATGCTCGAAGAGTGGATGTGTTGCGTAAGTGGCGAGTGGGCACCTGATTAGCCGTTGGAGACTGAAATGATGGTCGTTTAAAGTCCAGAAGCACCTCTCCACTCTAAGCCGCTCAGGAAATGTTGCCCCCTTGTCGCTCCGTGCGAGCGGCCATTTTCGGGGGCCCATTCATTTTGAGTTGGCGAGTCACCGTCTGCCATTTTTTCCGTGTTTATACATTGGTCAGGCAGGCGCCATAGTCCCGTTCAAATCCTAGTTACCTGTTCCATTAGCACCCCACCCCAATAGCCCAGATTTTGTTTCTTTCCACTCCTTACAATAGTCCTACACTGACCGGGGGCTGTTTTGGATGCACTTCTATAGTGTATACTGGGATAGTTGCCGGTTGGTGTTACATTACTATTTAGATCAAATTGTCTGACGGGCCTCTACGTGTTGGCTTCGGCCCCACGCACGCCTCCCAAAGGTCTGGGACACTTATGTCCCGAGATAAGGAAAAGACATACAAATAATAATAATAATAATAATATATCTTTATTTCAGAACCAGGTTCCATATTACATTACATTTATAATTATAGGTAGGTGTCGAAAGTCCTTCACGAGTAGATCATCTCGTTGATCCAATGTATGTAGGAGGAGACCTTGGTGAAGCCGGTCGGGTAGCCCAGGGAGCAGCTGTCCCGGTGCCGGAACGAGCCCACTCCGATCTGAGCATGTTAACACAATGAGTTAAGACAAGCCCACCATAATTATAGTGGCCTAGAAAGTAATACAAAGCTAAATATTAAGCTTATAATAATTTCTGCATACGATTCATTTACATAGTTTCACTAATTATAATGAACTTTACACAACTCGAATAACTTTACACCACTTCTTTTTTTTTGAACACACATCATGATGTGCACAACTCATTGTATCGCACGACAATCACTCCAACTGTACTTGCTTTAATCCAATAAACTTACGTCTTTTCTCTCAACTAACTTCACTCCACTCAACTAACTCTATTCCACTCTAATATTTCATCCCTCTCAAATATCTCCTCTCCAGCCTGCTGACTCAGCTAACTTCACTCCACTCAACTAACTCCTTTCCACTCTAATAACTACTTCTTCTCAAATATCTTCTCTCCAGCCTACTGATTCAGCTAACTTCACTCCACTCAACTAACTCTATTAAACTCTATAAATTTCTCTCCTCTCTTCTTCTTTCAGTCTGCTGACTCAACTAACTAACTCCACTTAACTAACTCTACTCCACTTTAGTAATTTCTTCCTTCTCTAATATATCCTCTTTAGTCTGCTGACCCACCTACCTTCACTCCACTAAACTAACTTAACTGCACTCAAATTATTCAATTCCACTCAACGACCTTCAATCGAATCTACTCTGCTGACTCAACTAACTCCACTCAAATCAACTAAATGAAGTCCATTCAACTAACTCCACTCCACGCCACTCACCAGCACGTCCCTCCCCCCGCTAGAGACGGCGAGGGGTCCCCCGCTGTCGCCGCTGCAGGAGCTCCTGCCGGCGGCGCCGCTGACGCAGAGCGTGTGGTCGGAGGCGACGGGGCCGAACAGCGACCGGCACAGAGCCGTGGTCACCACCTGCAGGCTCACGTGGTGGAGGATCTGCCCCGACCCTATGATACCAGCTGTTGAGTGAAATTGTTTCGTTTCTTAGCTAGTTCATATATAATTTATTATCGGAAGCCTAACATCGTTACAATAAAGACATTTCTAGAACTTAATTTTCTAGTATTGTGAATGGTCGCCGCTGTTGATCCTGGTTTACAGGAGTTACAGCGGTGGGAAAGTGTTACATTTCAGCATTTATTATACAGGTTGTAAGTGACAGCCTAGCAAATACTGAAACGGTGAACTCAAACCGCGTTTTCTGAGGTAGGCTCCAAAGTGAAAGTTGTTCAGTTTGATGGTCTGAGTTCACCGTTTCAGTATTTGCTAGGCTGTCACTTACACCCTATATTTTTAGAACAACTTCCACTATGGAGACATAATTATATTTGAGACGAATTGGTGCTGCAGTTTTTTATGAAAGAGCAGAATTTTTTGTTTTTTTTCGGTGAAAGTTGTTCAATTTTATGGTCTAAATCTAAACCACACCTTTAAATGTTACGAGGGTGTTTTCTTCACCCTGTTTACATTACACTGTATAGCCATAGAATAAGAAACAGGTACGATGGTACTTTCCGTAGGTACCTGAGTGATGAGGTAATATTTAACATCACTTTTTCTTCTTCTTCTTTGGGTTTCTCTCCATAAGAAAACCAAGGGCTATACAAACAAAATTCATTGAGTTCAGTTTGAAGGTAAAATAACACAGAAACGTGTCGTCATCCAGAAACGCACCAGCCGACCAAGGTTGCTTAACTTCGGTACTATACTTACTATCACTCTGAAGTCCCCAGCCGGCAGTTCGGACCGTAGTACCGACGAACGTGTTGGTCAGAAGCGAACCCGTAGGCAGAGGTATGTTTTGAATTACATCTGCAACATTTTTATTAAAATCATTTGTGAAATTGTTTGACAGTTGACCCTCATCTGAGTTGGTGCTACACAACCGGACACTTGTTATTTTCGTGTCAGCATGATTTATATCACATGTGAATCACTCGTGCTGTAGTGTGAAGATTAGGTAGTCAGCAATGGTCGTGTCGAGGCTGACAGTGACAGCCCAGGGTGCGCCAGACGAACTCTGGTTTCGTCACTAAGGGATTCTTTTTCCTCGCAAAAGAAGAAGCCGGCCACCACACGATCACCTTCTTTGGCTCTAGTTCTTAAATCTACATGACATCACGTCCATAATCTCAATCGAGGTGGTCAGGAGCTTCGCTACAACTGCCAAAACTATCCTCTGAAGCGTGTAGTTTGCTCACTTTTTGCATTGTATAGGTTTCAGGATGGAATTATGTGTCAATTGGAGATGTCTAGCCTTTTGCTCACAGAAAAATTGCTCAAAAAACCATTAGTTGCCTCATACGTCACCATAAGAAATTCCGTGGTCCATATGGGTACCATACGATTCCATTACTTACCATTGTATAGTACGGTAGGGACATTTATAATAGCGATATCGTTGACCACTGTGGATGGATTCCAAGCGGGATGCGGGAACACTTCGGTCGATGTTATTCTGTCAACAAACAATGATACTGCGTCTATCAAATTGATCGGGGAGAGGACACCTGTGATATCTTTAGTAGACTAATGTCATCAAGGGCGTGCATGTTCGTGAGTCCACTACGCGTGGATTGTTTAGCGTCTGCAGGTTTCATCGCAAAGAGATTCATTTGCTAGAACATGGTTGCTTTATCGAAGTGCTACAAAAAGTATTGTTACAAATTGTACATAACTTTCTTATGAAGAGTTTCCTGTCACACTGGCTGGACAGTATAGTAACTGCTAGTGCTTATTTTTAGTTAAGAATCTGGAGGCGATTCTCTTGGCGTCACATCGCTGTCAAAAACATTGATTAGCTCACAAATGTAACATCCTTCAGATCTTTGATGTTTTTAAATACACATAACCTTAGCGAATGCCGAATTGATCGTTCGCCGATGTTTCAGTGACGATGTTTGCACTTAGAGAATTGCATTGCTGAACTCCGGGATTCGGATGCAGAGGGCACTTTTTTAGCTTATGACCAACTGCTGGGCAAAGGCCTCCCCACTCCACTCCAAGTCATCGATCCGTTCCTTGTGTCTAAGTCATTACCTAATACCCCCAGCGAACAGCGTCAGAGACCCAAGCACAACGATAAACTGCCGCGCTTGGCTCCAGCCATCGTACCAGCAGTGGGCCGCAGTCACCAGCCGCGTGTTGCTGAGGAGAGAGGAGCCGCAGACTGCGGTGAACCCGGTCGTCAGCGTGATGACAACGCCACCCTGAGGGTCGTGAACGGTTTTAGTGAGTTGGTTTTGAAGTGTGTGTGGTGAAGTGTGGGGTTCAATTGCTTTAGAGAAACTTGTCAAACTAGTCTATTTGACAGTCATCCAGAGCTAGGACAGCAGCACGACTGTAGTAAAGCCGCACCTTTTGCAGAGTGATAGAAGGTGCGGGATAACGTTGTCGTGCGCCTCATGCTAGGCTCAAGGCACACCTGAGGAAATATAACCACAATTCACAGCCTGAATCCACCCACTGCTGGGTTATAGGTCGCCATTTATTATGACACCCTCCTATGTCCTGAGTATCACGCATGAGTGAGGTAAAATTTCAGTAAAATATGTGACACATACTGAATTTTCGCCTTGTAAGACACCCACGGGAAGTAACGGCGTGGCGTGGGCCCCTGCTCCACGTGTGGTAGAATGGATCACGTCTATCAAGTCTATGGCCTAGATTATATTTTTCCAGTCTCTTATTTAGCCATACGGATAGTTCTACCGGCAGCATACATAAGCACAGAATAAATACTAGTACACATAAGCTCCGTTTGTCCATGGTGAAAGGTTAGGATTTAAGATGGGTTATGACCCTACATCCTAACCTGGGGCTGAACACAACGTGGGGCTGAAACCACATGGTCAAACTCAGTATTGAATAAAACACTTACTATATACGGATACTGTCCACGAGTTGCTGCTGACCCTCCCAAGATCCTTGAGCCATCGAAATCTGTCGCCTCTTCAGCAGCTTTGATTTTCGCTGCCAAAGGCACACCGACATCCATGAGGTAGTTGGAGGCACCATGCGGTTCTGACGTCACCAGCACCAGGACACAAGCAAGCACAATCAGCTTCATGGCTTGTTGATTCCACGTGTAGTTCTTCTTGAGGGGTTACAAAAAGCAAGTATTCTTGGATATGTATATGTACTTGGTTATGTAGTTGTAGATAATTGTTTGGTTGATATTGTTTAATTGATTTCTTTCTGAAAAACGGTTTGGTGTTATCGTTTCGTAATCTAATCGTGGTGATAAAAATAGGGTTCCCGATTTTGAAGGTTATTTTGAAAAAAAGTCAGAGATTTCTTGTGAGGGCCATGAATCCATTTATCCACGAAACCCTCATCATCCCACCTGGCTGTTGGACCCATTCCTCTTTTAGCTGATCTCGGCCACTACTCGCTCGGTCAAGGCTTTGTTCCTTCACCCGTTTGTTCTAGTGGATAAAATATTTGATGTATAAAAAGGGGGTAATGTTTCGTTGTCAATAATTATAACATATTTCATTCAACACACGCAACTTACTTAATAATTCTTTCGCTTCATCCCGATTCTTACATCTCTCGAAAAATAGAACATTCTTGAGAAATTGATTTCATTAGTATCCTTTTAAACTAAGAGTCTAACTCAAACTACAACTTTTACTATGGGGGCAAACTGATCGGAGCAATAAAATATCAGCTGTTCCATACTAAACTGCATTGTACGACTCAAATACAACGTGTTAATGAATTAACGCAAAACTAGAAAGTAGTTTGTTTGGAATCGAGAGCAGAATCGAATAATTATGGTTTCAACATAGGTAATTTTTTTCAAAATATGAAATAATTTTTTTGCAAAGTTTAAAATTTACTGAACCCGATGTCAACCCACCGCACGGGCACACTCACCTTACTTACTACTAAAACAAGATTATTAAAATGTATCCATGAGTACGTTAGCGCTTTTATTCATTGCTGAAATGATAAAAAATCATTCTTGCCTCAAAACTTAAAATGCAAATAACATAAAATTTTAACTATCAAAATAATGAAATTATTGTTTCAATCTAATTATTTTGTTATAAATCAGTTGGGGTGTATGAGGTTTTGCGTTAATTCATTAACACCTTGTATATGCAACAGCTGATTTTTTCTTGCTCCGATCGGTTTCCTCCCGTAGTAGAAGTTGTTCAGTTTCATGTTTAGACTCAATAATATCAATTTTATCTTGTACGAGCGTTAACCCGCGACTTTGTCCGCATAAATTATATACCAGATTTTAAGTCAGATAATAAGCTATCAAACAAAAAAGTTTCATCAAAATCGGTTCAGTAGTTTTTGCGTGATGCTCGTTCAAACAAACAAACAGACAGACAAAAAATCCAAAAATTGGTGGTATGGAATCAGGGATATCTAAAAACCATTTAGTAACTTTTTTTGTTAATATCTTCAATGTACAGACAAACTTCCTGTTACAGTTTTATAATCGTGTAAAGAGACAAGAAAGTCAGATAAATACAAAGAATGTGTTTAGAACCATTTCTATCGAAAATTGTAATTTGTTGTTATTTCTTTATATCAACTTTTAATTACTTCAATGAATGACTTTTAAATGCTTTGATTAGTTATCTTATTTACGTTGTAACGTGATATCATTAATTGCTTGAATAGTTCCGACGTACTATTGATTTTACCGACGCTTTGAATCATCGCAGATTATCAAATACTTAATAAAAATTTCAATTCTTTTGTAATCTAAATCGTCATTTGAAATACAGGGTGAAACTTTCAAATGAATACAGGGTCAAATGGGTCAGGGTCAGAATGGGTATTTCATGCTGCTGAGCTGGTGATGAGCTGGCACGAAGAGGAGCGGAGGAGGACGCCATAGGCCCCGAGCCTTACTGCGGCATCTCTCACAACACCTCTAGACGCGTGCTAAAGGAATGGGCCGTGAACCAAAGCCGTAGGCTCTGGTTGGATACACCAGGACTGAGGCATGCGAAAGAACTTGTGACCGGCTTCTCAAACAGACATACCTCTGATGCCATCAATTCAAACCGCAACAACTTAAGGCTCTTGGTGCGAGCCTTAACAGGACTCTGCAAGTTAAACAAACACCTCACCACTGAATGGGGCTCCTAGATTCACCCACTTGCAGATTCTGCTGTGAAGCAGAGGAAACGCCCATACACCTCCTCTGCGAATGCGAAGTGCTTATTTACAGCAGGAGTCGCCATCTAGGTGGGTACGTAATAACACCTACTGTCATTAGGGACCTCCCCTCCGAAAGCATAACACGGTTCATGAAGTCCGTGGGCCTATGAAATGACCTTTAGGTCTAGGGTGACAGTTACAATAGATCTATTCAAGTCGCAGTAGCTATTGGTCATTGACCAAGCCTTTACAACCAAATAATAAATGGGTATTTCAAATCAAGATTTAGTTTATATCTATTGCAGATTTTCAGTGAGTATTTGATAATCTGCGACGATACAAAGAGTCGGTAACATCAATAGGGTGTCGGAAGAATTCAAGCAATTAATGATATCACATTACAACGTAAATAAGATAACAAATCAAAGCATTCTAATGTCTTTTTCTATCTTGGACGTGTCTTAGACATCAGATAGATTTTATCTAGTCACATTTAAAGTACTAGAATCTAGCCTGTAGGCCTCGCATGCCACCCCCAAGAAAACGATAAAAATCGAGATGCGCCTCCATCCTTATTATTTTACGTATGCCAGAAAGAGCGCGTTTTTCTCGTTTTTTTGTGGGTGGCATGCTAGCCGTGCTGGACATGTATTTTGGACATCATAAAGATATTTTCCCCTTATTTTCGGATTCGAACCCGCGACCAGTACTGCGCACAGCACTCAGGTTTACTACCGACTGAGCTATGGGGCTGTCAAATAATGCATCGATCTAATTAAAGTTTTGTATATGGCGCTTCGTAACGCTTTGATGTTAGAAATTGTCAATTGTTAGCTAGAACAGCTTAGATAAAGTATATGTCTAGATGGAGGCTCACGTTTCTACCGTATAAATAGCCAACTTTCTTAGGGTGGTGTGCGTGCGAGCTTGTCTCTGTGTGCGTGTATACAGACACGGTTTATCACCGTCAATCTGACCAACTTTCTCTATAGCACCAACATCGAAATCGCAAATCGACTCTAGCCAAATGTATGGGACAGCTGATTTTATTTTGCGATTTCTATGTTGGTCCCATAGAGAAAGTTGTTCAGTTTGATGGTCTGATCATACCCTTAAAAAGTGTCTGCATAATAAGAAGGACCATGTCATGTATAACTTATCAAAGTAGAACAGCGAGATTTGATCCAGAACGTTTTGGAATATTTGAGTTCCCGATATTTCGGCAGAGTTACAACTTATTTTTTATTAAAAATGAAACCCATTTTGCTCTTGACCTCAATCCAGTCCTCAGGACAAAGATGGGGTCGCAGATGTAGCGAGCTTACCCAGAAGAAGCCTATTCACTCGTACTTTAAAGGAATTCGGGTTGTAAGCGCTCGGAATTACTGACGCAGGCAGGGCGTTCCACTCCTTGGCTGTGCACATTATAAAAGAATCAGAAAGGCGCTTAGTGCGGATTTGTGGGATATCAACCAAGAAGGGGTGGTATCCCGCGGTGCGTCTGGAAGTCCGATAGTAGAAAGGGGAAGGCGGGATGAGCTCATGTAGCTCCTGGGCACACTCACCGAAGTACAATCTGTAGAAGACCGACAAGCAGGCTACTCTGCGTCGGTGGGCTAGGCTATGAAGCTTGACTGCCATGATCACGGGATGACTGAAGAACTGCAGGTAGATATTTAAGCTAGATTTGGTTTAATAACACAAGTATGTTATTATGTGTAGAATCCTATAGCAGGGCAAAGGCCTCCTCTCATGACTAAATAAATAAATGAAATAACGCTCACAGGCACATACATTGTAATGATCCCAAGCAAGCACTTAGGCTTTTTATATGGAAACCATACAAAAACGGCACAAACATATAAACATCCATGACCGAACCGGGATTCGAACCCAGGACCCTGGTTTGGCAGTCTGGCGTGGTAACCATTACACCAACCGGGTCGTCATAATGAGAGGGAGAGAACCATACTCCACCACCCGGGACCATTACTGATTAGTAGAGGCAAGTTAGTCTTACTAACTATACTACACTCAGTATGACAATGTCCAAGATATTTATTTATTTATATAGACAGATTCCGACATCTATCTTTTTATTTTTATTTATTTATTTGACTCACTTACAGTTATTACACTCATACAATCATTGTGATACTTAACTACGTCTTAAGCTAAATGCATAACCACTTAAAAGTGAACACAACATGCGTTATTTACAGTCACAAAAGGAAAAAAACAGAACGTTTCACCCAATGAAAGTGAAACATTGACCTCAGATGACAAATAACTTAGGTACTGTTTATTATTATATTTTAGAAAATTAAAAAGTAAAATAAACGAAATGAGAAAGTGACAAATAACAATTGCAGTGATAACGTGGTGGAGACAATACAATGAGCAAACTCCCTTCCGTTATCCTTCTCCTATTTTCCCCTTTCTTCCTTCAAACTATGTTCCTTCTGAACCTATTGAGAGAGTCAGAGTAGATGTCTGCCGACTTATCGCAATTACTATTATACAGTCTACAAGTCTATCGGTGATGGATCGAAGCACTATGTGTTGAATTTGAATTCGCATCTAAACTGATGTGATAACGTTGTTGGTCTAGTCACTAGTGGTCTGAGGATCCCAAGGGAAAAAACAATTCGTGTTGCCATATATCATGCAACCAGCATCAAGTAATTTTTTATAGTGCATAGCATACCCTAAAGTAAAACAACAAATAATATAAAAACCGCCCAAGTGTGTGTTGGGCTTGCGCTTAGGGTCTTGAGCATACGTTTTTGGTAATATTGTATGGCGGTACGGAACGCTCCTTGCGAGATTCCAACTCGCACTTGGCCGGTTTTCGTAATTATCTTCAACGAACAGATACTTCTGTTACAGTTTTATAAAAGTTTAGATTTATAATGATGAAAGAAAAGATAAAAAATAAATGAATAAAACAGTTTAATTCTTTAATTTCGTGGAGGCCAGCCGTTGATCCATGTATCTGTAGTGATGAGATCAATACATATTGTTCAGTATCCATGGCAGGTAGGATGAGACCCGTGTGAAGACGACGGGGTAGCCGAGCGAGCAGCCGTCGGCGTTGTGGTCGATAGAGTTGACTCCGATCTGCGAGTTACACAAACGATCAATATTAATTATTAAAGAGTTATTAGTATGGGATGGGACTAGAACCCGCGAGGGTTCAAGTCATTGGGGCTTTCATCATCATTATCATCAGTCAATATACGTCCCAGTGCAGGGCACAGGCCTACCCTCAAGGAGAGGGTATTTTCGTTAAGGCCTATGTCGAAAAATAATTGACGCGAAATGGGCGTGTGATACTGCCTGACGCGAGAGAAAGAGATATGGAGGCGCGCGGGCCTGAAATGACGCAAGCGTAAAACAAACTTTATTTAATTGTTATTGTACTATTTATGCAAGTTCAATTCTGCTCTTATCAAAATTTGTAAAATATCAATCTCTTTCTTTTAAATCAAGTCTCGTGTTTCTACTATTCACCGTTTAGCAGTTCCAAGCGTTTATCGATAAACACGGAGGCTACTTTGGCTTGTTTTTCTATTGAGAAAATGTGTCTCCATCGTGTTTTTCGTGAATTATATCTTCAATTTACACATATCCGCTAATCATACTCCTACTGTTAGTACTTCATGATATATGACGCTTTGAAGAATCCTATTTTTTCACAAATCCTCATAATAGTGTAGTAGGTGCCACGCGTGCACAATGGGCATGGATTGGTAGACTTCACAATTCACATACGCATCAAAATTTCTTTTTCTACGTATGCACGTAGAAATGATGTTTTCCTTACAATTTGAGAGCAGTCTGTATTACGTACAAAGGTTACACAAACTCATTGGTACGATCCAGAACTTGGAGCGACTGAAGCGAGCTCGAAATTTTACTAAAATATTAGGGATAACACGATCCAAATCCTGGAGCTAGCGAAGCGAGTTCGAGCTTTGACTGAAATATGAATTGATCGACACGGGATAACACGATTCAAAACCTGCAATGCAATTTAGTTTAGTTTGCTTGTTTTGCCCCATAAGAGAGCACATCTGATTGACTGTCAAATTAGTCCAGCTTGACAGCTTGACAATGGTCTACCTTGAGGCATTGTCTAAGCAAACATCGTCGCATCCTTAAGTTCGTCGTTGAAACATCTGCGAGCTGACAATTGTCTAAGCAAACATCGTCGCATCCTTAAGTTCGTCGTTGAAACATCTGCGAGCTGACAATTGTCTAAGCAAACATCGTCGCATCCTTAAGTTCGTCGTTGAAACATCTGCGAGCTGACAATTGTCTAAGCAAACATCGTCGCATCCTTAAGTTCGTCGTTGAAACATCTGCGAGCTGACAATTGTCTAAGCAAACATCGTCGCATCCTTAAGTTCGTCGTTGAAACATCTGCGAGCTGACAATTGTCTAAGCAAACATCGTCGCATCCTTAAGTTCGTCGTTGAAACATCTGCGAGCTGACAATTGTCTAAGCAAACATCGTCGCATCCTTAAGTTCGTCGTTGAAACATCTGCGAGCTGACAATTGTCTAAGCAAACATCGTCGCATCCTTAAGTTCGTCGTTGAAACATCTGCGAGCTGACAATTGTCTAAGCAAACATCGTCGCATCCTTAAGTTCGTCGTTGAAACATCTGCGAGCTGACAATTCGGTATTCGCTAAGGTTATTGTCATGTGTCAAACTTATACATATAAAAACTTGGACGATCTGAAGGATGCAATAAGGATGTTACATTTGTGAGCTCGTCGATGTTTCTGACAGCGATGTAATGCTTAGTGAATCGCACTCCTGGAGCGAGGGAAACGAGCTCGGGATTTTTCTAAAATAGAATACGTCGGCACGTGATAGTTCGATTCAGAACCAGAGCGATAGCTACGCCCATGGGCAAGTTTGAACGGAATGGTTGTAAGGATTCACCCTAGATGCGTACCTGCTGAAGAAGGGCCGAATAAAATATAGGTAGTCAGAGCCGACACACATGTAGGAAATGAAAAGACTTGTATGTATTTTGAAGAGGCGACAGACGTGTGTCGGCATCGCAGCATGTGGCGATCTATTGCCTCTGCTCTCTACACCAGCGGGACATGGGCGTGAGAATTATTATATGTCTATGTATGCAGTCAGAACAAGCAGCGTATGTCGAATCGGGCCGTCGGAGCAGCGTAACATATCCTCTTAATATACACTCCTCACCAGCACATTGTTATAGACCAGCGGTCCCCCCGCGTCCCCGTGGCACGTGCCCCTCCCCCCCGCGCCCGCCGCGCACACCATGCTCGTCGTGAAGGCGTCGCCGTACTGCGCCTGGCAGTGCGCGTCCGCGAGGACTCGCAGCTCTGTGGCGTGGAGGCGCTGGCTGGTTGGGATTGTGGCCGCTGTGAGACAAAAAATTGTTATAGTCCATTGACATACAAAATAATGGACGCCGAGTCTAGTACAAAATTCTCAAAGAAAGTATTCGGGACTAACCTACACAAATCTAAGGACTTATGGTAATATAAAAATGCTGAAATTTTTTTTTATTTTGCTTGCGTAGTGTCTACCTCATCGCGGCATGGCATTATATTGGGTGGCAATCAACGAGGGACTTTCCCTAAGGAACATGGGTCGAAAGAAGCCCGCACCGCTCACCTGCATCGGCAGTCGCACGGGCTTCCTCCCCGTCGCCCCCTCCAGCGTCTGCGCCCCGCGGGACAAGTCGTGCATAAACTTATCTGACGGTCTGATTTCAGTTCGTAAAGTGAAAATCACTTGTCCTTTTACCACGATACTTTGAAAAGATCGACATGTCGATGACACCAGCGACATGATACGTAAGTTAAATCGATACTCGTTTCCGATCGAAATACAATATGGTACAGAGAGGTCAATGTCTTTTCATGTAGTTTTGTATGGCCTACTAATAATATTATTTATGGCCTTATTATTGATTGATATTTTACGCGCCGATACAAAGAAATAGTTACTGGTTTACTTTATATTGAAGTGAAGCTTCTTATGGGAGGGCTTTGAAATTCTGATCCGCAACCCTTTTATGTGACGGGAAATTGAAATGTAAATCGGGAGCTGAAGTTCGACATTTGAATCAGGAGAAGTTTCACATCTGCCTGGCAACCCGTGACGGCCAACTTTTTTTTATAAGTGCCCAAATGTATGCGTTAAACACAGCTGCACTTTCTCGTCTCTACCCCATGTTGTATCCCGCCTTTGTATACCTATACTAAATAACTTACTGTCACTCTGCCTGCCCCATCCGGCGGTGAGTGCTATGGAGTTTGTGTAGTCAAATGTCAATAGCCACCCGCTTGGCAGTTCTATGTTCATTATGTTAGCTGCAATCAATCATGATAATTATATGTATGGAGAATAAGGGTTTCTGATTTCAGTGTTTAAATCCTTTAAATCATCATCACTTACCGGTATAAGTAACACTGGAAATAGTTAACATAGCGATATCATTCTCAAATGAGAACGGAGCGTTCCACCCCTGGTGAACCACGACATCCGTAGTCGTTCTCCTGGTACCACCGGAGAACACGGTCAGGGAACCAAGGACGACCACGAACTGTCGCGCTTGGTCCCAGCCGTCGTCGGCGCAGTGGGCCGCTGTGATCACGTGGGTGTTCGTGAGGAGGGAGGAACCGCAGACCGCTTGGAAGCCTGTTTTGAGAGTGATGAGGAGTCCGGCCTGGGGGAAAATCCTTATTTTTTGAAAATGTGAACTTAAGTTAAATTTTTGATGGAGTGTTTCAGACAATCAAACTGAACTCTTTTACTATCGGAACAATATTGAAATCGCGATTTAACTGTTGATTTAAATTTCGATACTTGGATATTTGCTGCATAGTGAAAGTTCATCAGTTTGGTGGTAAAATATCATCATCATCAGTTTATTATACGTCCGCTCAGGTTAACTGCCTCCGTGGTCTAATGGTTAAGAGTATTGGCTCTCGACAAGGAGGTCGTGGGTGCGATTCCCACGGGGGACACCTAGTGATATGTCACTTTGTGCGTTTTTCCCCAGTTGGTTAAAACATTGCAGGCTGAATCACCTGATTGTCTGAAAAGAAAAATGATTCCGTGCTTCAGATGGTACGTTAAGCAGTTGGTCTCGGCTACTATCTCTGGTGGTAGTAGTCGTTACATAAAAACCAATTCGGAGGCCGTAAGGCGGTCTGAAAAAACTCTGACACCAGGGCTCTGCCCACACGATAAGAAGAAGAATACTGCTCAGGTCTAAAAGGAGAGTGTATGGGAGTTAATCCAGCATGCTGCCAATGCGGATTGGAAGACTTCACAATTCCTTCAGCGTATGCAGGTTTTCTCACGATGTTTACCTTCACCGTTTGAGAGCAGTCGCCAGTCGGTATTACGTAGGTACACCTTCTTAATCTAATCTAATATATAAAATTCTCGGTTACGGTGTTTGTAACAAAGCTCCTCCTAAACGACTTGACCGATTCTTATGAAATTTTGTGTGCATATTCAGTAGGTCTGAGAATAGGTCGTAATGTTTATTTCAGAGGTCTGCGCGTACGAAGTCGCGGGCAACAGCTAGTAAGTTAGAAAAGTTTATTGGTATTATGGCATGTCGTCCGTGCGGATCCGAACCCGGGTCCTTATAATTGAGTACATACCTCTACGCAACGCGCCATCGACTCTCCCACTAAAATACCTACGTAACGCTTTAAAGTTTACAGTCTGTGTAAACCTGCCTGATACTGTAATATATGAAAGTAAGATGATTCCACTCTTTGGATGGCACGTTAAGCAGGGGTCCTGCCTACTATCCCTGATGGTAGTAGTCGCTACATACAACCACGTCAGGTGCGGTACGTTGATTTGAAAAAAAAAACTCTGACACCAGGGCTCTGCCCATACGATTAGAAGAAGACTGTTATATAGGTATTGTAAATCCTCACCATGTAAGGAACAAGACCGAGTCTTGAAACGGTTCCTCCAACGAGCTTGGCTCCATCGAAGTCCATCGCCTCTTCGGCAGCTTTGATCTGATTCGCCAGCGGTACCCCGACCTTCGCCAGGTAGTTGAAGGGATGAGGTGCTGGTACCGCCAGGGTCAGGGAGACCAGACATGTTAGGATGAGGATCTTCATGTTGTCTAGGGATAAAATGAGTCGAATTAAAGAATGAAAATTAATTTCTTCCAGGTTAATTGCAACTATGGTACGGCCTATGATGAAAATGAATTATGTCCAAATCCAAAAAGGAAATAAATAAATAAGGGGCGATTGCAACTATGGACCAATTGCACTTGTAAGAATCACGATTCAGTTCTTATCTTTATACAAACACCTGCCTTCTAGATGAGAAGACATGCGTCTGTTAAGAGTAGTTACTGATTTTTTATTGTTATAAGAGCAATTGCTCCATAGTTGCGATTGCCCCATAATTGCAACTACCCCGGGAGACCTTATCAACTTACACAGATTTTCACGAGTCGTCACTGCCTACCGCCTTGGAGCAATGGAGTGGCGAGTGGGCATTGCATATGTATATTTCTAGAGAAGGCAAAATTCTTCATGATCATCAGAATAACATAGCTCACTGCTCAATATAGACCTCTACATTCGCACTTAGTTCCTTAGAAATACTGTGAAAAAGTATCTTAGTTCCAGGACATATCTTCCGCCACGGATCTATTGGTAACGAAAACTTGATGAATCAGCCCTGAGCGGGAATTATTGCCTCTTTCTATTATCCCCACGTACGCACGTACTTACGCCTATAACGTATTTGATTAATTTTATTTTGATAAAACCCAGAAGATGTCTTACCTTTTGGAAAATTGAGCTAACTTCTTGAACACGAAGGTTGACACTGAGTTTTAAACAAATTCCTTAATAATGCTCTATCACCAGTGATAAAAATTATTAGATAAGATCCCGCTTAAATTTTTAGACACTCTTATGTTTAGACAATGATACATCATTATACCAGTGGAAATGTCATAGTTTAAGGATCGACGACCCTGTTGGTGTACTGGTTACCACGCCGAACTACCAAACCAGGGTCCTGGGTCCGAATCCCGGTTCGGTCATGGACGTTTATATGTTTGTGCCGTTGTTGTATGGTTTCCATAATAAACAGCCTATAGTGCTTGCTTGGGATCATTACAATGTGAGTGCCTGTGAGCGTTATTTATTTATTTAAGGATTCTAAACCATTGATTGGGTTGTCACCTTTTGGGCAGTTATGACCCCTGGTATTGCGACAAATGTTGCTTCTGTTAATGCCTAGATCAAATTGAAGGTAAAATTAAAGAAGATATAGATAATGTTATAAAGTGGGCTCATGATAATGGAATATTAATTAATCTGAAAAAAAACACACAGTGCATGCATATATATTCACCGTATAATAGGAACATAAACAGGGTACCAAATGTAATAGGACATGGCTATGAGTGTCTCCATGACAATATGAAAACATGCAATTGTAACAGGATGGAAGTTGTCGATAAATACAAATATCTTGGGCTAACCATAGACTACAACATGTCATGGAGAACTCACGTAAATACAGTATGTGCGAAACTTAGATATATGCTAAGTACATTTCACCACCTTCGTTTCTATGTTAATAGAGCAACATTGTACGCGGTTTATAATGCACTGGTGGAGTCTTTGCTTTCATATGGATTGAGTAGTTAGTGTCGTACCTTTTCTTCATATCTATTACAAATAAAACGACTGCAAGTTCGATTTATGAAAATATTAGTAGACAAACATACAAAAAGAAAATATAACACAAATTATGATAAGTTGTTTAGAGTCCGTAAAATACTGCCAATCCAGGATAAAGTGAAGTTTCTGCTAGCTGTAGAAATGTTAAACAGTGACGAATTTAAAATACCCGTATCTCATACCTATAGAACTAAACTAACTAAACTAGTCAAAAGAAGAGCTTTGCGTGTACCTAGAATCTGTAATTATTACGGCCAAAGAACAAGACATTATTTGATAACAAACATTTACAATGAGATTCCGTCAGAACTTAAACTTAGACAAGATAAAAAAAATTTACTTTCAAATCAAAATTATATAAGATACTCTTGGAAAACTGTAACACATTGGACCAGTACTAGTAAATAGGCAAAACGTAAAACGTATAATAATTAAAATTACATATGGTAGGTACCTATAAATGCATAAATAATATGTATATATAAATTAGTACAGTATTGTATTAGATGACATTAGTATTAGAATTAAAACTATAAAAAATGAGAGCTTACATCTGCCATCAAACTGTCATGCAGTTTGGCAGATTTAATGTAAAGATACCATTTTGTAATGTCTTTTGGATAAATAAATGAAAAAAAAAAGTTTATCATAAATTTGTTTAGGAATGCTAAACTTATCAGACACATACGACAAAATATATAATAATAGTCGGATATTTCTTTTTCCTACTCCTCCTATCTTCTTTGATTAATTCATTGCGGGTTCCAAGACAGATTAGAGTCATCCCCCGGGCTCGCTGGACTTCATTGTCTAGTGCTGCGAATGGTCGTTGCCGTTGATCCTGGCTTACAGGAGTTACAGCGGTGAGAATGTGTGGTGGGCTTATGCCGGATAATTAAAAATACGACAAAATAATTATAAAGTTGACTATTTTAATGGTTGCTTGCATTATAAATATTCGCAAAATAAGGCTTTCATGCCTGTCATGTTATTTTCAGTAGGGCGAATGAGATAGATTTACTCCAAAACTTTTCAACTGATTTGAACTTAGAATAAGAAGTCTTTTTTCTTAACATAAATTAAGGTTCTTCTTCTTTTCGTGTCAATGTTTCTGCAGTGATTTTTTTTATCAATTAAGGTTAAATATATCATTATAAAACTTTTGCAATCGGCTGTAAAACTCCCCCTACAAACAAACGACCTATTTTATAGAACCCTAAAATTTTATAAACCCTATTTTATAGAAGTGGCAACCCTATTTTATAGAATCCTCAAACAATGACATTTCCACTGTAATAATGGACTATCGCTGAGACGTGGTCACTCACTCAAGTCCGCATAAAAAGGCTGAAAATTGCCCAAAGGACAATGAAGAGTGCTATTAAATTAAATTAAACATTATTTTCAACACACTTGCTCATAAAATGGCCCTTATTTCACCGCAATTAGGCACATAATGACACCTATAATCAAACTGTGACTTTTTCATTACTATTATTCACAAGTGAGTTCAAGAAGTTTAGATAGTAGGTATCTAAACTTCTTGGTTGAGTTCTTGAGTTGCTTTGTTCTTAAAAAAGTTTCGATACAAAAAAGATCATATTCAATAGTACAAATAAATTCTCTAAATAAACTTTTTATTTACTAAATAAAATGACGACTAAATAGGATTAGTTAAATTTGTAGTTTAGAATGTTTAGAATGGTTTAAGTTTAGGGTAAGTTTTATTTGTGCTTTTACTATTTTATTCCTTTAAATAAAAAATATTTATAAATGACTTTTTATTATTATTTTCTTCACAAGTGTGTTGAAAAACGTCGTATGATACACGTGTGTATTGATGATAACCGTCCTCGGCTCTCTTAAGACTCTCGCCTACGGCTCGGGTCTCAATGGCGCCTCAGCGGTAATCACCAACATTACACACTTGTACCATAATGTACTATTATTTTAGATTGTGTGCTCGGAGTTTCACTGCCAGATAGGATCAGAAATTATGAGATTTGCAGAAGAACCAGAGCAGTTGACATAGCCTAAAGAATTGCTAAACTAAAGTGGCAACGGGTAGAACACATTGCTCGTAGAACCGACGGTCGAAAAGGCTAAATAGTTTTTTTTTCATTGTGCTAGGCTATATGTGTTGAGCATTTATATTAATATCTGACGTCATGAAAGGCAGGTAAAACCTGTCTGTGCTATTGACATCAGCTATATTGTTTAGGGGTTAGTTAGTTTTCAGTAGAGTCGTATGTCAGTTTTCGAAGCCATTCTAATCTTTTTGCAAGCTTGTTTAGGAAGGTTGGGTATAGAGAGAATGTGGTGAATGTTATTGTACAAGAATGGGCAGAGGAAACAGAAAAATCTTTGACTAAAACTGAAGTTTACGGGATTCGATTTAATAACTAGATGGTTACGTGTATTTATATGAGATTCTGGGTTAAAGGTAGTAAGAGAATGTTGCATAAGTACATTGTTTAGGACAAGCTGTTGGCGTACCGTTAAAACTTGACAGTAACTGAAAAACTATTGCAGAGCAAGTGTGTGGGGAAGAGATAGGGCTTAAAGGTAGCTTCAGGAGGGCTCTCTGTGCACGTTCTACAGTTATGAAATAAGATATGATATGAAATAAGAGTTCTTGAGGTGCGACTACGTTCGTTGAGGCGGCCGGCGGTAATCCGTTGGATGAGGGCAGTCCAACACCAGTCGTCGTGGCGATCCTTGGGAGAAGTCTATGTCAGCAGTAGAACTCTATCGGCTGATATGATGATTTACTGCTGTCTAAATTAAACATCATCATATCAGCCGACAGACGTCCACTGCTGGACATAAGCCTCCCCCAAAATGGGGGGATTTGCCATAATCGCCACGCTTGGCAGGCGGGTTGGCGATCTCAGTTGGATTGAATGTGTGTACTCAGAGAATGCTACTGCCCATCCTCCGGTAGATCCCTTAGTCGCCTTTTACGACACTCACGGGAGGAAATGGGATGGTGCTATTCTTAGCCGACACCACACGGCAAATTAAACATATGGCTGTACAAAACCTGTAACGGGATCTTAAAATAATTACTAATGAAATCATCAAAGTACATATATTTTACGTTTTAAATATTATATCTAATCGAATCTTATCAATACATCTAATTTTATTACCTAAGTGCTATTTGTTATCTGATAGTTTTGGGAAGAACCTGTGAAATGACGTTTTCCGAAAAATTCGATAAGTATCCATTTAGTATCAAGGTTTAGGTAGAAGGTCAATTATTATTATTATGCCTAGAGAAAATGCCCCTCGTCGTCAACACAACATCGTGAAGAAGCCTGCATGCTTCAATTTCGATGTATGTATTTGTGTTCACTGTCTGATGTAATTGTATTCATTGTTAGTGGTTACTGGCGGCTCGACCAACATATATTAAATAGCAAAAGCGAAGAGCTGACTTGTTTCGCGATTACAATGTTGGTCCTGTAGTATTAAAGTTGTTCACCCCAAATATGAAACTCATATAAGTTTACGTCCTGTATCATTAGCATCCTTTTAAACTAAGAGTCTACCCATCAAACTGAACAACTTTAACTATGGGAGCAAACCAATCGGAGCAACAAAAAAAATCTGCTGTTGCATACATTTGAGTCGAGTAGGCAGCAGCGGCGGGTGCAGTTTAGTATGGAACAGCTGATTTTTATTTTGCTGCGATCGGTTTACTCCCGTAGTAAAAGTTGCTCAGTTTGATGGGTAGACTCTCAGTTCAAAAGGATGCTAGTGACATCAATTTCACCCTGTAGTTTGGGTGATGATGATGATATATTGATGTTACAATAGATAGTTAGACTAAGTAATGAGACACAGTGAATAGTCATAATAAATTGTATTGCGGGTAGAATTGTCAGCATAAAGAAATAATATAAAATATTAATTAACATTTACGGGACAAAAAAATCAAATCAAATCAAATAATGAATTTGTTGAAAGTAGGTACAATGCATAATAGATCTTACAACAATAATAATTACGAGCGTTAACCCGCGACTTCGTCCGCACAAATTATATACCAGATTTTAAGTCAGATCATAAGCTATCAAACAAAAAAAGATTCATCAAATTCGGTTCAGTAGTTTTTGCGTGATACTCGTTCAAACAAACAAACAGACAGACAAAAAATCCAAAAATTGGTGAAATGGAATCAGGGATACCTAAAAACCATATCGTAACTTTTTTTTTGTTAATATCTTCAATGTACAGACAAACTTCCTGTTACAGTTTTATAATAGTATAGATAATTATAAGTTTTTTTGACAATATTTGAAGAAAAAATGTAAAAAAATAAAAGGAGCTGCCAATTAAAAGTATTATAGGTAATTTAGAATTAGTTTATTGTTGTAATATTAAGATATAGTAAAATAGTAAACACTTGGCTTACGACCTCTTATTAGTAAGATAACTTTCGGTTTGGTCAACCACTAGCCAGCTATTCATGAGACGACTAATAGATATCATCGTTTACAGTCTGCCAGTATTATGATATTCAGTTTTCTAAATTGTTTCGAAGTGTACCATTTCTGTCCTTTTGAGAATCTGTCCTTATATGAGAATCTGTACTTTAGAGAATTCGTCCTTTTAAAGAATCTGTCCTTCATAGAATCTATCCAGTTGACAGTAGGTCTTGTTGAGAATCTGTCCAAAAGCTCCCCAGTTGTATGTTCTGTACGTATACACGTCACAACATGAATAGCTAGCTTTACGTAAAATATGTATTTTATATTTTGAGTAAATAACAACATTTTGACATTTGTTGAGGTTTGTGCTCGGATATGTACAGTTTATTTATTATTATTTATATAATTATGTATTTATTTAAAATATTCGTTCGGGTGCTTTTCTATTCTTGAGTTTTTTTTTCATGTACAGTGGTGTACTTACTACTTAGGGTACTAAAACCTGCATTTTTCACAAAATTGTTTTCCTTAACTATGCGAAGTCTGTTGGTAGTACTTTAAGTACGTAATAAAATTAATTTTATTAATGAATGAATATTTTAACACGTTCGTGGACAGTAACTGGCTACAGCAGTGATAACAATGAGACACGATGAAAAGTTCTATTGTGTCTCGTTCACTGCCCGCGAAAGTCTTAATGAGTGATTTACAGGTTAGGTTAAGAAATCAAAATGTATGGCTGATTGTCTTCGATCATTAATAAAATATGTATTTGCAAGAACAGTCAGTAGAGATAAATAAGTATCAGAATTTGATTGTCTAAATTATATTCATATATAAATTTTCATATACAATTAATTTACTCTCAATTTTTTTTGGATATGAGTTTTCTAGGGAGGGCACTGCCTCCATGCCCTTCTACGCGTTATACAGGGTAAACAGTTGCATTACTTTAAGGGGTGATTTTACGATTGTACCCATGATACTGATCAACTTTCCCTAAGAAACTATAGAAAATTCGCAAATTTTTTTGACTTTCCATACTAAATGCAATCAGCTGATCGAAAGTTTGTATCAAAAGTAGTTTTTTTCGAATTTCCTATAGGTTTCTTAAGGAACGTTGTTCAGTATCATTGGTAAAAAGAACTTAATACAACTGTTTACCCTAGCACTACATTAATACTAATATTAATTGTGTATTTCATTTTTTATTAGTGATCGAAGCGTGTTTGTAAATATACCTATGTTTTAAAAGCACAATGCAATTTTAATTTAAACTTTAGTTTCAAGATAATTTGAGAGAGGATTGGATTTGGAGGTCCGTTAAAGAGTTTATACTCCAAAACTATAATGTAAGTTGAAATAGGTAGGAATCTAGCATTACCTAATAAACGGGAGAGTATATAACAAGACAGACTTACAGACTAAGTATTCACGAAGAATAGATACTGAAGTAACTATGAAAATTGATTAAACGGTGGGAGTTTACCAGTTACATCAAACAGATGGCGCCACATACGCCAAGGTGCAATGGAAATCACGACAGGTGACGCCCCAAACCTACGTTCATAAGAGTTGTCAAAGAACCAAGACGGATGGAGCCATGAGTAGTCTCAGAGAGATCTCAGAGAGAACTCACAAATGTGAACCGTAATCTACATCATAATAAAAAGCATTATTGATCGAAAGACTAATATCGCACTATTGATGTTTGCGACGAACTACCTGTCACTGTGAATCGATTTTGGGCACTTTTAAATATATATAGCTATTAGATCGTGACAATGATCAATTAATCAATAATTAATTAAATTTAATGTGGTACATATAGAAATGCTTTTGCTTTTTTGAAAAAAATAAATGATTATTGTCCTATTTGTATGACCAATTTTCGTAGTTACTCCGCTTTATAACTTTTCAAGTATAATTAGTAGCACTAAAATTATTGCTCATAGTTTCAGTAAATAGATTTTTCATTTTGAGCTTTAACTAGTAATAGATTTTCAACAACCTCTTATTGTATTAGGTAGATTTAGAAGGAATGTTTAGCTTAAATTGGTCTAAATTTTATTATGTTACGATGGTCCAGAATATAAAGGCTAAAGACCCTTTATTTTAATAAGCTACTTATGAAATTGTGTAAGCAAAATTATGATGAAAATAATGTTCACATAAATAGTAGATTTTGACTATAGTAACTTATTCGTTATTATAACTTATAAATGTTAACGTCAAAAATGACCTTTTAAAATGATTTTTTTTAAAACAAGATATACAAAAAGAAAACTTTAAAAAATCCAGTTAGATTTTTAGTAAAAACTATAGAATAGAATAGAACACATGTTAAAAATAATTTGAGGTTTCAATCGATATCGTAATGAACCACCACACAAAATACTAAAACTTGAATAAGAGTGCATTTTAAGAAGTCACATGGCTTGTTCACAAATTCAGGTATCGTTTACACTACACGAATAATTGGTTTAGGCCTTCATTAGATAACAAAGAAATAACAGTACGTTAGGAAAGGATAAATTGCCACAACTATTCATGACTCGGATAAAAAATACTAATTGTCCTTTGCAGGATTCGAACCTCTGACAGTCAGTTACGCAGGCAGATTCATTACGAAGCTGTTTAGATCTTAGAGCTGTTAAAGACTTCTTAAAATGCATACTTTCGTTAGAAGCAACCATTTAAAAATTCTAAATTAAGACTTCAATAAAATGTATTGTCAAATACTCCTTTATGATAAATTGTGAGATTTTGACATTAACTTAGATTTATTTCTTAAATCTATTATTTAGAAATATCATAAGTATTTTGGGACTTTGACTTAAAAGACTTAAACTAATTATTTTAATAAGATTTTCATTAAAATTAATTATTATTTTCGTTTGTAGTTTACTTGGATAATTTTATTTATTTTGATGATTTGTTAAAGTCTGTTATTTATTATAGTTATTATCTCATGTGGTAGTAGACGTTACATAAAAACCACGTCTGAGGCCGTAAGGCGGTTTGAAAAAACTCTGACACCAGGGCTGTGCCCACACGATAAGAAGAAGAAGAAGAAGATCTCATAAGGTTTATTGATCTCAATGACACTCTTAAACAAAAATACAGTAGAGTGTGAGTAAGAGAAAGCTATTATTATGCACTTAATTGTGACAATAATTAAGTATTTTTTATACGCGTTTATAAGTGAACTCAGAATTTGAAAATCAATTTCACATAATCGATAACTGTCTAACATTTTGAAGGTATTACACAGTACAATAATACACAATGCTTAGTCATGAATGAAAAATGAATACTCTTCATACTTCGTACATAATGATTGTTTTTGTTTTTTTTTTAAACGATCCTGTCTATACATAGTATATAATAATTCTTTTCACGAATTTTAAAGTAGCATATTAAATATTCGCGGCTCAGAAGAAATAGTAATTTCAAGATTTTGCATTCATCTAAACACTTTGCAGAAATAGAATTTAAAAAAACCGGCCTGTCGTAATTTTTGCCTTAAATTAATACCTAAAAGAAAATCATGTATAAGTTCATCTCACTCTCAAAGTCCAATGACACAAAAGCACAGACGGAAGGATTTTGACCCTTGCTTCAAGGAGATAAGGTAGAGTTCACCGAGGCTGCTGTGGTGACGAAGAGGGCCGTGACCGCCGCTTAGTTTTCCGCGGTGCTGACCCTTCTGTTATCTGAAACAGTTTAATAGCAACCAATTAAAAGGGTTCCCGACTTCGATTTGATCACAGGCTCCTTCTAAATCTGCTGACAGTTTTTTAAGGGGATGATCAAAACATAAAACAAATCAAATTTCTCTGTGGAACATTGAAATCGCTAAAATAAACGAATGGAACAGCTGTTTTTGCTGCTAAACTGCCGCTCATACTCGTACGTAAACGTTCACGTATTACCGCACGCGGTGCATGTGGGGATGTACCGACCGCCGCAAGCTTGTATGCAGCTTTTTCTGGAAGGATTATCTATTTGGTGCCTACGTAGCGGTCTAGCCTTTATGATCTTGACTGCTACAAAACAACAAAACAAACTAATACATTTTTAATTCTTTAATTTTAATTCTAATTTCATTATAAAAATGTATCTTACAGTGGTGGTGACGGTAGACGTAGTGACGACACCTCTCGCCGGTACAGGTGGTGGTTGCCGCGGCTTGGCTCCCCCCCCGCCCCCCGCGCCCCCCGCGCCCCCCTCGCCCCCCGCACCCCCCGCGCCCCCCTCGCTTCCAAGAGGACTCCTCGCGGTCGGGAGGGTCGCGGGGGGGTCGATGGTGGTGGAACATGACGCGTGAGGCTCCGGGCTGGAACGATAATTAGAAGATGACTGTATTGTAAACTTATTGACCTTCTCGACGTGCAACATTTATTGGCTCGCTTTGTTAGTAAAACCGACTTGTATGTCGTGAACGGATCTCAAGCCATTTGACAGCTCACGGCGGCGGTACCAGTTCATACCTGGGAGGTGCATAAATCTGGCAGAAAGAGATAACATTTAATGTGCAATCCGCAAGAGTGAGTAGTCCAACACCTATATTAGGTGAAAGTGTCTCACTTGTTCATGGGGTCGCTCGGTGCTGTCTTTGGCCACCACCTCCTCGGGTAGCTCAGATCACAAGATGTCCATCATCAGCAAGAGGCATTATCATCATGATCATCCAAATTACCATCATTATTTCCTCTTTTATTTTTGACTGAATTTATGGTCTCGATCATTACCATCGTCATTATCATTACCATCGTCATTATCATTACCATCGTCATTATCATTACCATCGTCATTATCATTACCATCTTCATTATCATCAACACAATATCCATAATTTCCCTAGTAATCTTTATCATTTTCACTGTCATCATCATCATCATCATCATCACTAAGGTCACTTTCATAATCATCATCCACCCCTCTATCATCATCCTCAGTCTATTCACAAATGAGCAAGTAACAGAGAGCTCAGACGTTCAGTATAGAAAGGGAGAGAGGGAGAGAAAGAGATATAGAGAGCCTGTTCGTATGTACCACAAGGCGCGCTTGTGTGAGTGCACCAACAGCGGCTGCTTGTATGAAGCTTCCGATCTGTAGGGATATATTATAATCATGAGGTAACAGTGCCTCACTTGTTGGTGGCACGCAGCGGACGTGGTCACTCAGTCCCGTCGTTGGCAGCGGCCTCCTCGGGCGATATCGGATCATAAGACGTCCATCATCATCATCATCAGCCTATAACAGAGCACACAGTAGAGTGGCTCACTTGATGTTGGTGCGCAGCGGACGCGGTCGGTCCGTGCCGTCGTTGGCGGCGGCCTGCTCGGGCGGCGCGGATCACAAGACGGTGTCGAGCGTGTCGCTGTCGAGACAGCGGAGCAGCGCCGGGTCGCGCGCGCACCACCGCGCCAGCTCGTCCGGCGTCACCACCCCGTCCGCGTTCGTGTCTATCAGCTGAGGGCAGGGGAGCGACGGTTAG
The DNA here is from genome assembly GCA_927399405.1 of Agonopterix arenella. Classification (NCBI taxonomy): domain Eukaryota; kingdom Metazoa; phylum Arthropoda; class Insecta; order Lepidoptera; family Depressariidae; genus Agonopterix; species Agonopterix arenella. The sequence continues at coordinate 10,181,086 of OV656717.1, read as the reverse complement.
GTAACGTTTTATCAGTTACACGTGAACGCTTAGTTGTTATTTCTTGGAAACTGAAAAAATTTACAATAGATCAGCATGTGTGATACTGAAATACGGCATTATTACAATTCTTCTGGCTATGTCAGCTACCTTGGTCCACCTGCGTATTTCTTCATATATGATTCGATCTCGCAGGGAAATTTCGAGCATAGCCCTCTCCATTGCCCTTTGGGAGATTTTCAGCCTTTTTATTACTAGGCCTTTAGTGAGCGACCACGTCTCAGTTCGATATATCACAATGGTCAAAGACTTTCGTCTTGAAACCTGCGGTATTATGGACGGGAAGATATTGCGTACTTTCCAAACCACGACCAACACGATATAAACGGCAACTAACATGAAATATCCTGTCGACGTGATCCTTGGCCGCCTGGCTGTTAGTCGGTGGAGCAGACCCCCTACCAAGCAGCTCGTAGATGGCCTGTACCACGGAGAGCATCTCCGCGCGGGAAATGCGACCATCGCCGTCCACGTCGTAGAGCGCAAACATCCACGATAGCTTTTCTTGAACTGATCCTCGGGCGACGCGGGACAGGATCTCCAGAAATTCCTGTGGAAGATTTAGTTTAGAATTAGTTTTAGTTGTAAGTTTAGGCCGGGCTGGAAAAATATAAAATGGCAAGCCATCAACTCGAAAGAAGAAATAGTTGTGGACAGTGGTGCGCGCCCGATAGGTACATCGCTATACAGATGTATCTCGTTGAACGTAGTAGGTATGTATAGGGTGTACGGGACAGCCCTCCGCAGACTGAAAGGGTGAACTCTGACCATCAAACTAAACAACTTTCAGTATGTAACCTACCTCAGGAAACACGAAAAAAATCTGATGGTCTGAGTTAAACGTTTCAGTCTGCGGTCCCTTACACACATACTTTCCGACTCGTGTCGCGCTTGTCCGCTTTCTGCAGGTCGTAACAAAATACCTAAGTAATAGGTACTTAACGAAATGGTATAGTTTAGCTTAGACCATCAAACTGAACAACTTTTACTATGGAGCCATGGTCATAATCGCGATTGCAGTACCGACTCGACTCAAATGTACGGGACAGTTGAATTTTATTTTTTCTCGAAGTTGGCTCCAAATTGAAAGTTGTTCAGTTCATCAAACTGAACAATTTTTACTATGGAGCCATGGTCAAAATCGCGATTGCAGTACCGACTCGACTCAAATGTACGGGACAGTTGATTTTATTTTTTCTCGACGTTGTTGACTCCTAGGTTGTTTTGTTTCATTTCAAGTCCCTAAGAATAAGTTGAGATGTAAAGTTGAGGTGTTATTAAAAATTCTAATCTGTTCTAGTTATTTTTGCTTAGAAGCTAGATACAGGTTACAGCCGGTCCGGACGATATCATTACCATTTCAAGATCATCATTGCAATCCTTTTTTTCTAAATTTTTTTTAATCGCATTGCAATTATTTTATTACTTATCGATGTTATTATCATTAACATTGTTGTCATCACAACGATGATCATTGTCATTGTGATTGCCGTTGCTATGAACGTCATAATGCACGCTAATGCACTATCGTTCATATATAATTAATAATGTATGATAAATAATTATCGTTCATCTACAGGGTGAAATTGATATCATTAGCATCCTTTTAAACTAAGAGTCGACCCATCAAACTGAACATCTTTTACTATAGGAGCAAACCGATCGGAGCAAAAAAAAAATCAGCTGTTCCATACTAAACTGCACCCGCCGCCGCTGCCTACTCGACTCAAATGTATGCAACTGCAGATTTTTTTTTGCTCCGATCGGTTTTATCCCACAGTAAAAGATGTTCAGTTTGATGGGTCGACTCTTAGTTTAAAAGGATGCTAATGATATCAATTTCACCCTGTATAAGGATTACATTATGAGATGTACAATTCAGTATTTCCAGCCATTGTATTAATTTACCCGAGATTTCATACGCGCAGACAACTGACTTTAAATATTCATAACTTTTGATTGCATAAACCGGTTGGGATCTAATTAACCCTAAATGTTAATCCAAACTACGCTATTGTGGAACCACCATCTAAATCGGTACAGTCCTAATGCATTCGTATTACATATCCTAAACGCCCCCAATTAATCATTTTAACCCCGTACGCAAAAAGAGGGGTGTTACAAGTTTGACGCCTATATCATTCTGTCTGACGGTATGTCTGTTTGTGGCATCGTAGCGCCCAAACTGGTGGACCGATTTCGATGCGGTTTTTTTAAGAGAAAGCTAATTTTTGCGAGTGTTCTTAACTTTGTTTCATGTAACATTAAACTACCAATTTAAAAAACCCCCATCGCCAAAAACATACATTTAAAAAGTGAATAATAATTTGGTCACCTATTATTTTTGCAAATATCTTCAATATACATTCACGCAAAGTTTACAATTAATATTATATTAATATTAATTAATAACTTTACTAAACCCTTGTCCTAAACCTGACCTTGAAACTACCCCTGTAATTCGGCCCCCATTCATTGCGACACCCATTGTGTAAAGTTTGGCAGAAGTTCAGACTCATTACGTTCATGTGATGCTATTCGTTTGATGAATGATTCAATCGTGACTCGCCTATTTTTGCGGTTTCGTGTGTTGAAGATAATATATTATGTTGCAAGATTATTGTCAGCGTAACGCTTTCTATTAACATTATAATTATGCAAGACTAGGCAAAACATGCACCAAATAAAAGTTGCACATACAGCCGTGGAGCGCACCATGCTAGAAATATAGCTTTTCGGGTCGCGTACCCAACGTAGTAATAGCCCAGTCGAAGAACTAATAGCCCAGTCATTTTACGGTTTGAGCCGGTACTAATTAATAATTGATATTTTTTTTCCGGTATAATATTGAAGAGCCAATTTGAGCCTTAAAATGTATCAAAATTAAAAAAAAATCACGTCAGGAACAGTTCCAATTTTAAAATTTAGCTTTTATCTCGATCTAAAAAACCTGATGGTAAATTTTTTTTGCACATATTTAAGTCTTTACCGTTACACATACCACAAACATGGTATAAAGATTGTTGTCTACTTAGAAGGTTTTGAAAAATATATTCGTATTTTCTAATAAATAGTTACCTCATGTTATAAATTCCAATGCCTATTTTATTGCACAAAAATAATTTATATTGCTAAATCTAATTCAAATGAGTGCATTGGTATTCATATTATTAATTTAAAAGTTTTATAGGACACACAATTATGATTTCTATGTTGCGTAGGGATTTTTTTTAATATGTTTTAAGATAGTCTTTTTGTCACTAAATGGTGCTGGTTACAGTCCCTACCCCTCCTAACCAAACTCCGTAAAATGACTGGGCTATAAGGTCAGCGTCGTTGGAGAGCGGATCACTTAGTTAAAGTGGAGATGGTTGGGACACTTGGCTAGAAGGGAAGACGGCCGGACCAAGGCAATATCGGAATGATGGCCAAGAGAAAGAAGGACGTAGGTGGGTAGACCACCGATGCGTTGGTCAGACGAAATTGTTCGGGTTGCGGGTCGGATATGGATCAGATTGGCACAGGACCGTGAGGAGTGGCGCAATAAAATGGAGGCCTATGTCCAGCAGTGGGTTCATGTATCATCAGTCCACCACGCGTGTCAAATGCGGATTGGGATGGTAGACTAAAGTTCAAATATTCGAAGGATGTATCACGCATATACGGAAATAAGAGCGATAATAGGTCCATATGGAAGAGAGCTAGCGACTCAGTCATGTGGCGGTGGTTCGTTTCCTGGCCTGTACCACTAAGTTCTATAGAATTTATTTACGGTTGTATAACATAACATAACATAAATATTCTTTATTTGCACACCAAAATATACCGTAACAAAAACGAATAAAAAGAACGTAAGAGTACAAATAGCGTATCATTACTCGGCGGTGAAGGGTTTTCCTTTTTTTTTTTATTTGATCGTTTATACGTCGACAGGCTGTGCATCGATACAAAAATGTGTGTGCATCGCTAAAATCATGCGTTTGAATCGACACAATAGAACTTTTATTGTTATCACTGCTATAGCCGGTCACTGTCCCGGAACGTGTTAATTGCTAGTGTAGCAATAAAGTCACTCGATTAACAAACGCGCGTTTTTATCATTATAAATCGCAGTCTGTACAGGGCTTACTTGAACTAAACAGATGACAGTTTGACACTACCATGTAAAAATCTTTATTTTTTTACTTTTTTTTGTGCCGTGAATTTCTGGTCGATCCACTGCGACTATCGCTGATCCATTCTCTTCGCCCCAAGCTCACCCATATTATACATATACCCCAGAACTTATGGTATTTTCTTTTCATACTCGGGGATGCAGGTTTCCTCACAATGTTTTTCTTCACCGTTTGAGAGACGTCGATATTAGGGATTAGCGTGTATTTTATTAACACGTTCCGGGACAGTAACCGGCTATAGCAGTGATAACAATAAAAGTTCTATTGTGTCTCGTTCACCGCCCCGGAACGTGTTAAGAAAAAGCATATAATTTTAAAGCACTGTTATAGAAAACTCCTGAACCTTAAACAAGATGAAAATGTTCGGCCAGATAAGTTAGGCGTTCAAACGCTCTTAAATATACACCTATTACGAGTTGTAAGTATTTATTAGGCCTAAAACATTATTCCTATTACACCCAACACTAAACAAATAATGATATTAACACTTTCGCGGACACTGAACGAGACGCAATAGAACTTTCCATAGTATAATGTCTTATGGTATTTTGCTGTGGGGCCGTGCTGCAGATTTTGAGGCGATCTTTATCCTTCAAAAGAGGGCAATTCGAGCCATTTATAATCTGCGTTGTCGAGATTCACTACGAGATCTTTTTAAAGATATCAGTATCTTGACTTTCTACAGTCAATATATTTAAGAAAATATTTTATACGTTCGGAAAAATTTGTATCTCTTTCCCAAAAACAGTGACGTTCATAATTACAATACAAGAAATAAAAATAAATTAGTATTCCCACATTTTCGAATCAGTAAGGTCAACTCAACACATCTTTCATGGGGCACTGTATACGCTATTATAATAAGATACCAGAGGATATACTAAACTTGCCAGACAAAATGTTTAAGTCCCATGTTAAACAAGTCCTCTGTAAAAAAGGCTACTATAAACTCGATGACTATTTGAATGACCAAAATGTCTGGTCTTGACAATGTAATGCAATGCAATCAATCAACGCAATGCATTCTATGTAATGCAATATTTTAATTGTACTTTGTATATTTTGTTTTGTTTAAAAGATGTATGTTGTAGAGTTTCTGGCCGCATCTTCTCTCAACGAAACACCTTCCGACGCGGTGGTAGACTCAAAAAATTACGTCAAAAAGCTATCTATGTGATATTATTTTAAATAAAATTTTTTTGAACTTTTATTGTTATCACTGCTATAGCCGGTCACTGTCCGCGAACGTGTTAAATTACATATCAAAATAGCACAGCAAGTTTCCGTCGAGTGGAAAGCGAGTGAATCCGAGTGCAAAGCCGCGCGATCTGGGACCTCAAATTGAGTCGCTACCGAGTATTACAGCCGTAATATGGAGCATTACAACTGTAATACTGTAATATTATCGGCTTAACGTTTGTTGATACTCGTTAATTTGATAGTGGGAATGGAAATGCCAATACAGAATCAAAATATGCATGTTATACAGGGTGAAATTGATATCATTAGCATCATTTTATACTAAGAGTCTACCAATCAAACTGAACAACTTTTACTATGGGAGCAAACCAATCGGAGCACAATAAAAATCGGCTGTTGCATACATTTGTGTCGCGTAGGTATCGCAGTTTAGTATGGAACAGCTGATTTTTTTGTTGCTCCGATCAGTTTGCTCCCATAGTGAAAGTTGTTCAGTTTGATGGGTAGACTCTTAGTTTAAGAGGATGCTAATGATATCAATTTAACCCTGTATAAGGTCTAACTAAATGAGCTGAAGCTATTTTAAGGGGATGATCAGACCATCAAACCGAACAACTTTTTCTATAGGACAAATAACGAAATCGCGAAAAAAAATTGGCTGTCCCATACATTTGGGTCAAGTTGGTTTTTATATGGAACAGTTGATTTTTTTTTTAGGCAATTTCGATGTTGGTCCCAATAGAGAAAGTTGTTCAGATTGGTGGTCTGATCATCCCCTTAATTTTGGTTAGACCTTATAAATATCTAAAGTAGGTATATGCGAATGTAAAACACATTGATCGAAACATTATTTTTAACTTCTTAGTTTTGATATCGGTTTTTCTTATCTGCTGTTGAAGAAGATGCCGGGACTTCATTCATTCATAGAAAAGGATCCGTTCAGGTCCATCTCCGTAGTGTTTCATCAGATCTTTACCTAATCGACCCCATCTTCGTCCTGAGGACTAGATTGAGGTCAAGAGCAAACCCATACGTAATACAAATAAATGAAACCAACTGGGCCTTATCCAGGCGGAGGACAGTCGCCTTTTGGTGGCTTTTTCCGATTCAGTTTGCATAGAATGTGCTGCCATCTATTAAATATTTCGCAGAACTATGAAAAAAAAGATTTTATTGTCTATGCCAATGTCAAATTGACAAATTCACAAAATGGCTACCTATCTTGCGTAATGTGCGGGTTGTTTGTAGTTTTCGTTCAATTTCGTGACGATTTAGTGATGTTCTGGAGTTTCTGTTGTTCTCTCACCAATGTTTAGATTACAGGAATAGTAAGGATACTGGAATTTCACTCGATCGGTGCGGGATTGAACGAAAACTAGCATTCAAAACAATAATATCCATCGGTATGAGTAGATATAAGTAGGTATGTATAGTATAGGTTGAATTATTGTCGGTGAAACATAGATGGCGCTAGCTAGCCTTCAATTTGACATAAGGTGGATGCATAATGTTGCCACGAGTCGGTTCTCTTTTCTTATATACTTATTTATTACTCTTTGGCCTTATCCCAACAGAAAAGAATTCAATAATAATCTCGCTTCTATTCATCCTGGTCACTATTAATATTAATACAGTAGTAACACTCACCTCAAAATTAACCTTCCCACTCTGTTTGTGTTTGATTGTATTGAACACGTAGTGCGCGTACTGAGATGCGTCTGTAACATCAAACAAAATAGAATCTAAACTATTATAAAACTGTAACAGGAAGTTTGTCTGTACATTGAAGATTATAACAAAAAAAAAAGTTACGATATGGTTTTTAGGTGTCCCTGATTCCATATCATCAATTTTTGGATTTTTTGTCTGTCTGTTTGTTTGTTTGTTTGTGTGTTTGTTTGTTTGTTTGAACGAGCATCACGCAAAAACTACTGAACCGATTTTGATGAAACTTTTTTGTTTGATAGCTTATTATCTGACTTAAAATCTGGTATATAATTTGTGCGGACAAAGTCGCCGGTTGACGCTCGTATTATTATATTCGTGCTACGAATAAGAATACTTATCTATAGAAATGTAAATCAAGTTCAAAAAGTGTTTCCACCAAAACTGTACCGTGTTCTAAATTTGTTCTTTAAAAACTGTACCTTGCCGCCAAAACTCATACAACACGTCATTTTTCATAAGGTGTCAAAAATTATGTGGATCTTGTTTAGAGTTACCTACTCTTCTATTCGTGCATAACCCGCAGCAGCTATACAATATCACTATGAAAACGGCGTATGGCGTGCCCGTTATGTCCGAGGATCTTCTCTAAGAATATTGGCCATATTAGCCACATGCGAGAAGATTGGCCATATTATCAACGCCAAAATCGGCCATGCATCGCATTGCATGCAACATTTATATAGAACGCATCATCATCATATCAGCCGACAGACGTCCACTGCTGGACATAAGCCTCCCCAAAATGGGGGGATTTGCCATAATCACCACGCTTGGCAGGCGGGTTGGCGATCGCAGTTGGATTGAATGTGTGTACTCAGAGGATGCTGCTGCCCATCCTCCGGTAGATCCCTTAGTCGCCTTTTACGACACCCACGGGAGGAAATGGGATGGTGCTATTCTTAGCCGACACCACATGGCATAGAACGCATCAATTCAATTCAAATATACTTAACTGTCAATGTCATTTTTGACAGTTCCGTTTCCGGGATGGAATTGTGAAAAGATTGTAGAAAGAGAGAGTAGAAATTTTTTCGTCTATGGACAAGATTCATTCACTTCATCGCATCATCTATATCTCCGGACTTCGACTGCACGGCCGAGCTGGCAAAGAAATCCAGGTACTTCAAGAGAACGATCTTTTTGGATTACAAGTGCACTTCAACTCAACCAACCGACGGCATCCCGAACCCTGGAGCCACAGGTATGAACAGCAATACAATACAATATCATACTCACCGCCGAGAGGGAAGAACTGTGAGAAGATATGTTTGAATGCTTCCTCGTCCACCACTCCCGACGGACATTCCTGCAACATACAAAAAAAAAAAGTTTGATTCAGCTTTAATCAATGTTGATTTTACGACACACTCAACTATTAATTGCAAATACTCAACTATTAACTAACCATACTCAATTGTTAACTACCGGCACTCAACCGTTAACTACCAACACTCGACCGGTAACTATAATACTCTCAACTGTTGACTAAACATTCTCTACTGTTAACTCGCTTTTGACTGTTAACTATGTCTAGACTCAGCTATTAACTACCAACACTCAACTAATAACTACACACATTCTATTAACTTTCAGAACTCAACCATTAACATCCAACACTCAACTATTAACTATCAAAGCTCAACAATTAACTACCGGCAATCAACCGTTAGCTACCAACACTCAACCAATAACCATACTCTCAACTCACACAGTTAACAACTCGCTCTCAACTGCTAACTACATAAAGAACCAATACTCAGCTATTAACTACCAACACTCAACATTGAACTTCCAAAACTCGACTAAAGACTACAGACACTCAACTGTTAACTACAAGACGCACCTGTTTGAACCCACGGTACATTAGTTTTATCTCGTGCGCCGTGAACCGAGAGCTGCGTGCTAGCGCGCCCGGCGGCTCCGGCCGATGTCTCACCATTGGGATCGTTGATTCCTCGCATTCTTCCTCTGTTGAAGAAATGATTCGCTTTAAAACATAATCTACAAGCATAGCATAGTATGTGCACACGACTATATTCCTGGGGGGGTAGTCAGAGATATTCTGAGATCTCCGAAAATCAACGATTCACTAGTACCGAAACTCTGTCCAGTGTGACAGTGTGAGTATAATGGACAGTGGGTGCAATACATGCTTCGAAATTGAAACATGCAGGTTTCCTCATGATGTTTTCCTTCACCGAAAAAGCTAGTGGTGTTACAAATCGTACATAAATTCCGAAAAACTCATTGGTACGAGTCAGCCTGGATGGGGATCGAACCATTGCCTCCTGCACAGCAGGCAAGGTCACTCGACACGGAACACCCACGGCTTATTTTTTTATTGTTTACAAGGTATTTAAAAAGCATGTTTTAGACAAATGATAAATGTATTTGATGGTTGATTTCTAGTCGACTGATCGTCGATTTAGACAGTTTTCTTTTATTTTTTTTATTAATGATTGGTTTGCTCTTGACCTCAATCCAGTCCTCAGGACGAAGATGAGGTCGAAGATGTAGCAAGCTGACCCAGAAGACCGTTGTTAGTGGGAGTAATGTTTGTGACCACCCCGGAAGGGATTGCCGTCGTGAGTATTTATGTATGTATCCAACAGCGATGCCAATCTTTATAGATATAGGATATTTTGAAATGCATAAGTGTACGCGCTGAACACAGATGCACTTCCTCGTCCTTACCCTCCTACGTCTGATGGAACGGAAGACCGATATGATCAGAGGTAAGGTCAGATGCAGTGGCTATAACCGGCAACCACATGGTTTAGGCACACCTTGGAGCACAGAAATAAATCAAGATAGAACGGTGAAGTGCGCGGCATACGTTTACTCATTTCGCACTGAGTCGCGATACGATAAATATTGGTGACAAATGAGAGAAAAAGCGGTTTCTAACCGCAGCAACAAAAGTTCTGAGGTGACTCTGAAGATTTGAGTACTTAATTTAAATTAAAAAAGTTATTTAACACGTTCCGGGGCGGTGAACGAGACACAATAGAACTTTTATTGTTATCACTGCTATAGCCGGTCACTGTCCCGGAACGTGTTAATGACAATTAAAGTAGCCGCAGAGACGGATTGTACTTCGGTAAGTGTGCCCAAGAGTTACATGAGCTCATCCCACCTTCTCCTTTCTACTATCGGACTTCCAGACGCACCGATGGATACCACCCCTTCATGGTTGATATCCCACATATCCGCACTAAGCGCCTTTCTGAATTTTTTATAATGCGCAACAGCCAAGGAGTGGAATGCCCTGCCTGCGTTAGTATTTCCGAGCGCTTACTGTTGTGATTTGGGTCGAAGATGTAAATATAAAGTAGAAATTAGTACAAGAGATGTTACTGTCACAAGTGTTTATATTGAAGTAACTTTAAAATAGGAATAAAAGAATATGTCACATAGATTATTCCTAAAGAAGAAAATAACTTATAAAGAGTCTACACAACAAGAGATTACTATAGACAGTATCTACAACAGCCGCCCTTAATCAATGTTGTGGTTATATACATAAGTTAAGTTTCTAGTCCTAAATTAACTGTACACCTTTTGTGCACTAAAGGCCCAAGTGGCTTCGTAAGGACATCTGCAGGCATGTCACTACTTTTTACATATTCCAAGGTAACAACATTATTGGATACCTTTTCCCTAATAAAGTGAAACCTAGTATCGATATGCTTCGTCCTGCTGTGGTGTATTGGATTACGAACGAGGTTAATGGCACTCTGGCTGTCAGACGCTAAGTTAACTGAAGAAAGTTTACCTGTTATCTCATAGATAAAACGGCGCAAATAACATGCTTCCTTAGTCGCAGACGCTAGCGCCATGTACTCGGCTTCCGCTGAACTTAGAGCAGTCGTTGGCTGCTTCTTTGACTCCCAGGATACTGGTCCTTCACCTAACTTGAAGATATAACCAGTGTAAGACTTCCTGTCTATCGGACAGTTTGCCCAATCAGCGTCGCAATATCCATTTAAGGGTTCAGCACTTCTCCTGTAAATCAATGAATAGTTTATAGTACCCTTTAGGTACTGTAGAACCCTCTTTGCAGCATTCCAGTGTTCTTTAGTAAAACACGTATTGTACTGACTTAAATAACTCGTTGTATATGCAATATCAGGGCGAGAATTTTGTGTGAGATACATTAGGCATCCGATTAAGTTCTGGTAGGGATAAGACTCACCAACTTCATCATCAGTTCTCTTCGCCATAACCTTTTTAACTAAAGGAGTATTCACAGTCTTGCATTCTCTCATATTGAACTTTTCCAGCAACGATAAAATGTAATTGGACTGATTTACTTTAACACAATCGGAATCGTAACTAATTTGTAATCCTAAATATGAGCTTAGAATTCCGAGATCTTTTAGTGAAAAATATTTCGACAAATCTTTCTTGACAGCGTCAAATGTCAAATCAGATTTATAGAAGACAATTATGTCATCGACAAAGACACCCAAAATCACAAGTTCTTGACCAAAGAGTTTTGTATATACGCAAGGTTCAGAGGGAGTTCCTATGAAACCTATTTTTAAAAGCGTTTCGTTTAACTTTTTGTTCCAAGCTCGCGGTGCCTGTTTAAGGCCGTATAGCGATTTCTTCAGCAAACAAACCTTGTTTTCTTTTCCTTTTGCTGCGAAACCAAGGGGCTGCTCCATGAAGACTTCTTCTAAATCTCCGTTTAGAAACGCGGTGTCAACATCCAAATGTTTCATTCTCAACCCCATCTCTGCAGCTAGTGCAAATAAAGTGCGCAGCGAAGAATGACGGATCACTGGTGCAAACGTCTCGTCGTAGTCCACTCCTTTGACTTGATTGAAGCCTTTGACGACTAACCTTGCCTTATATTTCGTGACGTTTCCATAAGCGTCCTTTTTAATCTTATAAACCCATTTACATGGTATGACTTTTTTATTAGGTCTGTCAACTAAGTCCCACGTATGGACTTTAATCAGAGAATTATACTCATCAGCCATAGCATGGATCCATTTTTTAGCATCGTCGGCATGAGTAGCTTCATAGTATGTCGTGGGTTCCTCCGAATCACCCGTTGACACACTGTACGTGAAGAAATCCGGTCTTTTCCTACTTCTTGAGGGATAACGCGGCTCGGAGACAGGTTGTTCCTCATCCAAATTAGCTGACTCTACATCACTACTAGGTAGCATAGGCTCATGGACATCCTGCTCTTCCATAGCTTCCACTTCTTCGGAATTTTCTAAGTTTTCCGGTGTAGATGGTTGAGCCACAGGACCGGTATTCTCAACACAGTCAAAAAATTGACAATCTTCGGTCTCAGACTCCTTTTCTTCGAATAATAATATGGGGTCTGACGGTACCACAGGTTCAGGTTCCTGTCGCGTTAAACTTGTAAAGCTATTTTCAAAAAAGGTTGCATCTCTGGACATAGATACTTGTCGAGGGTTAGACGGTTCCCTAAAAATATAGGTATTCGGATTCTCAGAATAACCGACAAAAATCACTTCCTTCGCCTTTAAATCTAACTTTTTTCTATGACATGAAGGTATTTGAACGAGTGCTCGGCATCCAAACACTTTCAAATGACTGAGGTCACTTTTACGACCACACCACCTGTCATAAGGAATTTGCCCATCTAAGGCTCGGTGAGGTGACCTATTTCTTAAGATATATGGCAACACGGAAAGCGTCTTCCCAGTAAGCTTTAGGCAATGAGCTTTCAGCTAACAACGTTCTCGCCTTTTCCGTTATTAATCGGTGAGTACGTTCTGCAACTCCTAATTGTTGTGGGCTGTACGGTGTCGTCACTTGTCGTTCGATACCCTGTGAGTCAAGGTAATCAACAAACTCCTTGTTAACAAACTCTTTGCCACCGTCAGTCCTAATCGCCTTTATCTTGTTATTCGACAAAGGTTTGAAAGAGACGAAACTTGTCTTTCACCTCTGTCTTTGCAGAAATAAAATAAGCAAATACCTTTCTTGTATAATCGTCCACTATGGTTAACATGTACTTATTTCCTTGAAAGGAGGTTGTAGACATAGGTCCACATAGGTCCACGTGAAGCAATTCCAAAACTGAGGTAGCCCTATTAAATGCTACCTTCTTAAAAGGTTTTCTTGCTTGTTTACCTTCTACACAAGCAATGCAATTGTTTTTATCTACTACTTTAAACTCTACGCCTACCTCGTGATTCTTCAGTTGATTCATGCCTATACGACACAAGTGTCCTAACCTCTTGTGCCAAAGTTGGTAACTATTCTGACAGCCAGAGTGCACATCTTGCGTCAAATAATTGTTTGCCGCGTTATCGGGAGCATTCACAGTGCCATCAAGTACATACAGTCCACCACAGGGCGAGGCATGAAGAACGGAATCACCTGTAAGACAAAAAGTATTATTTTTATAGAAATTACATCCATTTATATCAAAAACACATATAAAACCCTTATCAACAGCCTTTTGTACAGATATCAAATTTGCTTTTCAAATCAGGAACAAAAGCAACTTCACTGATACTGTTGACAACGTTCTCTGGTGTATTAATTGAGATATTACCAGTTCCACAACACTTAATTTGTTGTCCGTTAGCGACGGTAACGCTACCTTTATCTATTAATGTAATATCTTGAAACCAATCCCGTTTAGAAGTCATATGTCTTGTACATCCCGAATCTATATACCAAAGATCCTTGTCAGACCCGCCAGAGGTATTGAGAGCAGTAAATGTGGAGTCATTTCCATCTACCGCTGTTGCTCTCTCCTTCTTGCTCCTCTGTGGACAGTCCGGCCTTTTATGTCCGGGAACTTTACAGTCGTAGCATACAACATCCTTCTTCTTCAATTTAGGTTTCAGTTTGGTATTAAAGACAGAATCCTTCAGCATAGCTGGACTTTTAGACATCTCATTCAGCAGTTTAGTTTTTACTAAATCAGAAGTTACATCTACATTACAGTTCTCCAGCGCCATTATAAGAGGTTCATATTTTGGGGTGAGACCTCCCAAAAGTATAGCCGCAATTGACCTATCTTCAATCACCTTGTCAATATCCGCAAGATCCTGTGCGGTTGACATAACAGCGTTGATGTACAATCCTATGTTATCGAAATCTGACAAACTTAATCTGTACAATCTGCGCTCTAAAGTTAGTCTTCGTCCCATACCTTTATCCTCAAAAGCTCTTTGCAAAGATTTCCACGCTTCGGCTGCATTTTTCGCACATCTGACGTGAGTAATAGCTGCACCGTCTACTGTTAAGCATATTTTTGCAAGGGCTTTTGCATCATTACGTACCTTGATCGAGGCGGGGGTGGTATCATCTTTAGGATAACCACTTACTGTTTCCCATAAGTCCTCGTGTAAAAGGTAATTACGCATCTTGAACTTCCAAGTAGGATACCCATCTTTATTCCTCAGGCAAAAAGATGGTATTGACGAAGATGAACTCGACTTACTAACACTTGACCCTTCTCCAGATTCATGTGACATTTCAAAGAAAAAATTTTTGTTCTTTTCAATTACATGAAAATTTCTAATTTAAACTTTACACGTATTTATCAGAGCTTCCTCGTGCTGATAACGTGTTGTGATTTGGGTCGTTGATGTAAATATAAAGTAGAAATTAGTACAAGAGATGTTACTGTCACAAGTGTTTATATTGAAGTAACTTTAAAATAGGAATAAAAGAATATGTCACATAGATTATTCCTAAAGAAGAAAATAACTTATAAAGAGTCTACACAACAAGAGATTACTATAGACAGTATCTACAACACTTACAACTCGAATTACTTTAAAATACGAGTGAATAGGCTTCTACTCGGTAAGCTCGCTACATCTTCGACCCCATCTTTGTCTTGGGACTGAATTGAGGTCAAGAGTAAACGCATACGTAATTAAAAAAAAATCTAAAATGCACAGGTGGTCCGGAGCAGGCACGCGCGTTATTGAAACAATGATTATGGCCGATATATCTAGATTTATTTCTGTGCTTTGGACACATAGCTGTCATTCATAAATGCAGCGAGACAGGAATACGCCACTGTCTACATTTTGCGCCACGCTTCCTACCAAGCGGGGGTGAGGTTAAAATTTGTAAGTGTGTCCGTACTGTATGTAGTACTTGATACTCTTTCTTATACTGTGGTTTGGGCATCAAAGATTTGTACCTATACAGGGTATATAAGGAAAATTATCATCAACCTTTAAACCACATACCTACCCACCGAACTGTACAACTTTTACTGTGGGAGCAACACTGTCAGAGTAAAAAAAAAATCAGCTGTTCCATACTACTCGCAGTGCTTACTCGAGTCAAATGTCAGTAATAGATGATTTCTTTTGCTCCGATCGGTTTGCTCCCATAGTAAAAGTTGTTCAGTTTGATGGGTAGACTTTAGTATTTACGAGCGTTAACCCGCGACTTCGTCCGCACAAATTATATACCAGATTTTAAGTCAGATAATAAGCTATCAAACAAAAAAAGTTTCATCAAAATCGGTTCAGTAGTTTTTGCGTGATACTCGTTCAAACAAACAAACAAACAAACACACAAACAAACAAACGCACAAACAAACAGACAGACAAAAAATCCAAAAATTTGTGAAATGGAATCAGGGTCACCTAAAAACCATATCGTAACTTTTTTTTTGTTAATATCTTCAATGTACAGACAAACTTCCTGTTACAGTTTTATAATAGTATAGATAATAGTCTCTTCAGTTGTAATATACTGAAAGCCTTTTCAACTCTTTCAAGTATTATTATTAATGTTGTTCATTGAATGGGCTTGAATTGAATGATTAAGCATTTTGTAAGGAAAGTTCTCAAAAGCGTTAGGTGTGATTCACAATGAGCGGTGGTGTCCTTTGTATTGGTTATTCTCACTCTCACTGGGAGCGGAGCTTTAGGCATGTTTCAAAATGAGTGAGAAAAACTGGCCAAGTATGAGTCGGACTCACGCTCCGAGGGTTCCGTACCACCATACAATTCACAACTAGTTTTTAGTTACTAACATAACTTTGAGGGTGTATTCAGACCTCAGACAATAAAACTAAACAACTTTCGATAAGGAACATGGGTCGGAATACGTGAAATTTTTTGGACCTCCCATAGAAAATCGATCCGCACTTTTGTAAAGAAGTTCCACAAATTTTCTCCTTTTTAACCAACTTCAAAAAAAAAGGAGTAGGTTTCTCAATTCGACGGTATATATATATTTTTTCGACCCATGTTTCTTCGGGAAAAGTGTTTAGTTATGTTGTCTGAATACACCTAGCAATTTGTGGCGCGCAAGGAGGTTGAACGTAGTCGGCCAAGTAGACGTCCCGCCTTCGTGGTCCGAGGGCCATTAGATAGTGACGGCGGTCAGAAGTGTCGAGCTAAATAAATTAGTAAATTGTTTTCTCAAATTTTCTCATTGCGTTTTCATTGGTGATAAAATACAAAGAATATCAACTCTCGCCTGGCCCACGCCATAAATTAAAAAACCGGCCAAGTGCGTATCGGGCCATGCGCAGGGTAGGGTTCCGTGGTTGCCCATCACAATATATGGAAGAAGAAGAAGCCCCCTTAGAAGGGGGCTTTTTGTTTTATACTACTGTTTAACGGCCAATAAAGTCTAAAAAGTCTTTTTTTTATGTTGGTCGACTATTACTCGTAAACGCGGTGATAGTTTTCCTTTTAATTTCCTTATATATACTACTGCCGTGATTTTTTTCGCATGACCAGAAATAACCGTTTAGCTGGCAGCCCCCCCCCCCCCCCCTCCGCCCCCTGACACTTGACACTAACAAAAAATTTCATTTTAATGCTTAATATTTCGCTAACGGATCCCTTAATCGAAAAATGGTTTTCCCAAACCAAGACCATGGGATACATGAGAGAAAAAATGTCATCCCCACTTCACGTGTAGGGGAGGTACCCTAAAAAATATTTTTCAACATTTTATTTCACCACTTTGACGGCGTGATGAATATGTATGCATATGCCAAATTACAGCTTTCTAGTATTAAGCGTCTCTGAGCTAAGCCGCGGATAGACGGATGGACAGACGGACGGATAGACGGGCGGACATGGCGAAACTATAATGGTTCCTTCGGAACCCTAAAAACTAGTGGTGTGTCATATTATTGGTGTTATGCATTTATCAATATTTTTGTTTTCTCCGGGACCCTTAGCGTGAGTTCGACTCACACTTGACCGGTTTTTATTAGAGTTTGTTCTGTAATCACACCAAGTTTGACGCTTGTATGAATTACCGTTGTTTCGAAAGAACCAAAAGAAAAAAAACGTTTTTTAAGTATTTTTAGGATATTCGCCACAATGATACATATTTTGTGGTCAACTGGTAACTAACAGTGTTTAAAAATACATTTTAAGGTAGGACAGACGGACGGATGGACGGACAGCGTAGGGTTAGTAATAGAGTCCCGTAGGCACTTTTTACCTCCGTCCGTGACCGTTTTCAAAATAGCCCAGTCCTTTTACGGAGTTTTGTTAGGAGAGGTGGGAAGTAATTATTAATTAGTCTTTTAAATTTTGTCACTATATGGTGCACCATATAGTGACAAAAAGACATATTAAAAAAAAATTCGCTACGCAACATAGAAATCAAAATTGTGAGTCCCAGAAGGCTTTTAAATTAATAATATTAATACCAATGCAATCATTTGAATTAGATTTAACAATATACATTATTTTTGAGCAACAAAATAGGTATCAAAATTTATAAAATTGACTTACCAACTACTGGACGCAGGGTCCGCGCTCAAAAGTGTCCGAACCGAAAGCGCACCAAAACGTAAAAATGAGAATCAATTAGCGACAGTCTTTTGATCGGCAGATTACCGTGCGTGCGCGGCCGTGTCCCGATTGGGGAGTGGAATGGAAAATTATTTCAGCATTTTCAATGTTTTTAATTGGTTTATATTACTACACGTACTTAGATTTGTATAGTTTAGTCTCGGACGCTTTTTCTCGAAAATTTTGTACTAGACCCGGCGTCCATAGTATTCTACGTCAATGTATCCGAGTTAAAAAAGATTCTTTGAAAAAAATACCTATTTAAATTATTTTTTTTTCAGCTTCTTTACAAAAAGCCTACACTAAACTTCGTGCCACATACGTAGCCTCGCTATTCATACTATATTCATTCTTAAAGACGTATACATAAGAGCTATGCGTGGTGACTTCCTTTGTCAACTATTTCAAAAACCTCTTTTCAGATGAATATATCTTTTCAGAGGATGAAAACTGAAATGTTCTTTTATGTGAAATAGGTTTCTCTAGATTAGACGAGGGTTTTACAAAACTAGTGCTGACGAACTAAAGATAAAAGGCAAAGACGGACGGCGGAAACTACGGACTCGAGCAACGAGGGTTCCGTAACACCAAATCTTAATCTTGAATTAAAACAAAAACTCAATAACTGGCCAAGTGCGTGTCGGACCACGCGCAGGGTAGGGTTCCGTAGTTGCCCGTCACAAAATAATATGGACTTAGAAGGTGGCTCTTTATAAACTTACTCTTTATATATTTATAAACTGCCTATCCAACGATACCCAACACCATGGGGTAGACGAGAAAAAAATCTAAATGTTTTATCGGACTAACTTACAGTACCTAAACTTAACTTAACTTACTATGCTTTTAGTTGTTTAATGTTTTTTTAGTAGCCCACTTCATCACACTGCTAGGCAAAGGCGGGGGGCCTTCCATCCTCGTTTTTATTTAAAAAATGAAGTTTGAGTAAAACGGCCATCTTTCGAATTAGCTTACGTTTTGTGCTAAACAAGCCACTCTGCAAAATTGTTTTCAGTTAAAAAAATATACAGGGTCAAATCAAATTAAAGATTGAAAAATTTGTCTCGGGCGGGACTTGAACCCGCACTTTGAACAGATTGAAAATTTCGTTCTCTGGGTAGTGGGCTCGGTGGCGAAATTGGATAACGCAGTTCCCCGGTTTGGAAGAGTGCGGGTTCAAGTCCCGCCCGAGACAAATTTTTCAATCTTTAATTTGATTCGAAATAGCACAACATGGCTGTAACATGTTTAAAAATCAATAATATTTGAAATATACAGGGTGTTACAAAAGTAAAAATAAAAATCTAAAACTTTTAAGGGCGACCCCCTTAAAAGACCATCAAACTGAACAACTTTTACCAACAACGAAATCAATCAATTCCCACTTCGCGTGTCGGGGAAAAACCCTAAAAAAATAATTTTTCCAGATTTTATTTCACCACTTTGTCGGCGTGATGACAACTAGCCAAGTCAGACCTTAGGCTTCAATATATTATCATAAGTTATAAGAATAAATTACATTTTAAGTTGTTATAAAATATTTTATGTTAGGGTGTCTACCTACCTAGAATCATTTAGTCTCATAGAAATACTAAATTATTCTATAGTTAAACCATAATACATAGTACATGTATTATGGTTTAACTATAGAATAAGTATACATCACCACTAACTATATTAAATTTTTATATTACGTAATCTAAGACGAGTGTGCAGTGTCAATATAAACATTGTAATGTTTAATGACACGAAGCAATATTGTTATTGTATTTCCCTTTATATGAAATAAATAAAAAATAAAAAAAAAAATGTTGTTATACATAAATTTCAGGACTGACCATTGAACTTGGCACCCATTTAGATCTCTCACTTCTTATGTCGTTGAAGTCAACAACCAAGGCATAACGATATCATAATATTGAACTTGGCTCTCATTTCACATTTATGTTTTTGATGGTATTTAATGTTATTACAAATTAACAATATATCATCGCAGACATTTTGACACGAAGGGCACTCAAGTTATCTCATAAATTATTTTGTAAGACATTGATGGACGCGCGTTCAATTTTGTATAACTACGTATAGCCTAAGCCTTATTGGGTGGAACAAAAAGATCCTCTATCTTTAAAATTTTGAAAGAAATTTATAGCCTGTATTGTCCTTAGTTTAAAACTAACTAAACTGCAAAACCTACTCAATTCAAATGTATGTGATACCTGATGTTTTTAAACGACTTCAAAAAAGGAGGAGGTTTCTCAATTCGACTTTAACAAGAAATTAAAACCGCCATCAAAGAAAACTAAAAAGTTAAAAAATAATATTGCAACCGATGACTTTTTCGTTCGCATCATAAGAACATTAATTTGTTTTATAGAAGTCGGTGTCAAGCCAAGCCAAAAAACTAATGCAAGACCTGTCGCGAATCGTACCGGCTTGGCAGCGACTTCGATGAAACAAATTAATCTTCTTATGATGCGAACGAAAAAGTCATCGGTTGCAATATTATTTTTTAACTTTTTAGTTTTCTTTGATGGCGGTTTTAATTTTTTGTTTAAATTTTGTTTTCCTTATACCCTGTATACAGGATGTTAGGGTAAACAGTTGCATTAAATTTGGTGTTTTCATAGCTATGCGCCTAATATATAAAATAAAATGGAATGCGAACATGGAATAAGCGTGTCATTTCTCAGTGAATACGAACAAAAACAAAGACTTTACTCATCTATCAACGGTTTCTTTGTCGGGAATTATTTTCCCTCCAAAAAGCGTGTCTGGAGCTTGAGTCAAGTGAAGTGAAGTGAAGTGACAGCCGACGCCCTCGGCCGGCGCGGCGTCAACAAATAGGAGACAAAAGTTGACATTTTATCTTTGTTCCTTTGGGGAAGTTGTATCATGCTAGAGAAATTACTTACTCCATGGTACAGTCATCATCATCATCATCATCATCATCTCAGCCGATGGACGTCCACTGCTGGACATAGGCCTCCCCCAAGGATCGCCATAACGACCGGTCCTGCGCTGCCCTCATCCAACGGGTTCCCGCCGCCTTCACCAGGTCGTCGGTCCACCTTGTAGGGGCCTACCCACGCTACGCTTTCCGGTACGCGGTCGCCACTCGAGAACTTTTCGGCCCCATCGGCCATCGGTTCTGCGAGCAATGTGCCCCGCCCACTGCCACTTTAATTTAGCAATTCTTTGGGCTATGTCAGTTACTCTGGTTCTTCTGTGGATCTCTTCATTTCAGATTCGATCTCGCAGGGAAACTCCGAGCATTGTAAGTACGACCAGGAAAATAATTCCGCTCGTTAATCAAAAAATCACTAGATCTAGTGAGTTTTGTTGTCTTAGGTGGCACTTTTTTAAGATTTACAGTCATATCAACCAAGTGATTTTTGAGCGTAGGCGTTGATGGAACTATACCGTATCGTGACGGTGCAGTTGCGATGTCGTTGCGTTATAGTTGCGAAATCGTCTACGTTCCAAAATCAGATTTAGATTATGTCTAATGCTGAAACTATCGATAGTATTTTGATATAGTTGCATAATATTGAAATACAATTTACAAATCATCATCGTAACGTCATGACCTCATCACATGATAGTAATTATCATGTATAGAAATTGTTTGTTTCGTTTTAATAAATACCTAAAAATACAATTGTCATTAATTTGGCATTTCATTCATTTTGATTTTAAACATTTTTTAAACAGCACTCTAAGGCCCACTTGCGCCAAATGCTGGGTTAAATTGCGTAACCCCGTCTTTAGTAGCACCGACCTAAAGATTGAACGAGTGTTATCGAAGATAGTATTGCACCAATGAAAACTAGTTCATAGTTGACTAACCTGACAGTTCTCTATGTTTCGCTGGCAACATTCTAAATGACCATAGAGTTTATGTAATCCGACAAAATATGAAAAGTGAATGATGAATGAACATAATATATGCACGTCTCTTTCACGCTGCATCTCTTTGTATTTGTCTGTCTCATTTGTTTTATTTTGGCAATGACATTTCGTTTTCATCGTTCATTCATGTTATCAAAGAGCATGTAACACACTACGTTATGAGTCGGGACTTCTCCATACTAAAAACTGGTCGTGACTGATTATCCAGTATGTATGAAACGCGTGCAACCGTTCAATTAAATGGCGTCGGTGCACGTTTCTTATAACATTTTTTTAGAGAGTTGCAAGACCCTACAACAAACCTGTAAAAACCCCTGTTGCCTCAATTTTGACATTTAGCACTTAGTTTAGTGACTTAAACCTACCACATCGGCGGTTTAAATATAACACAAGTTTAGCCCCTAAAACAGGATGGTGCGAGACATAATTCTAATTTAATTCCAAATTAGCGTCTAGTTCCGAGTTAATAACGATAACCCTAGGCGCAAGCGGGCCTAAGTAATTTTTGTAACCATAGTTGACAACACTGAATCCTGAATCAGGATTCCGGATCGCAATTCCGTCTGTGTGTGGCGGACCCAAATCTATAAAAAATGCCACCTAAGACATCAAAAAATCACTAGATCTAGTGAAAAAGTCTCTGAAAGCCACCCGGAACCAATTTAGAATCGGATTTATTCCTTATGTATGTGGCGGAAATTACCAGTTATTATTTGTATGTGCTAGGTTTAGCGGAGTGCGGTGAGGCGAGAGAAGATAATGTTTTGAAACGACTGACTTAGTTGTTCATAGATATTACGAGCGTTAACCCGCGGCTTCGTCCGCACAAATTATATACCAGATTTTAAGTCAGATCATAAGCTATCAAACAAAAAAAGTTTCATCAAAGTCGGTTCAGTAGTTTTTGCGTGATACTCGTTCAAACAAACAAACAAACAGACAGACAAAAAATCAAAAAATTGGTGAAATGGAATCAGGGACACCTAAAAACCATATCGTAACTTTTTTTTTGTTAATATCTTTAATGTACAGACAAACTTCCTGTTACAGTTTTATAATAGTATAGACGAGCGTTAACCCGCGACTTCGTCCGCACAAATTATATACCAGATTTTAAGTCAGATCATAAGCTATCAAACAAAAAAAGTTTCATCAAAATCGGTTCAGTAGTTTTTGCGTGATACTCGTTCAAACAAACAAACACACAAACAAACAGACAGACAGACAAAAAAATCAAAAAATTGGTGATATGGAATCAGGGACACCTTAAGGCGGTTGCAGAGGGGTCAATTTTATATAAAACGTTGACGCACAATACGCGTAGACGGTAGTTTTGATGAAACTTTTTTTGTTTGATAGCTTATGATCTGACTTAAAATCTGGTATATAATTTGTGCGGACAAAGTCGCGGGTTAACTCTAGTATTTAATAAAAATACAAAGTGCGTTTCCAGGACAGGGTTCGTCAAAGGTAAGTACATCACTCACATCCACAACAACAAGTCTATCGATATGTGTATTTCGATGTTACGTTAGTATCGATAGACTATCGATATTTTCACTATCGTTAGGCAACACTAGTTTAAAAGCTGATGATGATTCGACTCAATAAATAGCTTGGTCAGAAACGGTAGTATATTAGAGATTGGACGCGGAATTTTATAAAATATGTCGTTTCATATAAAGTGCAGCGGGACTGAGTTTAATGGCTCGAAAGTACTCTTGGCAAATATTCAAGTCGACGCGGTCACAGAAAAGATATATACAGTGAAGCAGCTTCATACAAGCGCTTGTATCAACATTCGACCACGTCATCGGACCGCGTGCGAACCATCACTTTTTACACATTCGGTATCGTGAGCAGAGGAAGAAGTAAATAGAGGTTGGAACGTGTTTTGATTTGACTTATGCACTCAAAAAAAAATATTTTGGACATTGTCACACAAATTATCTAGTCATATTTTCGACGGCCCGGTAGCACAGTCTGTAGTGAACCTGCCTGCTGTGCCGAGGGTCGCGGGTTCGAATCCCGTAAGGGACAAATATTTATATGATGAATATGAATATTTGTACCCGAGTCATGGATGTTTCTATCTATATAACGTTGTCTAGTCATCATAATACAAGTCCAGGTACTTTAAATGTGACTAGATAATTTGTGTTACTAAAAAAAAAAAAGAAAAAAAAAAAAAAAGATCTTTGTCCAAGATTTAAAGTACCAGAATCTAGCCTGGACTTGTATTATCTCGGGTACAAATAGTCATATTCATCATACAAAATATTTGTCCCTCACGGGATTCGAATCCACGACTCTCGGCACAGCAGCTCATGACTCATTTCAGATCGCTCAGACATTTCAGGCTGTTAATAAAAAAGTCAAGTTTAGCACGATAAGGAATTCAGCACGGTTGAATAGTAAATGGATTGTAATGTGATTAGAACTGAAATTGAATTAGGGATTGAAAATTGAAATATTAAATTAGAGCGATCTGGCCCCTGTTGCGGCCCCAAGAACCTTAAGGGGCCGTGTACGTGGCGCTCGTCTGTGTGCGTACGTCGATACGAGCGCTTGTATGAAGTTGTGTTAGGATTTTAAAAATATGTATTTACCGAAGTCCGAAGAAGACTGCATTTTTGCTATTGGTGTAAATAAAGCATTCTCTCACCCATTCATTCTGATTTGTTTAAGAGTATTTTTATTTGTCTGTTTTGTTATAAAATCATTATGCTAAATTATATCGAATTCATATCGATTGTAAAGATGAGTGGTTTGAGGGTAACTACGTTTCAATGTCATTCGCGCGCGAGCCGTGAAGCGAGCGGCGGCAATTGTTTTTGTGTTTCAAGAAAGTCATTATTAAAAATCAAGTAGATAGACGTGAGTATCATTTGCCCACATCTTCCCTGGAAAGGTAGATAATAGTTGCTGTACTGTATATCTCTTTTCTGTGACGCGGTGCACGACGCGACAACGCTATGTGGATACTAGGGATGCAACGATTACGAGGAGGTGCATCGTTTTGTATTTTAATAGTGCATTGCATCGAACGATGCAATGCACTATTAAAATTAATTAAAAACGTCAATCAGATTGCACTTGCTGCCAAATACCAGACCTGAATACTAGATTCCAGAGCCGAAAAACAAGTTTAAAAAAATCTGATCTTTCGCTGCCATTTTAGCTCATTTTGAGCTAAATCTAACTTTTGTTTGGTCAGATTTGACTCTCATTTTATTATTATTTTTTTAAATTCTACTGAGGTCTTTGATTTGATTTTCGGTTTGAAGTATTACATACATTCTCGTTCTCGCGATATCTCATCCACATTTCAAAAGATGAATCTCCCACGTAAATCGGACGAGATATCTATACTATTATAAAACTGTATCAGGAAGTTTGTCTGTACATTGAAGATATTAACAAAAAAAAAGTTACAATATGGTTTTTAGGTGTCCCTTATTCCATTTCACCAATTTTTGGATTTTTTGTCTGTCTGTTTGTTTGTGTGTTTGTTTGTTTGTTTGAACGAGTATCACGCAAAAACTACTGAACCGATTTTGATGAAACTTTTTTTGTTTGATAGCTTATGATCTGACCTAAAATCTGGTATATAATTTGTGCGGACGAAGTCGCGGGTTAACGCTCGTACTATTATAACTCTCTCTCTTCTTATCGTGTGGGCAGAGCCCTGGTGTCAGAGTTTTTTCAGACCGCCTTACGGCCTCTGACGTGGTTTTTATGTAACGACTACTACCACCAGAGATAATATCCGGGATCAACGGCTTAACGTGCCATCCGAAGCACCGAATCATTTTACTTTTCCGACAATCAGGTGATTCAGCCTGCAATGTCCTAACCAACTGGGGAAAAACGCACAAAGAGACATATCACTAAGTGTCCCCCGGGGGAATCGAACCTGCGACATCCGTGTCGAGAGCCAATGCTCTTAACCATTAGACCACGGAGGCAGTTATTTTATTGCATTGAAAATAATTCGCCATTTCACTTTTACCGGGTGATTTTGTAAACACTCTCCTAATTGTCTAAGGTCGTATTAAGATCATCAATAGATGCATACAAGTGTTCATAGACGCATGGATTGTTGACGTAACATTTTGATTTAAAAATGATTTTTATCCGATTTAAAACCATACACCAGTAGGCCTCGCATGCCACCCCCGAGAAAACGACAAAAATCGAGATGTGCCTCCATCTTTATTATTTTACGTAGGCCAGAAAGAGCGCGCAAGACGTTTTTCTCGTTTAAACGCTTTGTCGTGGATGGCATGCTAGCTAGGCAGAGGGGAAAAATGATCGGACAGTTGATACGAAACGACAATTTCTTTAAGATGGTTTCTGTCCATACAAACGTTTGACGCACAATACGCGTAGACGGAATTCATAAAAGTAATATTTTATATATGGAAAAATAGTTTAGAAAATCTAGTTGCCGCATCATAAATAACAATTGCAATTTATAATATAATTACGAAGATATAAAGCTTTTAAAATTTTGTATGAAAAACTTCAAAGCTTTATATGTTCGTAATTATATTATAAATTGCAAATGTTATTCGTTACGCGGCATCTAGATATTCCAAACTATTTTTTCATATATACAAAGTTATATAGTTTACGCGTATTGTGCGTCAACGTTTTGTATAAAATGGACCCCTCTGCAACCGCCTTAAAACCATACTGGAAGGGAAGATAGAGGGGAAGAGAGGCAGAGGAAGACCTAGACACAGTTATCTAGCCCAAGTGAAGGAAAAGGTTGATGTCGTATCGTATCAAGAACTCAAGAGACTAGCGGTAAAGAGACAGGATTGGCGAATACTCCACCAACAAGAACTCTTAAGTAAGATGATGATTATAAAAACACACATAGGTTTAATGGATTGTATTATGTGTGGTCTTAAGGTGGTTGCAGAGGGGTAAATTTTATACAAAACTTTGACGCACAATACACGTAGACGGTATTAATATAAGTAACTTTGTATATATGGAAAAATAGTAGACGGAATTAATAAAAGTAATATTTAATATATAGATAAATAGTTTAGAAAATTTAGGTGCCGCGTCACAAATAACATTTGCAATTTATAATATAATTTATATTAAAAAATGAGCTGTTCCATACAAACCAACTCAACCTATGTGTATGGAACAGCTGATTTTTTTTTCGCAATTTAAATATTGGTCCCATGGAGAAAGTTGTTCAGTTTGATGGTCTGATCATCCACTTAAAATAGTTTCAGCTAATTTTTTTAATGAACATTTTAAAAGCTTTATATCTTCGTAATTATATTATAAATTGCAAATGTTATTTGTGACGCGGCAACTAGATTTTCTAAACTATTTTCCCATATATAAAATATTACTTTTAATAATTCCGTCTACGCGTATTTTGCGTCAAACTTTTGTATGGACTGAAACCACCTGAATAAACTGAAATCTGTGCCAGTCAATATGTGTCGATATGACCTAAACGAATTTTATAATTATGATTTTAGTACGTAGTTAATAAAATAATACAAAATAATAATTAAAATTGACATTGGGGATTAAACTGATATGTAGTTAAATTGACTTGAATTTTTGGATTTTTTGTCTGTCTGTTTGTTTGGGTGTTTGTTTGGGTGTTTGTTTGAACGAGTATCACGCAAAAACTACTGAACCGATTTTGATGAAACTTTTTTTGTTTGATAGCTTATGATCTGACTTAAAATCTGGTATATAATTTGTGCGGCCGAAGTCGCGGGTTAACTCTAGTAATTATATAAAACTGAAATGGTGTTCATTGGTAAGTAAAATACTTGAGAACAGTTGCGCAGATATAACTATTTTTTTTTTATTTTCGTGAATGGTCCAACATAAAATATGTTTTTCGAAAAAAACGGCCAAGAGTGTGTCGGGGAAAAAAGGAGCAAACGCATGCCGGGCAGAGCTAGTGCGAGAATAAAAATAAAAAATATATACGGTCGAATTGACAAGCCTCCTCCTTTTTTGTTTGAAGTCGGTTAAAAACGTACAAAAATAAACAAAATATTAGCCATGCAAAAGCGACTGACATTCGTAGCAGTCAGTGCTACTACGCGTCACGTAGCGCTACGAGCTACGAGCATTGTGCTACGAACAGAAATGACCCTCATTTTGATGACATTTCTATTTTCTTGTTATACAGGGTGTTAACTTTAATGCGCTACAAATATTAGGGCATAGTTCAAACCGCACTGAACGTTTATTTTAAATGTAACCAAACTTTAGTGACTTGCAAACATAAATAAACAAAAATCAAATAGCAAAAGATGTTCAGTTTGATGGGTATAGTAGGTTTAAGGATTAATGACACTTTTTTCTTACACTCTGAATTTCCCTAGTCTAATATATTTTTAGATTATGAAATGCAGAGTCGCGCTGCAAGTCTGGGGGAGGTCAGACGCGTGCGTATTGGCATCTGTTAGGCTTGCACGTGGCTCCGCCATTTTGTAAACTCTTCTGTGTTTTAACTATAAAACGTTAACTTGAGATTATAATAAACTACTTGACATTGGCACAATTGTGATAACGCATCGGACGCCATTAAATAAAAATAGAATAGAATAGACATTATGAAATGCAATCTGTCAGTCAGTCACGGAACTGATTTATACAGGGTGACCCGTTTAATGTGGTCCAAAAATTGATTTGTTTTGTTGTTGGATTTGTTTAAAGAACATGGTAACAAGTCATTTGGTATATTAACATAAGTTAAGAAGAAAATCTCAAAAAACAAAAAAGTTTAAAAATAATATTGCAGCCGATTACTTTTTCGTTCGCATCATAAGAACATTAATTTGTTTTATAGAAGTCGGTGTCAAGCCGGTACGATTCGCGACAGGGCTTGTGTTACTTTTTTTGGCTTGGCTTTACACCGACTTCTACAGGGTGTAAGTGACAGCCTAGCAAATACTGAAACGGTGAACTCAGACCATGAAACTGAATATCTTTCACTATGGAGCCTACCTCAGGAAACGCGAAAAAAAAAGTCAAAAGTCAAAAGTCTGTCCCATACAAAACTGATGTACCTACCTGACTAAAATGTATGGGTCAGCTGATTTTTTTTCGCGTTTCCTGAGGTAGGCTCCATAGTTTAAGTTATTCAGTTTCATGGTCTGAGTTCACCGTTTCAGTATTTGCTAGGCTGTCACTTACACCCTGAATATTGTATGAATTCCAGTTGTAATGCTGGACTTGCGGGGTGGTTAGTTTGTAATAACTACCAGTAGATGGCGCTCACGTCCCCTTAAGACGCAACAGATTGAAAATTTCGTTCTCTGGGTAGTGGGCTCGGTGGCGAAATTGGATAACGCAGTTC
Source organism: Agonopterix arenella (assembly GCA_927399405.1). Classification (NCBI taxonomy): domain Eukaryota; kingdom Metazoa; phylum Arthropoda; class Insecta; order Lepidoptera; family Depressariidae; genus Agonopterix; species Agonopterix arenella. Next base: position 10,151,882 of record OV656717.1, on the reverse strand, counting down.
CCCGGTTTGGAAGAGTGCGGGTTCAGGTCCCGCCCGAGACAAATTTTTCAATCTCTAATTTGAAACAGAAAACCTCCCTTTTTTGAAGTCGGTTAAAACACGGTCCTACTATAAGGTCACGTAAAAACAAAAATTCCGATCACGTACACGTCGCGGTCCGCCGTAGTTACGTGCTAGTTACGTATACTATATGGATCACCATACTATAGTATAGTATAGTTTAATGTATTACCGAGTCAATTGTTTTATAGTTTTGTTATAATAAATGAAATTATTATAGTGGCGCTACAGTTTTTGCACTCAAAATTTCAAAATTCAAAATTTTTTTATTCAAAGTAATATCACATAGATAGCTTTTTGACGTCATTTTTTGAGTCTACCACCGCGTCGGAAGGTGTTCCGTTGAGAGAAGATGCGGCCAGAAACTCTATAACACACATCTTTTTAACAAAACAAAATATACAAAGTACAATTAAAATACAATATTGCATTACATAGAGTAACATTGTCAAGACCAGACATTTTGGTCATTCAAATAGTCATCGAGTTTATAGTAGCCTTTTTTACAGAGGACTTGTTTAACATGGGACTTAAACTTTTTGTCTGTCAAGTTTAGAATATCCTCTGGTATCTTATTATAATAGCGTATACAGTGCCCCATGAAAGATGTGTTGAACTGAATCGTGTTTGTGTAAGTAAATAAAATGACTCGTATCGTTATTATAATACAGTGTCGTTCTTAATACGCTGACACTTTTTTAAGGGGATGATCAGACCACCATAATAATCATAATCATAATCATTTATTTCATAAAGATATTTTTACATGTCAAATGCACTCCTTTACTACTTATAATTATATTATTTATATAACAGTCCGGTTACATTCTAATAACATTAGGTACAAAGTTATAAAATTCATCAATGTCATAGAAAGCACGATCTATAAGCCATGTTTTTAATTTACGTTCAAAGGTACAATTTTCTTTGCACTGTTTGATATCGTTGGGGAGTTTATTGTAAATTTTAGGGCCTATTATATATATGGATTTAGTCGATTTTTCTAGTCTACTGAACTGAACAACTTTCTCTATTGGGTCCAACATCGAAATCACGAAAAAAAAAACCCAGCTCTTCCATGGAAAACTGCAAACCTACTCAAGTTAAATGTATGGGACAGCTGATTTTTCTTTTTCGCGATTTTGATAATTGTCCCATAGATACAATTGTTCAGTTTGATAGTCTCATCATTCCCTTAAAAAAGGTTCAGCATATTAAGAAGGACCTTGTGATGATGATGAAAAGCCAATCAGTCAGTACGCAGGAAATATTTAGGGGCACAAGCATACGCGCCAATGCAGAGGCAACTTCTCGTCCTTACTCCCCTGTGCCCTGGCCAATGGAACGGAGAACCGCTACGATCGGAGAAGAGCTAAAATGCAGTGTCTGGCCGTCAATAGCTTCTGATCTCTGTCGACGCCCTAGGCCTTCCACAATGCCTTGCTGTCTCGCCGATTCCTCCAAAATCCGTTGCTTATCATCTGTGGTTTGCCTTTGTCGCCGAGCCCAGTCTTCATGCACTTCGCGGGAGATGCCCGCGTGTAGTCTGTCCGGCTAAGCGTGCAGACTCCCCCATACCCTGTATGGTACAGGGTCACGAAGAAAAGAAGGGAGCGGAGGTGAGGCAAGGCAATTTTTCTATTCAAGTAAGTGTCACCAAAATGCGGGGGACGAAGTACGAGATGGGCGTAGGCTCCGCCCCAAAAACCCAAATCCATCTAGCGGCGAAAGGAGTATCTACAACAAATGCACAGTAACATGACAACCAACTAGTGTCGTCTGTTGTGACCGTTATCTACTCGTCGGTAGATGTCGTCTTGGATTTGAACGATTTTTTTAGTAATTGACCAATTCAACAAAGAAATAAAAGTTAAATCGATTTAAACGAGTTAAACACTTTGTTTTTATCATTATTTTCATCTATCATTTACACTTTAAGTTTCTAAAATCGATTTTTTTTACCATCTTAAAGAGCGGGATCTTGCGGGTAGTAGCAAAACCAATTTTCCTTCTAATTTGAGAATTATTTTCAAAAAACAACTCTTATTAAATTATATTGGACTTACCTATGAAAAGTTATGCCATCTGCAAGCTTTGTCTGTGATCCTGAATAATTTTTACATCCAGGAACAGCGCACTTCATCGTTCTAGATGTTTTTTATTGACAAAACACCTCTCAGAAAACAAAATAATGACGTACGAAAACAATGGCGGTCCGATTCGAACTGAGCAGCATAGGCCACGCCCACTGTGACGTCATGACCTCATCGAATGGCGACTGACCTCACTGCCTTGCCTCAACTCCGCTCCTTTCTTTTCTCCACATGTACAGGGTATAAACTTAAAATCGGCATCTCGAAAAATGTTTTGTTGTTCTATACAGGGCGTTTGAGTAAGCAGTTGCACTAGTTTAAGGTGTGATTGTACCTATGATACTGTACAACTTTCCCTAAGAATTAGTACTTATGGAAAGTGCAGTTTTTTGAGAATTTCTTATTTATTTATTTATTATGCACATAAACAGATCACAGACGTAAAGATTATAAAAAATACAGTACAAGGTTTAAATCCTTATTTGTTTCCTATGGGCAAATTAAGCAGTATTTTTTACTTTGAGCGCAGATATCTCGAGACACCAGTAATATAAGGTCTAACAAAATTAGGTGAAACTATTTTACGGGGATGATTAGACCGTCAAACTGAACAACTTTCTCTATGGGACCAATATTGAAATCGCGAAAAAAAATCTACTGTCCCATACATTTAGGACGAGTTGGTTTGTATGGAACAGCTGATTTTTTGTCGCGATATCGATTATGGTCCCATAGAGAAAGTTGTTCAGTTTGATGGTCTGATCATCCCCTTAAAATAGTTTCACCTTATTTTGTTAGACCTTATATATCGATTTATTTTCTACGGGAGCTTTGTTCCATTGGACAAGAACTATCCAAGAACTTCAACCCCTCTTTGTTCCTTCAACCCTTCTTGTACGGGCGGTGGGTCAAAAGAATTGTTATCGGTCTTTATGCCCAATTACGATTCAATAGGTTCAAAAATGAGCGAGTTATTAAGGTTGGGCGTACAGACAGACAGACAGATAGAATGGACGAAAGTATAAGGATTCCTTATTTGACTACGGAACCCTAAAAATGAATAATAAGAAAATTTTAAAACCACCTCAGATTTATCAGAATTTCAACCAAAGTAGGTAATCCAATGTATGTATGTACTCAATATGTTTGAGAACTAAAAGCAATATAATATGGTTCACGTCGCTCCCCGTGTCCCGTCAAATAAATCCTACGTCATACTGCGTTATATCCGTCCAGTAGTGATGTGACGACGTTCGGATACGGGTACTAATAGAGTTCCGATTTGGTATAAAACTGTAGTTCATACTTTTGTACTATAGCGGTCTGCCCGGGGTGAAAACCGTATTAAAATCCCTACAGTTGTTTCTGAGAGTATACAGACAATTAGGGAAATTTGTAATTGAGCAGCGTGGGCAGACCCGCACGGTGGACCGACTACCTAGTGAAGGATTCGGGAACCCGTTGGATGAGGGCAGCGCAGTACAGGTCGTTGTGGCGATCCTTGGGAAGGCCTATGTTCAGTAGTGGACATTCATCGGCTGAGATTATATATGTATTCTATATCGTTGTCTAGTCATCATAATACAAGTCCAAGTGCTTTAAATGTGACTAGATAATTTGTGTGACAATGTCCAAGATATTTATTTATTTATTTATTATTGTATGTCTTTTCCTTATCTCGGGACATAAGTGTCCCGGACCTTTGGGAGGCGTGCGTGGGGCCGAAGCCAACACGTAGAGGCCCGTCAGACAATTTGATCTAAATAGTAATGTGACACCGACCGGCAACTATCCCAGTATACACTATAGAAGTGCATCCAAAACAGCCCCCGGTGAGTGTAGGACTATTGTAAGGAGTGGAAAGAAACAAAATCTGGGCTATTGGGGTGGGGTGCTAATAGAACAGGTAACTAGGTTTTGAACGGGACTATGGCGCCTGCCTGACCAATGTATAAACACGGAAAAAATGGCAGACGGTGACTCGCCAACTCAAAATGAATGGGCCCTCGAAAATGGCCTCTCGCACGGAGCGATAAGGGGGCAACATTTCCTGAGCGGCTTAGAGTGGAGAGGTGCTTCTGGACTTTAAACTACTACCACTTATTATTATTATGATTTTAATTGTTTTCAGTATTATTAGATTGCCATAATAATCCCGTGTGGCCAAGAAATTCTTATTGGGGGTTGAGAAGATAGCAATAGACCAAACAGCCTAACAGCAACCTCGCTAAATAAATCTAAACTGAACCATGATTGGACCGCGTGCGAACCACAACTTTTAACACATTCGGTATTACGTTATTCATTTGACTGCCGTTAGAGCCATTTTGACAGATCGCTTAGACGTTAAAGGCTGTCAGTTACATAGTAAATACGTTTAGCGCGATACGGAATTAAACACAGTTGAATACTAATTGGATTGCAATTTGATTAGAACTGAAATTGGATTAGGTTTGAAGTTGGATTGTTTTAAATTAGTACGATCGCATAATAATTAAATGTACAGTATTATTAAGTCCCATTTCACATCGTGACCTGCGTGCCCTAACATCTGCACGCAGGAGGAGCTCATGACCGCTAGCGACGGTGCAGTATCGGTTGCCCAATTCTGGCAAGTTACTATTTAGCGACTTTGTTCAGAATTTGAAATCGACACGATGAGCAACAGGATGGAACAGAGACGTGGTCGTTCAAGGCCTCATAAAAAGGCTGAAAGTCACCCAAAGGGCAATGGAGAGGGCTATGCTCGGAGTTTCCCTGCGAGATCGAATCAGAAATGAAGAGATCCCAAGAAGGCCCAAAGTAAATGACATAGCCCAAAGAATTGCTAAACTAAAGTGGCAGTGGGCGGGGCACATTGCTCGCAGAACCGATGGCCGATGGGGCCGAAAAGTTTTCTAGTGGCGACCGCGTACCGGAAAGCGCAGCGTGGGTAGGCCCCCCACACGGTGGACCGACCGACCTCGTGAAGGCGGCGGGAACCCGTTGGATGAGGGCAGCGCAGTACAGGTCGTTGTGGCGATCCTTGGGGGAGGCCTATGTCCACCAGTGGACGTCTATCCGCTGATATGATGATGAAGACGATGAGCAAGCAAGTCCTTTATGACCTAGTAGGGCATCAAATACGAATCAAATCTTCAAGAAAACAGATACGTATCCGACTCGTACCAGAACATCACTAGTGTGCATTCCAGTGCCGGATTTAGTTATTTATCTGATCACGTACCAACATGCGAGCGACGCGACGGAGGTTCCGGACGGATAATATTAAATAATACTTCACTGCGGGTAGTTGTTTTAAATTATACGCGGGAAAATTGTTTCAGACGTTTCATTTAAATGTTTCATACTTTCTTTGTAGCCGTGGTGGTCCAGTGGCGAGCAAACTTGCCTGCCGTGCAGGAGGCGATGGTTCGATCCCTGTCCACGCCGACTCGTACCAATGATTTTTTCGGAATTCATGTACGATTTGTAACACCACTGGCTTTTCGGTGAAGGAAAACATCGTGAGGAAACCTGCATGCTTCAATTTCTAGGCGTCTATAATAGATTTAGAATAATTGTAACCACTGTCATTATATATGAGGTCTAACAAAATTCGCTGAAACTATTTTAAGGGTATGCTCAGACCATCAAACTGAACAACTTTCTCTACGAGACCAATATCGAAATCTCAAGAAAAAAATCTGGTTCCCCATACATTTGAGTCAAGTTGTGTTTGTAGTTTTGTATGTGACATGAAATTTTTTTTCCGCGATTTCGGTATTGGTCCCATAGAGAAAGTTGTTCAGTTTGATGGTCTGAGCATACCCTTAAAATAGTTTCAGCTAATTTTGTTATACCTTATATAAGTGGCGATGGGCTCAGCTCTTGAGGACAAAGTCGCGGGCGACATATTTTAAATACAGGGTGTAAGGCAAATAAATCCCTCCACAGACTGAAACGGTGAACTCAGACCATCAAACTGAACAACTTTCATTATAAAGCCTACCCCAGGAAACGAGGAAAAATTCAGCTGTTTCATGCAAAACTCCTGTACCTATGAAACAGCAGATTTTTTCGCGTTTCCTGAGATATGCTCCATTGCGAAAGTTGTTCAGTTTGATATTCTGAATTCACCGTTACAGTCTGTGGAGGGATATCTCTTATATAAGGTCTAACAAAATTAGGTGAAACTATTTTAAGGGGATGATCAGACCATCAAACTGAACAACCTTTTCTATGGGACTAATATCGAAATAGCGAAAAAAAATCTGCTTTTCCATACAAACCTACTATACTACATACAACCTAAATGTATGGGACAGCTGATTTTTTTCTTCGCGATTTCCATATTGGTCCCTTAGAGAAACTTGTTCAGTTTGATGGTCTGATCATCCACTTAAAATAGTTTCAGCTAATTTTGTTAGACCTTATATACAGGGTGTATATAAAATATGTCGCCTGCGACTTGTATGCAGATTGTAAATCTCTAACTATCCCCTCCAGGAATGTAGTCGTAAGCATGCGATAAAAAGTATAGTTAACGTTATAAGTAAATGGTTTAAAAGTCACCGAGGCCTGCCTCATTACTGAGGCAAAGCTGACATTTTCTAATTTAATACAACTTTTAGAGAAATGGTCTCCTTTGAATGTGGCCTGGAGTTTTAACACTTCATAAATGAATGCTTTTAAAAGTTTTGTAAGTAATTATTTTGATCTTACGGGCTTAAAAAGAATTCTTGTTTTGTTTGACTTGTACAGCACATCAGCACAGCCTTTCAAATCAAATCAAACCATTTCTTTCAGAACATAAATTCCATAACAATTACACAAATTAAAATTTCATTGTTAGTATTGCTTAGTCACTAGATTAGTATATAAATGTTCAATTCATTTCATTAAGTCTCCACACGATAAAAAACATAGCGAAGCCTAGCATAGCCTTTGTCATAGCATAACTTTATAGTCAAGGCGAATAATATAATTATGTTTCAGATTTATGTATTCTAATACATTCAAATAATATTGCCCACGTGACGAAATGTATTCGTTTCAAATCGTTTCACTACTAACGAATGAGTATGGTCAAATATCACATACTGGCTATTATAGCTAAAAATTATACACAAAAAGAACTAAAAAGTTAAAAATTATACATATTGCAGCCGATGACTTTTTCGTTCGCATCATAAGAACATTAATTTGTTTTATCGAAGTCGCTGTCAAGCCGGTACGATTCGCGACAGGGCTTGCATTAGTTTTAAGGCTTGGCTTGACACCGACTTCTATAGAACAAATTAATGTGCTTATGATGCGAACGAAAAAGTCATCGGCTGCAATATTATTTTTTAACTTTTTAGTTTTTTTGAAGGCGGTTTTAATTTTTTGTTAAAATTTTGTTTCACAATTTTCTGTGTTGAATTCATTAGTTCTATTTAATAGTAGTGCTTTAAATTAGCAAACGCACTAGTCGGCACTACGATTTTCAAAGGTTCCCCTCGATTTCTCTAGGATTCCATCTTCAGATCCTGGTTTCCTTATCATGGTACTACCCTTGGAATATTTTCTTTCCATAAAAAAAATAATCATCAAAATCGGTTGATAAACGACGAAGTTATCCGCGAACACAGATAAAAAAAAATATATATATACGGTCGAATTGAGAAACCTCCTCCTTTTTTGAAGTCGGTTAAAAATAGGAGGAATATCATACTTCCTAAGGAAATAGAAATTATTCTTTATTGAAATTTCAATTTAAAATTTACCATTTTCAAATTCAAATTCACCAGTTTTGAGGCGAAACGGAATTTGGCGTTTTCCTTTTACCCTTTATAGGTAATAAATAAATATAATCTATAACAAAAACCTTTTAGCGAAGAATAATTAATTCAAAGTTGGTATTAATACTAATAACTTAACGATTATAACTTTGCCTCCGCCGGGACTCGAACCGAGACCATTATTAATCGCTCTCTCTCTAATTAATTAGAATTCGGGAAACTTTTCAATTGATTACGTACATTTATAAAGTTTTGATGTTTGTTTGTTTAAACAAAGGTTCAAGTTGGACGTGGGTCTCTGCTTAGGCCCTTTTGTTCATGCGCAATGATTAATTTACAGGGTGTAAGTAACAACCTACCAAATACTGAAACGGTGAACTCAGACCATCAAACTGAACAACTTTCACTATGGAGCCTACCTCAGGAAATGCGAAAAAAATCAGCTGTCCCATACAAAACTGCTGTACCTACTCGACTAAAATGTATGGAACAGCTGATTATTTTTCGCGTTTCCTGAGGTAGGCTCCATAGTGAAAGTTGTTCAGTTTGATGGTCTAAATTCACCGTTTTAGTATTTGCTAGGCTGTCACTTACACCCTGTATATCTCTACATTTAAACAGGGTGTTAGTTAGTTAACTCTAAAGTAAAACCTATAGGAAATACGCAAAAAAAAAAATAGACTTTTCATACAAAAGTTCAATCAGCTGATTATATTTAGTACAGGAAGAAAGAAGGCTACTATAAACTCGATGACTATTTCAAATGTCTGGTCTTGACAATGTTACTCTAAGGCCCGCTTGCGCCTAGCAGGGTTATCGTTATTAACTCGGAACAAGACGCTAACTTGGAATTAAATTATAATTATGTCTTGCACCATCCTGTTTTAGGGGCTAAACTTGTGTTATATTTAAACCGCCGATGTGGTAGGTTTAAGTCACTAAACTACGTGCTAAATGTCAAAATTGAGGCAACAGCTGTTTTTACAGTTTTGTTTTAGGCTCGCGCAATTCTCTAAAAAAAAAAAATATTTGAAACTTGCACCGCGCCATTTAATTCCTTTGAACGGTTGCACACGTTTCATACGTTCTGGATAATCAGTCACGACAAATTTTTAGTATGGAAGTCCCGACTCATAACGTAGTGTGTTACATGCTCATTGATAACATGAATGAACGATGAAAACGAAATGTCATTGCCAAAATAAAACAAATGAGACAGACAAATACAAAGAGATGTAGTGCGAAAGAGACGTGCATATATTATATTCATCCATCATTAACTTTTCATATTTTGTCGGATTACATAAACTCTATGGTCATTTAGGATGTTGCCAGCGAAAAACAGAGAACTGTCAGGTTAGTTAACTATGAACTAGTTTTCATTGGCGCAAGACTATCTTCGATAACACTCGTTCAATCTTCAGGTCGGTGATGCTAAAAACGGGGTTACGCAATTTAACCCAGCATTTGGCGCAAGTGGGCTTTAGTGATGCAATATTGTATTTTAATTGTACTTTGTATATTTTGTTTTGTTTAAAAGATGTGTGTTGTAGAGTTTCTGGCCGCATCTTCTCTCAACGGAACACCTTCCGACGCGGTGGTGGAGTCAAAAAATACATCAGAAAGCTATCCATGTGATATTATTTTAAATAAAAAATGCTCACGACGTCTCCCCGAGGGGAATAGTCAGAGATATTCTGAAACCTCATAACATTCACGATTCTCTAAAATGTTCGTTCGTTTTGAGTTTTGAGTTTAAATCTAAACTATTATAAAACTGTAACAGGATGTTTGTCTGTACATTGAAGATATTAACAAAAAAAAAAGTTACGATATGGTTTTTAGGTGTCCCTGATTCCATTTCACCAATTTTTGGATTTTTTGTCTGTCTGTTTGTTTGTTTGTGTGTTTGTTTGTGTGTTTGTTTGTTTGAACGAGTATCACGCAAAAACTACTAAATCGATTTTGATGAAATTTTTTTTGTTTGATAGCTTATGATCTGACTTAAACTCTGGTATATAATTTGTGCGGACGAAGTCGCGGGTTAACTGTAACAGAAGTTTGTCTGTACATTGAACATATTAACAAAAAAAAAAGTTACGATATGGTTTTTAGGTGTCCCTGATTCTATATCACCAATTTTTGGATTTTTTGTCTGTTTGTTTGTTTGTTTGATCGAGTATCACGCAAAGACTACTAAACCGATTTAGATATAATTTTTTTTTATTGATAGCTTGTGATCTGACTTAAAATCTGGTATATAATTTGTGCGGACGAAGTCGCGGGTTAACTCTAGTTTTTAAATAAAATTGTCACGTCAACAATTCATAGGTCTATGAACCCGAGACATTTTTATTCTATAAAACTGAAAATCTTTAGCCATTCTTTTGCACTATAAGTTACCATACCTAATCATATTCATATCTCAGTAGATTTACCAAATAAATAAAATAAAAAAATAATGAAATACATGTTTATTTTTATCCGATTTAAAAAAATAGATTATGTTATTCGACTTACATTAATGTGGTAGGTTTTTAATACTTTCCCTTACACCCTGTATTTAGCAAACCAAACATATTTTTTGGTGCCGAGCTTCGGTGGCATGTTGGGAAGATGTATGGACACTCAATCATGAAGGTTCGGTCATGGTATGGTAAAACTATTGGAAGTTTGGACCAGGTCGCATACAAATTTGCCCATGGCCCTTTTCTAAAATTATACTCTCACATAATGTAAAACTTTCTTAAGTTTTTATTTCTTCTTGGGGAGTATTGGCTGATCGATTAGAAATAACAAACGATAAAGGTTCAGTGAAGGATCAATTATTATAAAAGGTCTCACTCTACATGTATAAAAAGATGTATGGCCTTTGTGCCTAATTTCTTTGAAATCGTATCGGCTTACCGTAGAATGTGAGACGTAACAAACATCAAATAAACCAAACACACACCACTTGTGTCAAGTCGGTAAGGTTGCGCCTGGCGCATGGCGCTTATTCAAAATCAACGGCGTTCGGGCTCTATCGACTGGTCTGCTGAGGTTAAGTTAGTTAATATCTATATCTATACTATTATAAAACTGTAACAGGAAGTTTGTCTGTACATTGAAGATATTAACAAAAAAAAAGTTACGATATGGTTTTTAGGTGTCCCTGATTCCATTTCACCAATTTTTGGATTTTTGTCTGTCTGTTTGTTTGTGTGTTTGTTTGTTTGAACGAGTATCACGCAAAAACTACTGAACCGATTTTGATGAAACTTTTTTTGTTTGATAGCTTATGATCTGACTTAAAATCTGGTATATAATTTGTGCGGACGAAGTCGCGGGTTAACGCTCGTTATTAAATAAAAAACCAGTTAAGAGCGTGTCGGATACTTCGACTCGTACTTTCATAAGGTTTCATTTGATACCCCACAAAATTTACGAGTAAAATACAGGGTGATATCATTAGCATCCTTTTAAAACAAGAGTCTACCCATCAAACTGAACAACTTTCACTATGGGAGCAAACCGATTGGAGCAAAAAAAAAAAACTGATGTACTATACATTTGAGTCGAGTAGGCATTGCAGTTTGGTATGGAACAGCTGATTATTTTTTTGCTCCGATCGGTTTGCTCCTATAGTGAAAGTTGTTTAGTTTGATGGGTAGACTCTTAGATTAAAAGGATGCTGATGATATCAATTTCACCCTGTACAACATATTTGTTTTTTTTATCTCTTTCTGCCTCCCAAAATTTAACCTCAATATAAACATTAACATTTTTAGACTGTGTCTCACGGTACAGTGCCAGTAGCAGACGGACGGACGGACAAACATCGAGGTTATTCCATAAGTGTTCTATTTGTCCAATACGTACGTATAAATGTATACCTCCCGGACCCTGATTAAGCTAGAGTATCAGTTACTTTAACACCTCCATTCTGTTATGTCTGATTTTTTAAGTTCTTCGGCGTATTTTGAACATGTGACTTTCTTTCTTATCGTGTGGGCAGAGCTTGAGCAGAACCCTGGTGTCAGAATTTTTTCAGACCGCCTTATGGCCTCTGACGTGGTTTTTATGTAACGACTACTTCCACCAGAGAGAGATAGTAGCCGGGACCAACGGCTTAACGTGCCATCCGAAGCACGGAATCATTTTCCTTTTCAGACAATCAGGTGATTCAGCCTGCAATGTCCTAACCAACTGGGGAAAAACGCACAAAGTGACATATCACTAGGTGCCCCCCGTGGGAATCGAACCCACGACCTCCGAGTCGAGAGCCAATGCTCTTAACCATTAGACCACGGAGGCAGTTGACAAATTCCATGAAGTACGTTTTTAGTGAAGAACATAGGTCCGAATCAAGTTGGCAAGCTCATAACCTTGGGGGGTGGATAGTATATTTTACTCAGTTTTTTATGAATATCCCCCTCCCTCCTCAAATAAATCCCCCCCCCCCCCCCCCCCGAACCAAAAGTCTGGATACGTGATATTTAGTTTACGTTTTATTATTTTTTTTTTTTATCGTCCCAGCTGAAAGTCACTGAACGAATTAAACAGAGATTATTCTCTGCATCTCCAATTGCAATAACCTTCTACCCTTGCACTATGCACTCAGCTAAAGCGATAAATCTAGTCATTCTGTCACCAGCAAGAAAACAAAAAACTTATAAAAGAGGCACGGCACGGGCCAAGCGCGAGTTGGACTTAATTGGGGTTCCGTATCATTTGAAACTTATCAGTAACATAACTGATTTCGACTACAGCGACTGATCTCATTCAGGTAATTAGTGAATTGATCTAGTTATATCAAATCCTATGTTGTCGACTTTTGGAATTTTAATAAAATGTTAATTATTATTGTACACCTTTACTGGTAAGCTATAAAGGCTCATTTTATGTACCATATTGTACAAGAAACTATTTGTTTCGACCTATACAGGGTAAAATGGATATCATTAGCAACCTTTTAAACCAAGAGTCTACCCATCAAACTGAACAACTTTTACTATGGGAGCAAACCGATCGGAACAAATAAAAAATCTGCTGTTCCATACCAAACTGCAATGTCGACGCGCGAGTTTGCGACTCAAATGTATGCAACAGCAGATTTTTTTTGCTCCGATGGGTTTGCTCCCATAGTAAAAGTTGTTCAGTTTGATGAGTAGACTCTTAGTTTAAAAGGATGCTAATGATTGATGATTGCCAGTAGATGGCGCTCACGTCCCCTTAAGACGCAACAGATTGAAAATTTCGTTCCCTGGGTAGTGGGCTCGGTGGCGAAATTGGATAACGCAGTTCCCCGGTTTGGAAAAGTGCGGGTTCGAGTCCCGCCCGGGACAAATTTTTCAATCATTAATTTGATGCTAATGATATCAGTTTCACCCTGTAGTTTTGCAATAATACTTTTTCTTTTTTATTACTTAACTCAATGCAGACAAAGTCGCGGTGTTTATTAATAAGTTCATTTACATGTATGCAGTGTAAGTATGTTACACACGGCGACACATCAAGCTATACAAACCCAACATAAGCTGACCGCGCGTATATCGAGTAACGTATAGCATCGCGCGGCCAGCTTAATAATATGTTGGTTTTGTATAGCTTGATGGTCGCCGTGTGTACGTAGTATTAACCTAACAGATGGACGGACAGGGTAAACCATAAGAATGGTGCACGCCCTTTCCCACGGAACCCTACAAACAAATTAAAAAAATACCGTCTGCACCAGTGAGGAGGACTGTACCGGGAAGTCGGATTCAGATATTCGAAACCAGAGGAGTTCCTAATTTACTGTCCGGAAAATTTTATTAATGAGCTTACTAAAGGAATAAGAATAGAATAGAATAGAATAGAATAGAAAACTTTATTTTCGACCAACTGAGATCACAATATTGTTAGTAACACACTTAGCCTATTGTTAGTTTATACACAGCTACATATTTCTTTTTAATTATATTTGTTTGTTTGCAAGTGAATCATACAGCAATGGTTCACGTACTGACAGTCAAACCTACTTGCAAACATGGACAAGATGATGTTGGTGCTGGCGCTTATCCTACGCACGAGGGATGTACACCTTTTGCGCAAAGTAGTGTAAAAACAATCTACTCGCGCATCGGCGAACATCCCCGAAGCACTACAGAATCGCGGCAGCCCCACCAGCACCCTGAACGCGTTATTGAACTGGACGCGCAAGGCACTGTACTGTTTCTTCGTATAGTTCAGCCACAGGATGCTCGTGTAAAAGGAAGTGCAGTATGCTCTAAAGAGTGTTATCTTGACTGATGTGGAACAACGAGCAAACCGGCGGGCCATCATATTGGCTCGTATGGTTGTATTGGTCATATTGGCTCGTAATAAGGTTTGTTTTGAATTGTTTTTGCAATACTGAGACCCGGTACCCACCAAAATAGAGCGGCGCGAAGCTGTGTTAAATCAACCAATTGCATTGCATTTTCGTCGCTATTTTTATTACTTGATTTTACACAATCATCTCTGTATATAAGGTGTGAAAAAGGGGCGGGGCCAGTGTCGCAGCAATATGCGCAAAAACGGAACACATTGCTCGCGACAGTAAGGATTCAATATATAAGGTCTAACAAAATTAGGTGAAACTATTTTAAGTGGATGATCAGACCATCAAACTGAACAACTCTCTCTATGGGATCAATATCGAAATCGCGAAAAAAAAATCAGCTGTTCCATACAAACCTACTCGACCTAAATGTATGGGACAGCAGATTTTTTTTTTCGCGATTTCAAGAAAGTTGTTCAGTTTGATGGTCTGATCGTACCCTTAAAATAGTTTCACCTAATTTTGTTTGAACTTATATAATTTTATTGACAGAGGATTCGTCAAAAAAAGAGGTTTTGAATATGTTTGGTTAGGTTAGGTTATTTTGCGATTTTGACGGTACGTGAATGTAACATTTTAGCCCAGTCATTTAACGGAGTTTTGTTAGGCGGGGTAGGGAGTAATTATGAATTGGACTTTTAAACTGTAACCGGCACCATTTAGTGACAAAAAGACTATCCGAAAACATATTTAAAAAAAATTGCTGCGCAACATAGAAATTCAGATTCAGAATTAGATTCAACAATAATCATTATTTTTGAGCAAAAAAATTTGAATTGAAATTTTAAAAATCATAAAAAATACTAATTTATTTTTCAAAGCCTTCTAAGTAGACAAAAATATTCATACTATGTTTGAAGTAGTTTATAATGGTAAAGCTGTGGTGGTGCAGTGGCGAGTAACCTTGCCGGCTGTGCAATGGTTCGATCCCCGTCCAGGCCGACTCGTACCAATGAATTTTTCGGAATTTATGTACGATTTATAACACCACTGGCTTTTCGGTGAAGGAAAACATCGTGAGGAAAGCTGCATGCTTCAATTGCGAAGCATGTATTGTACCTACTGTCCATTTACAAGTGGCGACGAGCTCGCTCCCCGTCACACTGGCCAGAGTTTCGGTACTATAGTGAAACGTGGATGTTCTGCGGTTTACCCCCTCGGAATTATAGTCGTGAGCATATGCTATGCTATACATGCATGCTTTAAAAATGAGCAAAAAACAATTTACAATTCAATTTATTATTTTTTAATTAAATTTTTGTTAAATTTTAAATTTGGTGCTGTTGCTGGCGTGACATTTTTTTTTATTTTGGTTTATTTTATACCGAAAAAAAAATCATTTATTAATTAGTCCCGGCTCAAACCGTAAAACGACTGGGCTATTTTGCATCAAAATGACATTTTGTGTTCGTGTCTACATATTATCAAATTAGAATATTGTTCAACGCTTCCGAACAAAGTACTTCCAGCTTTCTGTTAAATTTATGTTACGCCATGTTTTTCTGTTTGAGTTTTAAAACGCTCTGCTCTCAATGCCCATTCGGCAGTTCATTTTCAAACCAATAAATACATCGCAAGCATTCGCACAAAACAAACAGAAAATCTCCCAACCCCGCGTACCCCTCACTTACCCCCGCAAACCCCCGCGTACCCACAGTGGGTCGGGGAACGAATTACTGGCCCCCGATGCGTCAGAGGTTATATTTCTATTTTTGTTATTTCGCTGAGAAATTCTTACGCATTTTTTTGCTTATGATTTACGCACTGCAGAATGCTAACGGGCGTTTTTTACGGTCGCTTTTTGTGAAAATATTTTTAGTTCTATTCCATACATACAAACTAAATATTTAATCTATCTATACTATTATAAAACTGTAAGAGGAAGTTTGTCTGTACATTGAAGATATTAACAAAAAGAAGTTACGATATGGTTTTTAGGTGTCCCTGATTCCATATCACCAATTTTTGGATTACTTGTCTGTCTGTTTGTTTGTTTGAACGAGCATCACGCAAAAACTACTGAACCGATTTTGGTGAAACTTTTTTTGTTTGATAACTTATTATCTGACTTAAAATTTGGTATATATAATTAGTGCGGACAAAGTCGCGGGTTAACGCTCGTAGTAGAATAATGTCCTTGGTCTATTATGAAATGTCAACACATTTCATTTCTCGCCTTTTCTCGTTTTATAAAATAAAAATAAAATAATAAAATAAAATCCATTTATTTCAAACAAATGTCCATAGTGTTGTTAGTGGATACATTAATGACTTAAAACTATGTTAGTACACATCATTACATAATTTAATTTAATTTGAATTTAATTTACGTAATAAACCCATAATTACATTACAAAAAAAAAATTACATAATTCAAAAAATAAAAAAGAAAACAATTCAATTTAAATTAAATTTAATTTAGTCTAATTCAATTAAATTAAATTTAAGTACCTGCGATTCTCTGGGGCACCTAGTGTCGCAGTATAGGCACATGATCAAATGTATAGGGCAGTCGAACTTCTCCCTGATTAACTTCAGGATGGTGTGCGTTGGCGTTTATCATCATCTTTTAGCCTACGTTCACCACAGATAATGTATCATTCTAATGGTGAAAGAATTATTCAGATTGGTCCAGTCAAAATTCAAAATTCAAAATTTTTCTATTCAAAATAATATCACATAGATAGCTTTTTGACGTCATTTTTTGAGTCTACCACCGCGTCGGAAGGTGTTCCGTTGAGAGAAGATGCGGCCAGAAACTCTATAACACACATCTTTTTAACAAAACAAAATATACAAAGTACAATTAAAATACAATATTGCATTACATAGAGTAACATTGTCAAGACCAGACATTTTGGTCATTCAAATAGTAATCGAGTTTATAGTAGCCTTTTTTACAGAGGACTTGTTTAACATGGGACTTAAACATTTTGTTTGGCAAGTTTAGAATATCCCCTGGTATCTTATTATAATAGCGTATACAGTGCCCCATGAAAGATTTGTTGACCTTACTGAGTCGAAAATATGGGGAGTACTTTCGGAGCCTATTCAATACAAACAAACAAACAAAAAATCAAATCTTTTATAAGTAGTTTGTTAACATTTTACATACAAAGTTTTGGTAAAATGTGTTTCTTTTAAATTGTTGTAACCACCTATGCAATAGGCTTAATAGTTTCATATTACACGTGTCTGAAAATAAACAATTACATCTCATCTCATCTCAAGTTATCTCATCTCATCTCTGCCTACGTGGTCTAATGGTTAAGAGCCTCGACACGGAGGTCGTGGGTTCGATTCCCACGAGGGACACCTAGTGATATGTCACTTTGTGCGTTTTTCCCCAGTTGGTTAGGACATTGCAGGCTGAATGACCTGATTGTCTGAAAAGAAAAAAGATTCCGTGCTTCGGATGGCACGTTAAGCCGTTGGTCCCGGCTACTATCTCTGGTGGTAGTAGTCGTTACATAAAAACCACGTCACAGGCCGTAAGGCGGTCTGAAAACAACTCTGTCACCAGGGCTCTGCCCACACGATAAGAAGATGGAATTAAAATTTCGAATAAGTTTCATAAAGACCACTTATGTTTGTCACATTGTTTTGTCTGTGGCATGGCGCCGGCGCCGGCCGCCGAGCACGAGCGGGCCGAGTGGAGCGCGGTGCAGTGGCCCCTGCGTGCTACACAGAGCGATTCGTGCTCCGGATGGCACGTTAAGACGTTGGTCCCGGCTACTATCTCTGGTGGTAGTAGTCGTTACATAAAAACCACGTCAGAGGCCGTAAGGCGGTCTGAAAACAACTCCCCCCCCCACACGATAAGAAGAAGATCTCATCTCTGTGATGTGTTTATACTTGCGCATCAATACAGCCACGTCTAAAAACTCGAGCGCGTATAAAATAATGAAACAATATAATTTATAACGTTTATTTCCTTACGTTATATTTTACCTTCACAACACAAGCAAGCGTTTTGAACATTCATCAAATATAAACATAACTCTATGCTACATTATAATTAGGTGTACGTACCGCGTTCGGAAGTTTTATTTACCAACGCAGTGTTTGTTTTGCGCTATTATATAAGGTCTAACAAAATTAGCTGAAACTATTTTAAGGGGATGTTTAGACCATCAAACTGAACAACTTTCTCTATGGGACCAATATCGAAATCGTGAAAAAAAATCAGACGTCCTATACAACTCTGCAAACATAACTAGACTCAAATGTATGAGACAGCTGATTTTTTTTTCGCGATTTCGATATGGGTCCCATAAAGAAAGTTGTTCAGTTTGATGGTCTAAACATCCCCTTAAAATAGTTTCAGCTAATTTTGTTAGACCTTATGAAATACGATCATTAACCCGCGTCTTCGTCCGCACAAATTATATATACCAAATTTTAAGTCAGATAATAAGCTATCAAACAAAAAAAGTGTCACCAAAATCGGTTCAGTAGTTTTGCGTGATGCTCGTTCAAACAAACAAACAGACAGACAAATAATCAAAAAATTGGTGATATGGAATCAGGGATATCTAAAAACCATATCGTAACTTTTTTTTTGTTAATATCTTCAATGTACATTTTAAGAATCTTGTTTTGGTAGGAAGTAGGGTAAGTGTGCCCGTGTGGTGGGTTGAGATCGAGTGCTTAAAATTTAAAATTTTACACATAAATTATTTAATATTTTGAAAAATTACCCATGATAATTCGATTCTGCTCTCGATCCTAAACAAACTACTTTCTAGTTTTGCGTTAATTCATTAACACATTGTATAATTCCTTTTCTTTTGTGGATGGTTTGAAGTACCAGCAAACTTGGAGCTTTTTGTAATGTAACTTTTTATTACTTTATTGATTCGAATTTGTATTTGATTTGTATTGATTCACATAAACGTGTGTAAAACGAATGATATTTATCTGTGGAAACTTTTGGTTGGCAATGTTGTTTTATAAAAATGTTGATACCCTACTATCATGTAATTAGTCCGTAAGTTTTCCTAAAATAAAAAAATAAATACAGACAAACTTCCTGCTACAGTTTTATAATAGTTTAGATTAGATGTAGTTTAGATATGAATAGAATTACCTAAAAAACCGGCCAAGAGCGTGTCGGGCTCAGGGTTGGATTTTGTTCTATAATTATCGTATTTATACTATAATTTCGCCTTCAATGTACAGACAAACTTTCTGTTACAGTTTTATAATAGTATATAGATATAGATATATAGATAGATAGATTAAAAATAATTATAAACTGTACTATAATTTTTTTAAATGCTATCTTTTTCAACGTCCTTAAATCCAACCCTGGTCGGACTCGGCCATGGCTAGGGACACGAAAAAAGTATCGATACTTTGTGGTATCGAGTACTTTTCCGTTCGATACCGATACTTTTGTACTCGATACTTTTTATTTGACACTTTTACTCAATGAGTACTTTTCGACAGGTATCGTATTGAATAAATCTTAAAAATTACCGACTTAAAACATGGCCTTACGGTTACGGCTCATGTTTATGGCAACGCCATGTAGTTCAATCGTGCTGAAACTTCAAAAACATTACCTACCTATTCTACATGAAGTTCGAATCGAAATCGTTCGTTCCGAACGAGTGAGTGATTGGTCCACTATTGGTACGGACTAGTATTTATTCTGTGGTACGGAGGAGGACTGGGAACTTTAATGTGTGCCTAAAGTAATAAAATAAATAATCAAATAATTTAATATTTTTTAAAACTTTTTAATTTGTGAATTTAAGTATTTTTAAGTTGCTAATCTGACGTTACTTACCTTCTGACTGGCATTGACGTCCTGCCTGCCGACCCTACCCTACCGTATGCGCATTAGGCCCTAAGAAAAGTACTCGATACTTTTGTGAGTACGATTCTTTTTTTTCGATACTACTCATAAGTACAGTATCGATACTTTCAATTCGATACCGTGTCCCTAAATCCAACCCTGGTCGGACTCGGCCATGGCCTACCATGGCAGAAAAACTATCTATTTTATGTGTTTCTACTTACACTAGTACATTAGCCGCGGAGCCTGCGGAACCCTAAACTCCGCGAGATTCCGCGGCTAATGTGCTCGTGCAAGCACAATCACAATTAATAAATTTAATGGTTTTTCCTACTTAAAGAAATTTGAGCGAGCTCAATGATAGCGCGTTTTAATTTCGGTCAGCGCCCTCTAGTTACAATCGTGAAAATCTATTTTTAATATTTTTTTTCCGTCACTGGTCGCGCTACAGCATCCTACTTCCTACTTAATATTATAAATGCGGAAGTCCGGTTTTTCAACAAATAGCCCAGTCATTTTACGGAGTTTTATTAGGCGGGGTAGGGAGTAATTATTAATTGGTGTTTTAAACTGTAACCGGAACCATTAAGTGACAAAAGGACTATCTTGAAGCATATTAAAAAAAAACGCTACGCAACATGGAAATCAAAATTGTGTGTCCCAGAAGGATTTTAAATTATTAATATTAATACCAATGCACTAATTTGACTGAGATTTAACAATATAAATTATTTTTGAGTAATAAAATTGGCAATGAAATTTAAAAAATTAGGTATTTATTAGAAAAAACGAATGTATTTTTCAAAACCTTCTAAGTAGACAAAAATATTTACACCATGTTTGAAGTATGTATAATGGTAAAGCCTTAAATATGTGCAATAAAAAATTTACCATCAGGTTTCTTAGTACGAGATAATAGCTAAATTTTAAAATTGGAACTGTTGCTGACGTGATTCTTTTTTAATTTTGGTACATTTCTAGGCTCAAATTGGCTCTTCAGTATTATACCGAAAAAAATGTCAATTACTAATTATTCCCGGCTCAAACCGAAAAATGACTGGGCTAAAATTATAAACACCGAAACGAAAGGGATTACTGTCTTGAGGTTATGTATGTATGTATTATTTCGAGATGGAAGCATTCATAGATTAATATGTATATATGTATATTGGATATAGATAGGTAACTCGCCTTGAATTTTAGGACGTCCTAATTGCGTTGCCGCTTATTAGCACTAGGGGGCGCCACGTTATGAAATAAATTGAAAAAGACGATCGGCCGACACGAGGATCGAACCTTAGCTACCCGGATCGTAAGCCGGTGGCCTAGACCGCTAGACCAATAAGACAGTGATTGATATGGGCGAAATCTCTCACTACTACAGCGCAGCGCGTGAGGTGTAGTGCGCTGTTACTCCGATATGAACCCTAGTTCAACGCATAGTGTTTCGAAACAACCGATAGATGTCGGAAGCTGTCTATGGAAAATCAGCATTCCACTTAGTTTGTACTAAGATAACATAGCATGGAAGCATTATAACTAAGTACACAGTTTTAAGTGTGTTTAGTTACATTTTACACGACCTATCCAACGACACCTCACCAGGTTTTTTGAAAAAATAAATGTTTCTAACCCCTCTTTCATTGTATGCAGGAGTTCCGAGGAATAATAATACTGAGTCAGACCTTTGTTTACAATTTGAGACAGACCTACTGGAACTCAGTTTACGTAGAGAATTGAGTTCGGAACCGCGGTGCGGCCTCAGGGGACGTTACTTCTGCGTCTGCGACTCATAATAAGTGAATTGGTTTTACTATATGAATATTTTACAAGTTCACATGTTGTAAGTGCAGATGAGGTGAGGTAAAAAAAATAATATTGCAGCCGATGACTTTTACATTTGCATCCCTGTATCATACAAACGTTGTAGGAAATGATAAACTGCATAGGATGGCAACCAAAAAAGGTTAGAAAACCCTAAGTCCACTTTACCTCATTTTGAAACTGCAATGTCAACGCGTGAGTTCGCGACTCAAATGTATGCAACAGCTGTTTTTTTTTTACTCCAATCGGTTGGGCCCCATTGTAAAAGTTGTTGAAATAGTGTAAAAGTTGTTCAATTTGATGGGTAGACTCTTAGTTTCAAAGGATGCTAATGATACCTATTTCACCCTGTATAACACAAACATCCTTACGGCGAGGCAGCACAGAAAACAAACTTCAATGCGCCAATCGCATCGGCCGCTAGCCTCGGAAGTCCACCTTAAGGTGGTTGCAGAGGGGTCAATTTTATACAAAACTTTGACGCACAATACGCGTAGACAGTATTAATATAAGTAACTTTGTATATATAAACTATTTTAAGGGGATGATCAGACCATCAAACTGAACAACTTTCTCTATGGGACCAATATTGAAATTGCGAAAAAAAATCAGCTGTTCCATACAAACCAACTCAACCTATGTGTATGGAACAGCTGATTTTTTTTTCGCATTTACGCTCGTATAAAATATTACTTTTATTAATTCCGTCTATGCATATTGTGCGTCAAACTTTTGTATGGACTGAAACCACCTTAAGACATAAATCTTAACAAAATTAACTACTCAGATAAAATAATAAGTTCTTTAAAATAATTGGAGCACAGTAGAGACAGTGATAAATTGCAGTAGGAACCTTAGAAGATATAACCAAAAGAGGGAAGAAGCTGGCTTAATATTATCGTACATCATCCTCAGCCTATAAACGTCCCATTGCAGGTCACGGGCCTACCCTCAGGGAGGGTGTATGGGCATTAGTCCACCACGCATGCCCAATGCGGTTTGATAGACTTCACATACACATCAGAATCTCTTCTTCAGCGTATGCAGGTTTCCTCACGATGTTTTCCTTCACCGTTTGAGAACAGTCGGTATTACGTACATAAGTTAGAAAAACTCATTGGTACATGGTACGTCGTCCGTGCGGATTTGAACCCGGACCCCCAATAATTGGGTGTCCATACCTCTCCGCAACGCGCCACCGGCGGGCGCTCATATATTTAGCTATTTAAAAAGATTGTCATACATTTACATTAATTTCGCATTGAAATTTAAAAAAAAAGTGGAGCCTAAATCGTGTTTAAAATTTTCATGTTCAACTTCAAACTTCAAAGTCTTTATTGCGACACAGATTTTAATGGTGGTGAACAGTATTTTAGATAGAACTCTGTGATCTGCCCATGAGCATGCTATGTTTAAATTGAGAGAGCATTTTGGTACTTTACAATAATTCTAGAATTAAAATTTACAATTCAGTTAGTGCCTAATTCCATGTCTCTTAGGCCCGCTTGCGCCTAGCAGGGTTATCGTTATTAACTCGGAACTAGACGCTAATTTGGAATTAAATTATAATTATGTCTTGCACCATCCTGTTTTGGGGGCTAAACTTGTGTTATATTTAAACCCCCGATGTGGTAGGTTTAAGTCACTAAACAACGTGCTAAATGTCAAAATTGAGGCAACAGCTGTTTTTACAGTTTTATTGTAGGCTCACGCAACTCTCTAACAAACAAAATTTATATGAAACGTGCACCGCGCCATTTAATTCCTTTGAACGGTTGCACACGTTACATACATTCTGGATAATCTGTCACGACCAGTTTTCAGTATGGAAGTCCCGACTCATAACGTAGTGTGTTACATGCTCTTTGATAACATGAATGAACGATGAAAACGAAATGTCATTGCCAAAATAAAACAAATGAGACAGACAAATACAAAGAGATGCAGTGTGAAAGAGACGTGCATATATTATGTTCATTCATCATTCAGTTTTCGTATTTTGTCGGATTACATAAACTCTATGGTCATTTAGGATGTTGCCAGCAAAAGATAGAGAACTGTTAGGTTAGTTAACTATGAACTAGTTTTCATTGGCGCAAGACAATCTTCGATAACACTCGTTCGATCTTTAGGTCGGTGCTACTGACTCATTACGGAGCATTTGGCGCAAGTGGGCCTTATAGTTTTACTCCACTGATTAAGAAGATTATGTCCTGTAGCTCCCTCTGTACAAACGAAGTTTAATAAAATTATATAACAAATATTTATAGATTTAAACGCGAATGTTTTTTTTTAAATACATTTTTTTTCCTCAGATTTTGTTGATTTGTTTATCAGATTTTTGTTAAAATGTATAGTTTTAAAGTTACAGTGGATCAAAGATCGTAAATTAATCCTTGCATAAAAACTGTTTAACAAAATTTTAACGGAAATTTGACAAACCGTCAGTTGCAGAAATGCTCATTAAAGTTAATCCTCCATTCAATCTCTTGCTGTCACTTTTTGTCTCGTTGACGTAGTAAAAGCTAGCAAGAGATTTAATGGAGAATTAACACTAATGAGCGTTTCTGCAACTGAGTGAAACCATAGTATCTAGATCGTGTTTAAAAATCAACTCACATGTCATTAACTTTAATTAGTATTGAACATAGGAAAAAACCTCGTTTCGTCGCAAACTTTGCACTTCTTCGTTTTGGTTTCATCCAAGTGCTCGAGACATTAAATTCATTATTATAATTTTTCTCTCGAGTCGCCTCTTGACAACACTTTTTGTGAAATGATTTGTTTTTCACATTTATTTAGTAAGTTTAAGATAGTATTATTAATAAATGAATAATATATTTAATAGAAGAGTTTAAGGCGCTAATCGCAATCTAAGGAATCTGGGAAGGGATCTCCTATTTTTACAGGGTGTAACAAAACACCCTTGTAATATTAAAAGGGGCCAGCCAACCCTCTAAACCATCAAACTGAACAACTTTCACTATAGAGCCACCTTTGAAATCACAAAAAAGAAACAGCTGTTTTACACAAAACTGCAGTACAGAGTCGACCCAAAATATTTGAGGGAAATCTGTTTTTTTTTCGACTTTGTCTCCTTCCTGACAGTTTAGGTTCGGTTATTCAGTTAGACGGTCTAACTTAACCACCTCTTTAAATTAAATTAAATCAAAAAGTCATTTATTGCCTTAATTTTTTCCTAAAATCTAAGAACAAAAAAAAGTCGTATGTATATAAATGTATGTGTTTTTTTTCACCGTATACAGGATGAAATTGATATCATTAGCATCCTTTTAAACTAAGAGTCTACCCATCAAACTGAACAACTTTTACTATGGGAGCAAACCGATCGGAGCAAATAAAAAATCAGCTGTTCCATACTAAACTGTAATGTCGACGCGCGAGTTCGCGACTCAAATGTTTGCTCCCACACTAAAAGTTGTTCAGTTCGATGGGTAGACTCCTCGTTTAAAAGGATGCTAATGATATCAATTTCACCCTGTATAGTATATAGGTCCTCATGTAAAAGCTTCGATCAAAGTAAAATCAATGGATTACGCGAACATTTCAAACGAAAAAAATAAGTTTAAATTAAAACAATTGCTAGTCAATATTGCTATTACTTTGACGAAACGTCAGATATACTTCAAATACGTACGCAGATGATAGACAAAGTGCGCGGCGGCGCCTACTTTCTGTTCTTCAAACAAATGCGCTTTGCGCACCCGTATATTTTATTTTGATTTAATGTGTGTTTACCTAAGTAGTTTAATTTAAAACCGGACTAGCGAGAAAAAAAATGTCATTAGTTCAGTCGACTGAAAAAACGAGAAAAAAAATCTCACTAGTTCAGTCGACTGAAGAAACGAGAAAAAAAATCTCATTAGTTCAGTTGACTGAACAAACGAGAAAAAAAATCTCATTAGTTCAGTCGACTGAAGAAACGAGAAAAAAAATCTCATTAGTTCAGTCGACTGAAGAAACGAGAAAAAAAATCTCATTAGTTCAGTCGACTGAAGAAACGAGAAAAAAAATGTCATTAGTTCAGTCGACTGAAAAAACGAGAAAAAAAATCTCATTAGTTCAGTCGACTGAAGAAACGAGAAAAAAAATCTCATTAGTTCAGTCGACTGAAAAAACGAGAAAAAAAATCTCATTAGTTCAGTCGACTGAAGAAACGAGAAAAAAAATCTCATTAGTTCAGTCGACTGAAGAAACGAGAAAAAAAATCTCATTAGTTCAGTCGACTGAACAAACGAGAAAAAAAATCTCACTAGTTCAGTCGACTGAACAAACGAGAAAAAAAAAGTCATCAGTTCAGTCGCCTGAACAAACGAGAAAAAAAATCTCACTAGTTCAGTCGACTGAACTGAAAAAAACATCTCACTTGTCAATTTATTAGCGTTATTTATTAGGCTACCACGCTTCTCGTAAAAAAAATTTCGGTGGAGCCTAACGCGCCTTAAGGTGGTTGCAGAGGGGTCAATTTTATACAAAACTTTGACGCACTATACTCGTAGATGTAATTAATAAAAGTAATATTTTATATATGGAAAAATAGTTTAAAAAATCTAGATGCCGCGTAACAAATAACATTTGCAAATTATAATATAATTACGAAGATATATGTAAAGTTTTGTATGAAAAATTTCAAAGCTTTATATATTATAATTTGCAAATGTTATTTGTTACGCGGCATCTAGATTTTTTAAACTATTTTTCCATATATAAAATATTACTTTTATTAATTACATCTACGAGTATTGTGCGTCAAACTTTTGTATGGACTGAAACCACCTTAGGCTAAAACACACATAGCCCGTAACTTTCTTTAAACGAAAACTTTTAATAACGAGATACTTGTAGGTATAAATGTAGGCACGCATATAACGCTAATGAGTTATATAAGTATTTTATCGCAGAACTCGAAGAAGAGTGGCGAATCTGGACCACGGAAGAGTACAATCTGGACCCAGCATTTTTTACGAAAATTAAATGGTAGCAGGTTAAGACTGGGCCACACAGAGTGCAGCTGTGGAACGGCTGCGGGCCGGCAATAGTTTTTTTTTATATCGAACATAGGCCCACCACACATTCCCACCGCTGTATTATTATTATTGGGTGATTGGGGCCTTAACAGATTTGCGTCTGTGCCACTTCGACCATCGCTGATCTTTTGTGAACGCCCCTTCCTACAGTTTCCTGTTAATCCCACCGCTGTAACTCCTGTAAGCCAGGATCAACAGCGGCGACCATTCACAACACTGGACAATGAAGTACAGCGAGCCCGGGGCAGGCCGGCAGTAGTTGTAAACTTTGGAATTATTTGCGAGGTGTCACACTGTGGCTACTGTTCCGCAGCCGCGCCGGACTGCAACTAGTTTACAACGACTGCCGGCCCGCAGCCGTTCCGCAGCCGCACTCTCTGTGGCCCAGCCTTTATAACTAAATTAAACAGATTTTTTTAGGAATTATCAAAAAACATTCCACCTCTCTAAAAGTTGGGATTCAAAAGTTAATATTACTAGTAAATTGGACAAGTGAGCCTAAAAGCCCATGAAAGCAGCAAAACTGCTATTTTCATCGAATATAATTTTCTTTACTTTTACTGAACTGAGAGAGTCAGTTGCACATTTTGTTTTCTTCAATTATTATCTTAATAATTTTACTGTTATCGTCAATTTTCTATAAAATACGCTTGAAGCTGAAGGTTATCATTTAAGGAGAAAAGCCTTTTCTAGGCGTTAGTTTTACTTCATTCTACACGTATTGTTAAGTTTCATGTATGTACGGTCCTTCTAAGACTGAGGCCGAAATAACAAGCGCATCCGCCACTCTTCTTTGAGGAAATACAAACACAACATATTCCGAATTCTTACCAAAGAGTCGCTTAAATATAAAAAAATATAATTATTCTTACGCTACAGGTAAAAAGAAAAACAAAAAAAAAACAAAATTAATCACTTACCCATCGTACCGTGGACCGCTTAAAAAATTCGAAAAAAGAATTCCGAACTTTTTTAAATGATTTTTTCGGTCACAATATTTCGCTCACTCCACCGCACGGCTGGAAAAAGCGAAAGGTAAAAATTAATCTGTTTGCTTTGTGTATTGAAAAGAAAATCGTTTCAATATCCGTTTAAGAAAATGAGTCTATAAAAAGAAACAATATTTTTTCTTACAAGTCTATAAGAAACAAACTCACAATTTCAATTTTCATATAAATACTTCTTTGCCAAGAAAGGATGGTGAATAAAATGTCGAGAGTTTTATTTATTAACTAGCTTTTGCCCGCGACATCGTCTGCGTGGACATGTGATTTTGTCTCATGTCTCGTCTAAGGTCATGAAGGTCATGGTCAGAACCAAGTCTAGGAATCCTGGCATGTAACATTAGAATAGCGATTAAGGAATGGGCTGATAAAAGACATAGGCTAGAATGGTCTGGCCTCTCTGGTTTGCAACATTGCAGGAAATTCATCAGCAATATAACACCACGAATCTTACAGGTTCATACTGAACAACAGCACGAGCAAAGCTACTGGACGTAGGGTCCGCGCTCAAAAGTGTCCGAACCAAAAGAGCGCCAAAACGTAAAAAGAGAACCAATAAGCGACAGTCTTCGTTTGATCGGCAGACTACGCGCACGCGCGGGCGTGCGGCGCGTACCGTGCCCCGATGGGGGAGTGGGATGGAAAAGAATTTCGGCACATTCAATGTTTTTAGTTGGTTTATATTACTTAAGTTACTGATTTTTTTTTTCCAAAATTAGAGAAAAGTGGAGCAACCTGGAGGAGGCCTGAGAGGGGTTCTTGCGCATGATCCATTGTTAAATTTAAAATTAGATTATTAACATTATTAATTGAAAATGACATGTAAAAATTTAAATTACTTACTGTGTGTATAAAATGACATGGATTTATTGATACAGCAGAAAAACTTTCAGAACATAATTTAATCTAATACAAATATAACTAACGAGCGTTAACCCGCGACTTCGTCCGCACAAAGTATATACCAGATTTTAAGTCAGATAATAATCTATCAAACAAAAAAAGTTTCATCAAAATCGGTTCTGTAGTTTTTGTGTGATGCTCGTTCAAACAAACAAACACACAAACAGACAGAAAATCCAAAAATTGGTGGAAATGGAATCAGGGACACCTAAAAACCATATCGTAACTTTTTTTTTGTTAATATCTTCAATGTACAGACAAACTTTCTGTTACAGTTTTATAATAGTTTAGATTAGATATTAATGTACCTTATGTGCAAAGATAGCAATTTTTTATTTTTACATTGAGAATAATAATTTTGCAATGTCAGATATTTTGAATTTTTTTTTATATTGCATGACACAGGATAAAATATCAATATTAAGTTATTTTGGACACGTATGGAATGTAATGTATTTTCTTTGTGTTATGTTCTGTTTGTAGCAAGAAATTAAAAGGCTTTTTTATTTTTATTTTATTTTATTTACTTAAGTTACTGCACGTACTAAGTTTTATGTAGGTTAGTCTCGGACACTTTTTTCGATATATTTTTTTTTTACTTATATTTAATGGACTCTTGCTTGTGCGTTAGCACTGCATTTCCGCCAGTGTCAAGTGTTTATGGGAGAATCTATCCCAATCTCAGGGATTTTTTTTGGTCAAGAACAAGAAGAGATTGAGGATTACGGAGCCTCGTGGCAGGCAAAAACGCGACGCGCGAAATCCACGCGAGACGTGTGCTCGGGTCAGAACCTGCAACGTGACTCTTTCGATATTTTTGTACTAGACCCGGCGTCCATAGTATTCTACGTCAATGTTGTAGGTCGATGAAATTCCATAACAAATCACGCAGACATTATAATATCCACAGTATCCGGTATTCGATCTATCTAACGTCACTCGTATCAGGAATAAATCCCCAGGCTGTGCCGAGGAGCGGATACCGACGAATAACCGGACGGATCCGGCCTATCCGGTTTAACGGATATGGCTTTCCATGGTTGGTACTTATTTATTGGTATGGCTTTGGTATACAGGGTGTTTGGTTGACAGTTGCATTACTTTAAGGGGTGATGGGGGGCTTGGGGGAGTGTTTTTATTGTACTCATATACTGAACAGCTTTCCCTAAGAAATATAATTATTAATTATTATTATTATTTAAAATAATTAAATTAAATAGGTAATTAAAAAATAAAATTAATAAATTATTTATTATAATCTTTGATATAATAACGTATTTAATGACAAAATGGTTATATTATTATTATGTATTATTATTTATAATATTTATTAATAATTATTTAATATTTTAATTATAATAATAATTTTTTTAAGGAAATTTGTTGGTTTCTTAGGGAAAGTTGATCAGTATCGTGAATACAATCACCCCTTAAAGTAATGCATCTGTTTACCCTAACACCACGTATATAGGATCATTCTTAATATGCTGACATTTTTAAGGGGATGATTAAAACATCAAACTGAACAACTTTCTCTATGGCACCAACATCGAAATCGCGAAAACAAAATATGTTTGTCCATACAATACTGCAAACCTACTCGAGCCAAATGCAGATGCAGCAGATTTTTTTTTCGCGATTTCGATATTGGTCCCATAGAGAAAGTTGTTCAGTTTGATGGTCTGATCATCCTCTTAAAAAAGTGACAGCATATTAAGAAAGACCCCGTATGGATACAGGATAAATTTTTAGTCTGTGCGGAAACTTTTACCATACATTCTAATTGTCAAACTGAACAACTTTTATTTGAAGTCAACATAGAAATCGCAAAAAAATCTTCTGTTCCATACATTTGAGTTGAGTAGGTATAGATACTGCGTTTTTGCTGAATTTTTATTTTCGATATCGATTCATGCTACAACTTTAAGCGTAGGTTTTTTTTTATTTATAAATTTATTTGCTGGCCCGGTTACAAGACCTTTAGGTAAAACAAAATCTTCATTTTCTTCAAGCCTAACAAAACGTTCTTTGGAGTTTTTAGAGACAATCGAAAGTCGCAGGAAACGTAGAAGTCCGCAGGAAAGAGGGGAACCGATCGCTTTGCCGCGCTAAAAATGACGGAACACTTTTCCTGTTTACGATCTATACTCCATCATATTTCACTGAACTGTATATTGTTCACTTGCACGACACTTCGTTACGTAAAACAACACCAATTTTACGAACCAAAACTCACTCTAAACAATAAAAATTCGACAAAATATGTGGACTCCAAACGTAGCTAACGAATCACCGCCAAATACTCTTCAAGCGTAGGTCTAACCATAAAATGTTGCCAACTTATATTTTTGAAAAGAAAATTTCTTAAACACAGAACTTTTTAACAGAAAAAGATATTTAAACTTTTTGCAAGTTTCCCGAAAACGTTGCCGCTTGCGGGCATATCTTTATCCTTAGTTCCTTAGTAAAGTACTCACTTAAAATTCGTATGTTTAAAAAAAAATATTATATAAGTAAGTAGGTACTTTCCTTAGAAAAAGTATATGTCTACATATAACTTATCCAAGGTACCTACTTTCAATGAAAATTAAAATGGATGCTGTGGCACAACTAAATAATAATGAAATAAAATAAAAAAGCCTTTTATTCTACTAGATTTCACATGCATAACAAAAAAAGTTCTTAAATTAACTATTACACATGCACGGATTACATTTTTATACATATTATTTTGTTAACAAAACAATAATAACATTACATTTATCTAATTAATTAAATATTATTTATATTCTCATAATTATAGTATATTTCATTCATTAATTCAATTCCATAGTAGTCGCTTCTTTAGCGTAGGCCTCCCCCCATTTTTTCCAGTATTTTCTTACTCTGGCTTTCCTCATCCAATCTGGGCCACATCTTTGAACAAATATGTCAGCCCATCTCATTTTTGGTCTTCCTCTTTTTCTCTGACTGTCACGTGGTACCCATTCTATTGCCTTCTTAGTCTACCTGGTGCTGTCCATTCTGCAGATGTGTCCGTCCCAATTCCACTTTAACAATCTTATTCTTTCTATGATGTCACAAATATTTGTTTTCTTTCTCATTTCCACATTACTTATCTTATCCATAAGTTTTATTCCTGATATGCTTCTTTCCATCTTTCTTTGGCATATTTTTAGCTTTTCCTCGTGTTGTTTCCTTAAAGTTTGTACACAGTATCCTAAGACTAACTACTACTAAAAGAACAAACAAAGCAACCAAACCTGACAACTGTCTAGTCCAATAGCCCACCCCGGGTCTAGCCAAACGTACCCACTATGCTCGCACCATTGCCGCGTTGGACGATAGCAACGTAAATAAAATAGATTGAATTTCTAATAACAAACTAGATGGAAGAAGGAACGAAGGAAGAAGAAGCGGAGACGAAGTTAAATCTTTATGTTTGAAAAGTGAGCTTTAAAAAAAAACTGAAAAGAAAAAACAAGTCCCTTTAAAAATTCTAGACCGGTTCAAATTTTCCCAATAATGGGTCCCAACTGATGAAGTCCCTTCAATATTTCTTAACAGAATTCTAGACTACTGGAGTGCGATACATTATTCTTGTGGAAAATGAAGTTTAGGTAAATATGCATCCGAATTAGCCCAGTCATTTTACGGAGTTTTGTTAGGCGGGGTAGGGAGTAATTTTTAATTGGACTTTTAAACTGTAACCGGCACCATTTAGTGACGAAAAGACTATCTCAAAACATATTTAAAAAAAAATCGCTATGCAACATAGAAATCAATATTGTGTGTCCCAGAAAGCTTTTAAATTAATAATATTAATATCAATTCACTCATTTGAATCAGAATTCACAATATAAATTATTTTTGAGCAAATAAAATTGGCAAAGAAATTTAAAAAATGAGTTATTTATTAGAAAATACATATGTATTTTTCAAAACCCACTAAGTAGACAAAAATATTTATACCAAGTTTGAAGTATGTATAATGGTAAAGCCTTAAATAATTACGTGCAAAAAAAAAATAACCATCAGGTTTTTTAGAACGAGATAATAGCTAAATTTTAAAATTGGAACTGTTGCTGACGTGATTTTTTTTAAATTTTGGTACATTTCCAGACTCAAATTGGCTCTTCAATATTATACCGAAAAAAATATCAATTATTAATTAGTCCCGGCTCAAACCGTAAAATGACTGAGCTAAATATCCAATCTCTAGTAATAAGTTGGTTAGACGATCCGGTTGGTGTAATGGTTACCGGACTGCCAATCCAGGGTCCTGGGTTCGAATTCCGGTTCGTTCGTGGATTATTATTATTATTTGGTTATAAGGGCTTGGTCAATGACCCAATAGCTACTGCGACCTAGATAGATCTATTGTAGCTGTCACCCTAGACCTAAAGGTCATTTCCTAGGCCCACGGACTTCATGAACCGTGTTATGCTTTTGGAGGGGAGGTCCCTGATGTCAGTAGGTGTTATTATGTATCCACCTAGATGGCGACTCCTGCTGTGAATGAGCACTTCGCATTCGCAGAGGAGATGTATGGGCGTTTCCTCTGCTTCACAGCAAAATCTGCAAGTGGGTGAGTCTACAAGCCCCATTCTGTGTAGGTGTTTGTTTAACTTGCAGTGTCCTGTTAAGGCTCGTACTAAGAGCCTTAAGTCGTTGCGGTTTGAATTGATGGCATCTGAGGTATGTCTGTTTGAAAAGCCGGTCACAAGTTCTTTCGCATGCCTCAGTCCTGGTGTATCCGACCAGAGCTTGCGGCTTTGGTCCACGGCCCATTCCTTTAGCACACGTCTAGAGGTGTTGCGGGAGATGCCGCAATAAGGCTCGGGGCCTATGGCGTCCTCTTCCGCCCCTCTTCGTGCCAGCTCGTCAGCAGCCTCATTTCCATCAATACCGCAGTGTCCGGGCACCCAGCCTAGGGTGACAGAGTTTGTCCGTCCTAGCTGGTTGAGTGCTCGGGCACATTCTAATGTTAGTTTTGACTCTATTTCATCAGATCCTAGCGCTTTTAGAGCAGCCTGGCTATCTGATAAAATAACAATATGTTTCCCCTTTGGGCATCTTTTCAGATTCTCATGTACGCAATCTATGATAGCGTACATTTCAGTCTGGAATACTGTGGCATGCTGTCCAAGGTGAATCGCCTTTTTAATTCTTGGATTGCCGCCACATATTCCAGCTCCAGCACGGTTGTCCTTCCTGGAGCCATCTGTAAACCAGACGACATCTCCAGCGCTGAAGGATTGTGGGGTATTCGTTCGTGGATGTTTATAATGTTTGTGCCGTTGTCGTATGGTTTCCATAATAAACAGCCTATAGTGCTTGCTTGGGATCATAACAATGTATGTGCCTGTGAGCGTTATTTATCTCATCATCATCATCTCAGCCGATGGACGTCCACTGCTGGACATAGGCCTCCCCCAAGGATCGCCATAACGACCGGTCCTGCGCTGCCCTCATCCAACGGGTTCCCGCCGCCTTCACAAGGTCGTCGGTCCACCGTGTGGGGGCTCACTGCCTACCCACGCTGCGCTTTCCGGTACGCGGTCGCCACTCGAGAACTTTTCGGCCCCATCGGCCATCGGTTCTGCGAGCAATATGCCCCGCCCACTGCCACTTTAATTTAGCAATTCTTTGGGCTATGTCAGTTACTCTGGTTCTTCTGCGGATCTCTTCATTTCTGATTCGATCTCGCAGGGAAACTCCGAGCACAGCCCTCACCATTGCTCTTTGGGTGACTTTCAGCCTTTTTATGAGGCCTTGAGTGAACGACCACGTCTCTGTTCCATATGTCATCACTGGCAACACACACTGATCGAAGACTTTCGTTTTAAGACACTGCAGTATTTGGGACGTGAAGATACTACGTAGCTTCCCGAACGCTGCCCAGCCGAGTTGGATTCGACGGTTGATCTCTTTCTCGAAGTTGGACCTACCTAACTGAATAGTTTGTACCAGGTAAACATAATCGTCAACAACAAATGTTATTTATCTATCCATTACTATTGCTATACCCAATGGTGTGTTGGTGCCTACACTTATGTATGGCAGTGAGTGCTGGGTATGGCAGAAGAAGCGTGCAAGTAAAATTAATGCTGTTGAAATGCGTTCCTTGCGAAGTATGTGTGGTGCGACGCTGAAAGATAGAGTGAGAAATTGTGTAATAAGAGATAGATGTAAATTAAAAGAAGATGTAGTGACAAGAATAGAGAAAGGTATGCTTCGTTGGTTTGGTCATGTGGAGAGGATGAGTGATAGCAGATGTACGAAAGAGATATATGTTGCTAATGTGAGTGAAAGCGTCGGCAGAGGGCGCCCTCGTAGGGCATATGCTGATCAAATCAGTTGCGTCCTACAAAAAGGGGAGGTGCGGAGTACTCGAAACCGACGGGCATGTATGAAGAGATGTATGGATGTGCATGAGGCAAAAGAAGTATGTAAGGATCGTAGTAAGTGGCGCGCCCTGGTCTCTGCCTACCCCACTGGGAAAGAGGCGTGACGTTATAGATAGATAGATACTATTATAAAACTGTAACAGAAGTGTGTCTGTCTTGTGTCTGAACATTGAAGATATTAACAAAAAAAAAGTTACGATATGGTTTTTAGGTGTCCCTGATTTCATATCAGCAATTTTTGGATTTTTTTGTCTGTCTGTTTGTTTGTTTGAACGAGCATCACGCAAAAACTACTGAACCGATTTTGATAAAAAAATTTTGAGGACAAAGTCGCGAGTTAGCGCTAGTTTATTTATAAGTTCCTATAGCGCCAAAACTAGAACCAAGAAACTTTTCGTTTTCAATTTACAAAAAGTTGTAACATCAAAACGAATGTTTCTCTCAGTTCGCTAACAAATTGTTTTTTTGTTTAATTTCTTTTTGTTCTCAAGAGGTTTTCTGTTTGATGGCGGGGCTTCAGTTTTGGAAACTTTTTATTTTGTTCTCTAAGCCCCGGTTCTGCGGCTAAGTCAAGTTTGAACAAGTTAGTACGGGAACGTTTATTATTTAGTACTGTTTTAACTTTGTGCTCATTAATTCAAGTAATGAAGCTGCTTCGGAGCTCTGTGTGATGCTTCTTTACATTTTATGACCAACTAGGTCTTATACGGTCTTATACTTTAGTTTTGAGAGCGTAAGACTCGTCAGAATTCATCCAATCGTTAAAAAGCATTAAGAGTATAATACAGGGTGGAATGTTGAGATGGGGCACAAAGGGTAGCTACCAGAAGTATTATAGCTACAAGAAAACGTTCTTAAGAGACTAACCCTAACTTTCGGAGCCTTTTACTTATGCATTTGTCAGTGGTAGAATATTAAGTATAATTACCAATAAATTAACGTGTATTCGAGTTGGCACCATTGACTAGCAATTAACGGATGCCTCAAAAGGACAAGTATCCAGAGCCGTTAAAGATATTACTAACAACAAAATTACATTCTCTTTGACAACAACAACCAACTGTTCTTGACAATCGTGTTTTGTGACTAATTATTGGTAATTACAATCGAAGTGAGATATAAGTTATGTTAATATTATGTGTTTGAATTATAATTAATATCCATAATGATTTAGATACTATTTATTAAGCATATTCGATTGTTTATCTAACACGTTTTGTCGTTGTTTTTGCCGCCAGCCGCCTGACAGTTTGATTGTAAAATACGTGTCTGGACATTAGAGAGGAGTCGCGCTGCAAGTCTGGGGGAGGTCAGACGCGTGCGTATTGGCATCTGTTAGGCTTGCACGTGGCTCCGCCATTTTGTAAACTCTTTTGCGTTTTAACTATAAAACGTTAACTTGAGATTATAATAAACTACTTGACATTGGCACAATTGTGATAACGCATCGGACGCCATTAATTAAAAATAGAATAGAATAGACATTAGAGAGGATGATTCCTTTACTACTTGTCCGGCTAGGACGTCACGCTGCCCAAAGTTAAGTATAACTTGTGGGTTACTGTAATTACTGTTCATTTAACTTGTGTTCTAAGTGTCGAATCGAAAGTAAATTAAAAATAGTAAGCAGACTGATTCTCATGTTTCATTATAAATAACACATTCACAAATTTTGAAAAATGTAGGTACAATAATTGAGAAAACATGAAATTTTTTCTCTTACATAACATAAGAGAACATAAGTCTCTATGGGGTCAACTGAGGTCGAGGTATTAGAACTCTCAGAATACGCAAAAGTATTGTATTTGTTTGTATTTGTAATTTCCATACATTAAGTAGGGAAATAACAAAATCATGGATCTTGTTGCGACTAGGGATAACTTCCGTGCGTTCAGATATTTTTGCCATACTTATTACTGGAAGCAAAATAGGTCATAGTTTCAGTACAATGTTAGGTTCCTATTGTTTTATTTTGTATTTTTGGTGCTTTTGCGGTCGTGTCTTCAACACTGCCATAAATGATCTCTTGAATTGGCTCTCTAATAGCCATGTTTTTTCCTTCTTATTGCTGTCTCCCGTTTGCAATGGAGGGAAGTCGGATATTTCGTTTTCCTACTCCTCCTATCTTCTTTGATTAATTCATTGCGGGTTCCAAGACAGATTAGAGTCATCCCCCGGGCTCGCTGGACTTCATTGTCCAGTGTTGTGAATGGTCGCCGCTGTTGATCCTAGCTTACAGGAGTTACAGCGGTGGGAATGTGTGGTGGGCCTATGCCCGATTTTTTTTAAATAACAAAATCATCTAGTGATGATTTTGTAAACACTTTTTCATGGGAGGTTAACAAACAGTTAAAAACTAAGGGAGTTACAACAAACTATTTTTTATCATCGTTTTTTTTTTTTTTTTTTTTATTACGTTTGGATTTGCTCTTGACCTCAATCTAGTCCTCAGGACGAAGATGGGTTCGAAGATGTAGCGAGCTCACCCAGAAGAAGCCTATTCACTCGTTATTTATCTTTATATCGTTTTTTCTTCTCGCTCTATCGTAAAAACGGTGATACATACAAGCGTCAAACTTGGTGTGATTATATAACAAACTCTACACTACAACTACAAATACTAAAAAATGGCCAAGTGTGAGTCGGTCTCGTGCTAGAGGTCCCGGAGAAAACATAGCTTTTTTGTAAATTAATATGTTGTGTAGTGGTGTGTGGTACGGAACCCTCGGTGCGCGAGTAGCCCGACGCGCACTTGACCTTTTAATACCTGACTCGTCATTCTATAAGGAAACTTTTAAAATGCTAAAAGTGACCTCTACAACTGGTCACTTAAATTAGTTGTAGGAAAGGTTCTGACTACTCTAAAGAGGGTTATGGTCGTGATTATATGTATTAATTATGTTTACTGCCTCACTATTAAGCGTCACATTAGACCCGAGAGGGTGCGTGCTAATGTAGTCGTTACCGTTTCAGTAATAAGAGTGTTATTGCAATGGTTATGCGAGGTGGCGTAATTATGTGTTCGCGTACGTAGTTTAAGTTTATTATTAAAGGCTTTTATGAGATAGTTCGCTTTCACCTATGTCAATGTTGAGTTTAGTCTATGGGCATATTTACTGAATCAAACTATTATCTTGACGTAATATCGCACATATCTATATACTATTATAAAACTGTAACAGGAAGTTTGTCTGTACATTGAAGATATTAACACAAAAAAAGTTAAGATATGGTTTTTAGGTGTCCCTGATTCCATTTCACCAATTTTTGGATTTTTTGTCTGTCTGTTTGATTGTTTGTTTGTTTGTTTGTTTGAACGAGTATCACGCAAAAACTAATGAACCGATTTTGATGAAACTTTTTTTGTTTGATAGCTTATGATCTGACTTAAAATCTGGTATATAATTTGTGCGGACGAAGTCGCGGGTTAACGCTCGTACTATTATAAAACTGTAACAGGAAGTTTGTCTGTACATTGAAGATATTAACAAAAAAAAAGTTACGTTATGGTTTTTAGGTGTCCCTGATTCCATTTCACCAATTTTTGGATTTTTTGTCTGTCTGTTTGTTTGTGTGTTTGTTTGGGTGTTTGTTTGTGTGTTTGTTTGTTTGAACGAGTATCACGCAAAAACTACTGAACCGATTTTGATGAATATTTTTTTGTTTGATAGCTTATGATCTGACTTAAAATCTGGTATATACTTTGTGCGGACGAAGTCGCGGGTTAACGCTCGTAGTTCTATAAAGTAATTATGGTGGTTGCAGAGGGGTCAATTGTATACAAAACTTTGACGCACAATACGCGTAGACGGTATTAATATAAGTAACTTTGTATATATGGTCAAAAATTAGGTGAAACTATTTTAAGGGGATGATCAGACCATCAAACTGAACAACTTTCTGTATAGGACCAATATCGAAATCGCGAAAAAGAAATCTGCTATCCCAAACAAAACTGCAAACATAACTAGACTCAGATGTATGGGACAGCTGATTTTTTTTCGCGATTTCGATATTGGTCCCATAGAGAAAGTTGTTCAGTTTGATGGTCTGATCAGCCCCTAAAAATAGTTTCAGCTAATTTTGTTAGACCTTATATATGGAAAAATAGTTTAGAAAATCTAGTTGCCGCGTCACAAATAACATTTGCAATTTATAAAATAACTTTTCATACAAAATTTTAAAAGCTTTATATCTTTGTAATTATATTATAAATTGCAAATGTTATTTTTGACGTGTAACTAGATTTTCTAAACTATTTTTCCATATATAAAATATTATTTTTATTAATTCCGTCTACGCGTATTGTGCGTCAAAATCGGTTCAGTAGTTTTGATGTAACTTTAAAAATTAGGAAATAACATTAAAATAGGTACAAATTTTAAACCTCCAATGCCAATACATTTTAAAAGTAAAAAATAATTCGTCACCGATTATTTTTGTGTGATTCAAATGTAGGTATGTTTTACTTTTTAATTCTCTATAAGATATTTTATATACTATGTAGTGATGATAATAACCGTCTCCGTCCCCCATACAAGAAACTGGTTTTTTCTTCTCGCTCTATCGTAAAAACGGTAATACATACAAGCGTCAAACTTGGTGTGATTATAGAGCAAACTCTACAGTATAATAAAATAACAAATAATAAAAACCGGCCAAGTGCGAGTCGGTCTAACTAAAATTGTTGGGAAGTTAATATTATATTGTGTGGTGTAACGGAACCCTCGTTACGTGAGTATTCTGACTCGCACTTGACCGGTTTTTTAAAACAGCTAGCCGTTATGTAATGTGGCGAATTCTAAAATTTGACTGCGACATAATGCGTAGTAAATGGAGTACCAATAATAAAAAAAGAGTCACGTTGCAGGTTCTGACCCGAGCACTCGTCTTGCGTGGTTTTTGCGCGTCGCGTTTTTGCCTGCCTCGAGGCTCTTCTTGTTCTTGACCAAAAACAATCCCTGAGATTGGAATAGATTCTCCCATAAACACTTGACACTGGCGGAAATGCAGTGCTAACGCACAAGCAAGAGTCCATTAATTATAAATAAAAAAAAATAAAAAAATTCATCGAAATTGACTACATCAAAAGTTATGAGATATCGTTCAAGTAGCAGAGGCGTAGCGTGGGATTCTATCGCCCGGGGCGCAGACCGATTTTACCGCCCCCTTATCTTCATAAAAAGACCTACACAAAAAATAACGGAGCAATCTGCACATCGATTTGGGTTGTGGTCAATCATCTTTTGGTTTATCCATGCAAAAATAGAAACTTAGAGCGAGCGAAGCGAGCTTGACTTCTCCCTCAATACGAATCGGTTAGAGCCAGAGCTTTTTACGTACCTACAGTAACAGAACGTGTGCAAATTAACCTAACATCAAGCGAGTCAGAAATGAGGTCATTCGCGCCAGAACCCAAGTCACAGACGTCGCCACCACCTGCATTTGCGCATCCGATAATCCCCACCTGACCATGTTGTCCTTGCTGCGACCTGGGTTCGAAGTCGGTTTAAAGACTTCCAGGTCGCCCAAGGCAAGACATGTCCAGGCGGCTGGTATAATAATAATAAAAGCTATGGATCGAGTGAAGCAATCTCAAAATTTCAAGCACCACGTCCTAGCCGTGGTCAAAACTCTTTAGAAGCGTTCTCTCTGCTCTACGAATTAGCTATAGACAGATTGATTGATAGAAATATAGATTGATTAATCTATATTTTTACCGAACTTGCCGCCGCCCGGGGCATATGTCCCCCCCCCCCCCAACCCCCCTCGCTACGTTACTTAAAAATTCAAAATTTTTTTATTCAAAATAATATCACATAGATAGCTTTTTGACGTCATTTTTTGAGTCTACCACCGCGTCGGAAGGTGTTCCGTTGAGAGAAGATGCGGCCAGAAACTCTACAACACACATCTTTTAAACAAAACAAAATATACAAAGTACAATTAAAATACAATATTGCATTACATAGATTAACATTGTCAAGACCAGACATTTTGGTCATTCAAATAGTCATCGAGTTTATAGTAGCC
Organism: Agonopterix arenella; assembly: GCA_927399405.1. Classification (NCBI taxonomy): domain Eukaryota; kingdom Metazoa; phylum Arthropoda; class Insecta; order Lepidoptera; family Depressariidae; genus Agonopterix; species Agonopterix arenella. The sequence goes on along the minus strand of OV656717.1, from coordinate 10,110,599 downwards.
TTTTTACAGAGGACTTGTTTAACATGGGACTTAAACTTTTTGTCTGGCAAGTTTAGAATATCCTCTGGTATCTTATTATAATAGCGTATACAGTGCCCCATGAAAGATGTGTTGTGGACTTTACTGAGTCAAAAATGTGGGGATACCAATTTATTTTTATTCCTTGTATTGTAATTATGAACGTCACTGTTTTTCGGAAAGAGATACAAATTTCAAAAAAATACTGTCAAGTAGGTACAAACAAAGTCGCGGGCACCACTAGTTTCTAATATGAGTAGGTATGCAATATGGAAATGTAACGCGTCCCTCACATGACAAACAAACAGATGGATTGCAGATGTTTCCGTATTGATGTCACGGACATTTATTGGAATTCTCCGATAATATCGAACGGGCATTATTGGAGAAGTTTGTATCCCTTGAAGGACAAGGTAAACAATATATCCTAGTCAATATTTTGGTCAAAAAAGTAATATTTTGGGGTAACTCTGTAAATGCGATTGAAGCGTTCAAAGCACAGAAACGCTGTGTTAGAGCACTTTGTGGGTTGTCGCAGAGGGACTCGTGTAGACCTCTTTTCAGTAAATATAAAATACTTCCTCTGCCAAGTGTATATTTGAAAGAAGTGGCAGTTTTTGCAAAGAAATATATACATTTCTTTGAAACCAAGGGGCAATATAAAAGGAACCTAAGACGCAATCACGACTTCATTCACTCGGGTGCATATAAATCAAGTTTCTTCCATAGGAGTATTTATTACATGGTCATTGAGGTGTACAACGGCATTCCTGACTGTTTTAAAAATCTTAACCATCAACAGTTTAAGACTGCAGTAACAAAATGGTTACTAAATAAGCTCTACTACAGTGTACAAGAATTCTTTGATGATGTAAATAAAAATGTTGACATGGCTTAATGGACGATATTTAGATAGTAGTTAGATAATTTTATGTATTTGGGACTTACAATAATGCAATTATTAATGAATGACATATATTTTATAATTATATTGATAAAATTGTTTACTTACTTGTTATAATAATGATGATGACATTTTCATTAATTTTTAAATTGTTTAATGGTTTTGTTTAGTTTTGTTTTTCTTTTTCTGTCAATTCTTAATTTAGTTTACTATTATGACTATTGTTGTACGCCTCTCTAGGCAAACTATAGAGATACATTTTCACTGTAACAACTTTTATAACCAACCTATAGTTGCAATAAATTACTCTTTGACTTTGACTTTGACTTCAATACTCGTATTGAGCAGGAAATATCCCTCTCGACGCCATGTCGACTGAGTTTCGCAACCATTTGCGAAAGAGGAATTTTGTATTCTTCATTGGCAACAACTAAACTAGAGGGATTTTTATTACCACGCAACTGGTTGCCAACAATCGAGAAGCTGGAGGTGCCTAACTGAACTGAGATAGCATAGAAAAGAGATGAATGGCATGCTTTGTTGTCGGAGGCCAAGATCAACTTCGGGTCCCTGAGCCAGCATAGTAAATGGTTGCTAAACATGAAAAAACTTTTAGAGTCAATTTATGCAACCAATATAATATTTATACGGTCGAATTGAGAAACCTCCTCTTTTGTAGAAGTCGGTTAAAAAGTGATGACCAGCTCACTATCGAGATAGGGCCACTGCTGGTGAAAGGGCAAGCATCGGGTCAACTTGTTTTCATTGAAATACATTTCTGTATTCAAATCTAAATCGTAATGTCAACCCATCAAACTGAACAACTTTTACTATGGGAGTAAACTGATCGGAGCAACAAAAAGATCAGCTGTTGCATACATTTGAGTCGAGTAGGCACTGCAGCCTAGTATGGAACATCTGTTTTTTTTTTTTTGCTCCGATTGGTTTGCTCCCATAGTAAAAGTTGTTCAGTTTGATGGGCAGACTCTTAGTTTAAAAGGATGCTAATGATATCAATTTCACCCTGTATACATACATACATAGATAATATTCAGGACCAAACCTCGACCGGTCGAGAAAGGGGCAAGCATCGGGTCAACTTGTTTTCATTGAAATACATTTCCTTATTCAAATCTAAATCATAATGCATCAATAGAGTTGGGAAAGGTCCCGAGGGTTTTGTGCACATGTAGTTCTTTATGTCCTTTGTGAATACTCAGTAGTTAAGTAGATGGTGCGTAGGTACTTTGATATAACTATATCAACTACGGCGAGTACATCAGTCACCTTCGGTTTGCCGATGATATAGTCATCATGGCGGAGACTATGGAGGAGCTCAGTCGAATGCTCGATGATCTTAGCAGAGCCTCCGAACGAGTTGGTCTGAAGATGAACATGGACAAAACGAAGATCATGTCAAATGCCCATGTTGTACCTACTCCTGTTATGATCGGAAACTCGGCGCTCGAAGTTGTTGACGATTATGTTTACCTGGGACAAACTATTCAGTTAGGTAGGTCCAACTTCGAGAAAGAGATCAACCGTCGAATCCAACTCGGCTGGGCAGCGTTCGGAAAGCTACGTAGTATCTTCACGTCCCAAATACCGCAGTGTCTTAAAACGAAAGTCTTCGATCAGTGTGTGTTGCCAGTGATGACATATGGAACAGAGACGTGGTCGTTCACTCAAGGCCTCATAAAAAGGCTGAAAGTCACCCAAAGAGCAATGGAGAGGGCTATGCTCAGAGTTTCCCTGCGAGATCGAATCAGAAATGAAGAGATCCGCAGAAGAACCAGAGTAACTGACATAGCCCAAAGAATTGCTAAATTAAAGTGGCAGTGGGCGGGGCATATTGCTCGCAGAACCGATAGCCGATGGGGCCGAAAAGTTCTCGAGTGGCGACCGCGTACCGGAAAGCGTAGCGTGGGTAGGCCCCGCACACGGTGGACCGACGACCTTGTGAAGGCGGCGGGATCCCGTTGGATGAGGGCAGCGCAGGACCGGTCGTTATGGCGATCCTTGGGGGAGGCCTATGTCCAGCAGTGGACGTCCATCGGCTGAGATGATGATGATGATGATGATATCAACTACAGGGTGAAATTGATATCATTAGCATCCTTTTAAACTAAGAGTCTACCCATCAAACTGAACAACTTTTACTACGGAAGCAAATAGATCGGAGCAAAAAAAATCTGCTGTTTACATTTGAGTCTAGTAGGCAGCGGCGGCGGGTGCAGTTTAGTATGGAACAGCTGATATTTTTTTGCTCCGATCGGTTTCTTATCTTATCTTGTTGTGGGGGCTGGCAAGCCAGCAATACTTCGACCCAGAGGGATCTTTTGTGTCAGCCCCAATACTTTTTGATTTTTTCACCCTTCAAATACATGGTCAATGAAGGAGCCAATACCATTGGTGGGAAGAAACCTAACATCTACTGGCTTCGGGTATCCATCTCCGAGGAGGCACATCCGTTTTGCCGCCAAGACATCACAGTCACAAAGGATATGTTCCATAGTCTCTTCATCCTCTTCGCACGCTCAGCAGCTGGGATCTAGGGTGAGTTTCATCTTGTGCATCATCGTGCCTGTGGCGTAGTGCCCAGTGAGGGCTCCGACGATGGCACGAGCCTTGCTCCTGCTGTTGTTCAGTTTGAACTTTGAGACACGAGATGTCACATTGCAGATAAATTTCTTAGAGTGTTGTAGACCAAGACGTTGTATGCATGAGCTGATTATTTTGTTGCTCCGATCGGTTTGCTCCCATAGTGAAAATTGTTCAGTTTGATGGGTAGACTTTTAGTTTAAAAGGATGCTAATAAAATCAATTTCACCCTGTATATCAACAATATTTTTCATAATTATGTTTTGTGTACGAACGGCGACACATTAAACTATACAAAACCAACATAAGCTGGCCGCGCGACCTTATACGTTACGCAACCTACGCGCGGGCAGCTTATTTTGAGTGTGTTATAGTGAGAGAAATGAGTCACGTTGCAGGTTCTGACCCGAGCACACGTCTCGCGTGGATTTCGCGCGTCGCGTTTTTGCCTGCCACGAGGCTCCGTAATCCTCAATCTCTTCTTGTTCTTGACCAAAAACAATCCCTGAGATTGGGATAGATTCTCCCATAAACACGTGACACTGGCGGAAATGCAGTGCTAACGCACAAGCAAGAGTCCATTAAATATAAGTAAAAAAAAAAAAAAAAAAAAAGAAGAAGAATAAAACAACAGATATTTAAAAAGGTTATTATAAACTGGATGAACTGGAAGCTAAAATGACAGTGGGATACGACTGGGTATAATGTACCTATGCATATGTATGTATACTGAGTCCCAAGTGGCCAGGAAGGGTCAAGTGTCCATTATTGTAATTTTATTGTATAAATGTGTTTTTAATGGCTTTCCCACGTTTTTATTCAAATTGTTTGAGTGTTTCGAATGACACAATTTTGTTGAAAAGTTTTAATTATGGCTTTGGTGAAGAGAATTTGAGAATTATGTATATAAGGTCTAACAAAATTAGCTGAAACTATTTTAAGGGTATGCTCAGACCATCAAACTGAATAACTTTCTCTATGGGACCAATATCGGAATCACGAAAAAAAAATCAGCTGTCTCATACATTCGAGTCTGTTTGTTTGTTTGCAGTTTTGTATAGGACAGCAGATTTTTTTTTCGCTATTTCATTATTGGTCCCATAGAGAAAATTGTTCAATTTGATGGTCTGATCATGCCCTTAAAATAGTTTCAGCTAATTTTGTTAGACCTTATATTTCTGAGGTATAACTGACTTAGATAGCCCGATAGAGCCTTCTGGAGTGCAATCATCGCTGTTAAAAACATCGACGAGCTCACAAATGTAACATCCTTCTTGCAAAGCTCAAACCATGACATTGACATATTATTTAATGAGGGATTTTCCGAAAGCCATAAAAAAGAAAAAGTAGTTCCTAGTGGCTCGATAGATGGCGTGGACTAGACAGGGGTGAGTGTGTCATCGCGTACCCATCTAATGAGAGGGCGGGTGAGTTGCAGACGTCTTCTGCTACTAAGAAGGCATTGAAAGAGGTTATTGATCCTACCGACGGGTTCCAGATTGTTGGTTTGAAAAAGACTGCTAAGGCTGGTGTAGTTCTGCGTGTTACAAATCAAGAGCAGGTTAAAAAACTTTCGTCTGATGTCGCGATCGCGAAGGCTGGTCTCCGTATAGAACAGCCAAAGAAAATCAACCCTCGCATTTTAGTTAAACACGTTCCGGTTGAAATGGACGATAACTTTTTTCTTAAGTGCCTTTTTCAGCAAAACATTTTAGATGAAACACCCGTTACTGAGGATGAGTTTAATAAAACGACTAAAATAGTGCGTACTAAACGTTGGGGTGACTCGAAATTTAAATGGTTAACAGTTGAAGTCTCAGCGACCGTTCGTAAACACTTGATCGATACCAAGCAAAAATTGTTCATCGATTGGGACACGTGTCACTTCGATGATCAAGTAGACGTCTCGCGTTGTTTTAATTGTCAACAGTACGGTCATATAATTAAACATTGTACTCAACCCGTTTGTTGTGCCTACTGCGCGGGGCCTCATGAGTCTAGGTCATGCATGGCTAAAGGCGCTAGTGATTTTAAGCCTGTCTGCGCATCTTGCAAATGTTTTAAAAAACCATCAGATCACGCTTCGGGTTCATCAAATTGTCCTATGTATAAAATTAGAGTAGATAATCTTGTATCCCGCATCAACTATGGATAAGCTAATAATAGGCCAATTAAATCTTCATAACAATAAGATTGCAACTTTAGAGTTAGATAGGCTCGTTATTGATTATAACATAGACGTAGTCTTAGTTCAGGGACAGTACCAGCTTACTGCTTTAAAAAATAAACTTTTACAAGTATCTAAGTCGGCTCTCGCTGGCATTTACATCCCGCGCGCTAACTTCACAGTCACAGCCTTAAACAATCTCTCTACTACGCACTGCGCCGTTGCGGAGGTATCCTGCCCTTCCTTTACAATTTACCTTGTTAGCTGTTATTTCCAACACGCCGATCCTGCTACTCCTTACCTCCACCATTTGCGATCCGTCCTACACTCCTTGGCTGGCCGTAGAGTCATCATAGGAGCTGATACCAATGCTTCATCTCCCTTATGGCATGGCAAACTGCGTACCTTTGACGCTGTGCGTCGCACAGCTGTGGAAGAGTTCATCGCTGAGCTCAACCTCTATACGTATAACACCCCTGATGCACCACCTACATACAGCAGCCCTTCAGGCGAGTCCTCTATTGACGTCACATTTTCTAATGTGGACGTTCGCATAGATTGTTGGCGCGTCATTCCTGATGCGTCTTGTAGTGATCATCGCCTGATCGTGTACGAGTATATTCCGCGGTCGCAACAAGTTCTGCCTGCTTCATTACCTAACTATAGTTATAAGACTAGAAATGCTGATTGGTCATTGTTTGGCTCACTCTTTGTCTCGCTTGCTGATGGTTTTACTCGGTCGGAATTGACTCCGATTGAGTGCGCCGAAGTTATGACTGAAACATTTACATTTTGTGCTGACGTAGCTTTGGGACGCACAAGTGCAACCTTAACACGTAGATGTGATTGGTGGAACGATGACTTAGTTAGACTTCGTAGAGTGTTTAGGCAAGCTCGTAGAAAATATAATAAAGTACGTAAATCGGATGCTACCTCGGAGGATCAACTGGTAAATGCGATTGGGGACCTTAGAACTGCTAGGTCTCACTATCGTGCTGCCGTTCAACTGTCTAAGAAACAATTACTGCAGCGTATGGTAGCAGCACTCGAGAGGGAGGGGCCGTGGTCTCCTCTTTATCACGAATGTAAAACTAGCAAAACACCTGCTTCTACATATTTTTCAAATATAAAAGTAAATGACACCCATACTATCGGGGTCGAGGAGACGGCGGCTGCTCTTTTAGGTTCACTAATTCCGGATGATTCACCTGAAAACGACAGCGATTATCATCGTGAAATAAGAAAGAGAGCTGCTGAATTGCCTGAAACACCATCTTCTTGTTTACCGTCTCTTGATGAACTGCGAAATGTCGTGGGATCTCTGCCGGCGGGTAAGGCTTCCGGTGAGGATAAGATTTCGAATCGGATGATCAAGGAGGCTTTTAAAGTTGCCGGTGAGTCTATTCTAACAGTTTTCAACCGTTGCATTGCTGGGGGAGTTTTTCCAAACTTATGGCGACGTGGTTGCATTAAAATAATCCCCAAAGCCGGTGATAAGCCCCCTGATGATCCGAAGTCTTATCGACCTATTACCCTTCTTCCATCTTTGGGTAAACTCTTGGAACGCCTCGTTGTCCCTCGGTTAATTCCAGGAGGACCTAAGTTCAGTGACAGGCAATTTGGCTTTACCATAGGGAAATCGACTTCAGACGCGTGCTTACTTGTGAGAGAGGCGGTAGAGCTCTCTGAATATAGCTATATCGTCGGTATATTTCTTGATATATCGGGTGCCTTTGACAACGCATGGTGGCCAATGCTTCTCCTAAAGCTCAAAAATAGAGGTTGTCATCGGAACATCTACTCGCTTATTTATTCTTACTTTACGAACGGAGTTTCAAAGTTGAGGCTTGGTCACCATGTAGTGTCCAAAGTGCTGACACAGGGCTGTCCTCAGGGCTCTGTCCTTGGACCCTATTTATGGAATATAGGTTTTGATGATTTTCTGACACTTCCTTTCCCTCAAAGCTGCTCGCTAATAGGATACGCCGATGATGGTCTCCTGCTCATACATTCCAATACTAGAGTAGGTATCGAAAGACTGGCTAGCAACTGCCTGCAGCAAATAACAGATTGGGGATACAGAAATCGTCTTCAGTTCGCCCCGCATAAAACATTCCAACTATTGCTCAAAGGGAACCTGAAAGTACCACCACGAATAAAATTTCAAGGCATTAATATTAAAAGTAAAGATTCTGTTTCCTATTTAGGCTTTCATTTGGAACGTAATTTTAGCTTCGTAAATCATATCAAGACAATAGGAGAGAAAGCCAAAAGTAATTTTTTGAGTTTAGCGCGTATTTCCACCTCGACATGGGGTCTTTGTTACAAAACACTTAAAATAATATATTCCGCAACATACCTCGGGTGCATGTGTTATGGAGCCCCCGTTTGGGCAGATAGGTCGGCTATTGGCGCTGCGCGCCGTAAGTTACTTCAAAGTCAACGTTTAGCCTTGATTTTCCTGTGTAAAGCGTATAGAACGGTCAGCACCGAAGCACTCCCCGTTCTAGCGGGGGTGGTTCCCGTAGACTTGGAAATACAACGCCGCGCGGCCAATTACTTTCGTTCAAGAAAAGTTAGTCATAACTTCTTAAAACCTCGCGACCGAAATAGAATTAGTAAATTATTTAACTTTGATTGCAACATCTTTGATGAACTTTTATTAGACTGGGAACTACGGTGGCAAGGGTCTACAAAGGGTCGACATCTATACCAATTTTTTCCATCTGTTCGCGATCGTCTAGACAAGGCGTGGCTAGAGGTAGATCACTGCGTAGCCCAATTTCTTACTGGACATGGTAACTTTAAGGGAAAGCTATTTTATTTTAAATTGGTTGCGTCACCTTTATGTGAATGTTCTGTTGACAGTAACGAGTTCGAACAGACCGCTCATCATATTCTTTGGGAGTGTGAGCTCTGGTACGCCGAGCGCCAGACCATGCTTGACTCAATAAAATCGTTTTCTGGTGTCCCTTACTACATGGATCTTGTTGCGACTAGGGATAACTTCCGTGCGTTCAGATGTTTTTGCCATACTTATTACTGGAAGCAAAATAGGTCATAGTTTCAGTACAATGTTAGGTTCCTATTGTTTTATTTTGTATTTTTGGTGCTTTTGCGGTCGTGTCTTCAACACTGCCATAAATGATCTCTTGAATTGGCTCTCTAATAGCCATGTTTTTTTTTTTCCTTATTATTGCTGTCTCCCGTTTGCAATGGAGGGAAGTCGGATATTTCGTTTTCCTACTCCTCCTATCTTCTTTGATTAATTCATTGCGGGTTCCAAGACAGATTAGAGTCATCCCCCGGGCTCGCTGGACTTCATTGTCCAGTGTTGTGAATGGTCGCCGCTGTTGATCCTGGCTTACAGGAGTTACAGCGGTGGGAATGTGTGGTGGGCCTATGCCCGCTTTTCTTCTAGACAGGGGTGAGCGACCTTGCAGACGGTAAAATACAAATAAAATAGTAAGAATTTGTGTTTTTAAGTAAACAGCAAAATATGAACATATATTTCGTCAACGGATGCGTCTGACTCAGTGTCATGCATTTTTGTTCACTTTTTAGCCTAAAATTGTCGACTTCGGACCCCTCTCTGGTCAACGCCATCTATCGCCGGTTTGTTGAACTACGTTTGACAGAAACGTAGTTCAACAAACCGGCAGAAAGAGCTGTCAGAAAACTCGTCATTCGCAAGATCAATTTAAAAAAACAATCGTGGCCTCCAATTATTCACAGTTGTTTGTTTTCCCTAACACAAAATTCATAATAATGTTTTTTAACAAAGCTCTTAGATATTTTAATACCTATTGTTGTGTATAGTTACAATTTTCATTGTTGTTTTCATATATTGTTCTCTTTGATTGGAATAGTTTTTAATTTAAACTTGAGTAATATTAATGTTGAATGTTTAAAATTTGACTAGTAAAAAAATTTAATTTATTTATTATTATACTTAGGCCCACTTGCGCCAAATCCTGGGTTAAATTGCGTAACCCCGTCTTTAGTAGCACCGACCTAAAGATTGAACGAGTGTTATCGAAGATAGTCTTGCGCCAATGAAAACTAGTTCATAGTTAACTAACCTGACAGTTCTCTGTTTTTAGCTGGCAACATCCTAAATGACCATAGAGTTTATGTAATCCGACAAAATATGAAAAGTGAATGATGAATGAACATAATGTAGTACTTACTATCTCTATGCATAATATATGCACGTCTCTTTCACTCAACATCTCTTTGTATTTGTCTTTCTCATTTGTTTTATTTTGGCAATGACATTTCATCGTTCATTCATGTTATCAAAGAGCATGTAACACACTACGTTATGAGTCGGGACTTCCATACTAAAAACTGGTCGTGACTGATTATCCAGAATGTATGAAACGTGTGCAACCGTTTAAAGGAATTAAATGGCGCGGTGCACGTTTCATATAATTTTTTTTTGTTAGAGAGTTGCGCGAGCCTAAAACAAAACTGTAAAAACTGCTGTTGCCTCAATTTTGACATTTAGCACGTAGTTTAGTGACTTAAACCTACCACATCGGCGGTTTAAATATAACACAAGTTTAGCCCCTAAAACAGGATGGTGCAAGACATAATTGTAATTTAATTCCAAATTAGCGTCTAGTTCCGAGTTAATAACGATAACCCTGCTAGGCGCAAGCGAGCCTTAGTAATCTACATTTTAACCTAATATCATGTTACAATGTGACACATTTTTATTATTGTAATATATTATTTTAAATTGAAACTAATTTGAATTCTGTTCTATTTAACTCGTTATTCAACTAATTTGTATCATGTTGTTATTGTTTTGATTGTTCAAAGTTTTAATTGCAAAAACTGTCTTGGAATGTTGTGTATGTTATGTAATGAAATTGATGAATTTTTATTTAATTAATTGAACTCAATATTGTACCTTATATTCTAAACCTTTCTTAAGGTGGTTTCAGTCCATACAAAAGTTTGACGCACAATACACGCAGACGGAATTAATAAAAGTAATATTTTATATATGGAATAATAGTTTAGAAAATCTAGTTGCCGCGTCACAAATAACATTTTCAATTTATAATATAATTACCAAGATAATATGAAGCTTTTAAAATTTTGTATGAAAAATTTCAAAGCTTTATATTTTATAATTATTTTATAAATTGCAAATGTTATTTGTGACGCGGCATCTAGATTTTCTAAACTATTTTTCCATATATACAAAGTTACTTATATTAATACCGTCTACGCGTATTGTGCGTCAAAGTTTTGTATAAAATTGACCCCTCTGCAACCGCCTATAATACGTATAAGATGATACCTCATACGGAAGAGAACTAGCGCCTCAACGAGGCCGCGGTTCGATTCCTGGCCTGTACCACTAAGTTCTACGGAATTCATGCACGGTTGTATTCATCATTTACTAGCTCGGTGGTGAAGGAAAACATCGTTAGGAAACCTGCATTCCCGAGTTTCTGAATGAAAAAAAATATATTATATGTTCGGAGGTATGCGTAAAATATGGGTGAGCTTGAGGCGAACACAAAGGACCAGCGATGGTTTACCAACCAACAAATCAATCAATCCTACGAATACCTTGTTTTGATGACGATGGGTCAGCTTATTCGATAATTTTTAGTGCACTTTAATTCATCTCTTCTCGTCCCAAATACTGCAGTGTTTTGAAACGAAAGTCTTCGATCAGTGTGTGTTGCCAGTGATGACATATGGAACACAGACGTGGTCGTTCACTCAAAGCCTCATAAAAAGGCTGAAAGTCACCCATAGGGCAATGGAGAGGGCTATGCTCGGAGTTTCCCTGCGAGATCGAATCAGAAATGAAGAGATCTGCAGAACAACCAGATAGCTGACATAGCCCAAAGAATTTCTAAACTAAAGTGGCAGTGGGCGGGGCACATTGCTCGCAGAACCGATGGCCGATGGGGCCGAAAAGTTCTCGAGTAGCGACCGGAAAGCGCAACGTGGGTAGGCAGTGAGCCCCCACACGGTGGACCGACGACCTGGTGAAGGCGGCGCATGATCGGTCGTTGTGGCGATCTTTGGGGGAGGCCTATGTCCAGCAGTTGACGTCCATCGGCTGAGATGATGATGATGACTTTGATTCAGAGAGAAAAAAATCATTATGCAAACAGTAAAATTATAGATTCCCTTGTTTAATGTTTTATCTCTGTTTTGTAATATTTTAGACCGATCGTTATTCAGATTAGCTGAAAAGGCTCCCATCTGACTTGCTAATAAAGGTATACGTTGGATTCGGTTTGAAATACATCTCTGAATGAATAAGTCCGCCTTTCGTACCACGTCTGCGTTTGTAAATTATTTTTCCATATTAAAATCAAATTAAAATATGCAATATAACACCGCCATTTTTACCTTTTCAGTGTGCGAAATAAAATAGTATTGTCTCGTCTAACGCTATAATGTTCATAGTCTGTATCAAGGCTATTCCATAAAAATTTTAACAAAAAATTAAAACCGCCTTCAAAGAAACTAAAAAGTTAAAAAAATAATATTGCAGCCGATGACTTTTTCGTTCGCATCATAAGAACATTAATTTGTTTTATCGAAGTCGCTGTCAAGCCGGTTAGAATCGCGACAGGGCTTGCATTAGTTTTTTGACTTGGCTTGACACCGACTTCTAAAAAAATAAATTAATGTTCTTATGATGCGAACGAAAAAGTCATCGGCTGCAATATTATTTTTTAACTTTTTAGTTTTTTTGTGTGGTTTTAATTTTTTTTTTAAATTTTGTTTATTTCACAATTATCAATGGTGAATTCATTAGTTCGACTCAGATATCAGTTATACACGCAAAGGGTACATCGATATGAAGCGAATTTTTTAAACCCCGATGTTTTGCTGTCAACTATTGAGGAGTTCTTTTGTGTAGCTCCGTGATGCCATCATCAGATCCTGGTTTTCCTATCATGGTACCACCCTAGGGATATCTCCTTTCCAACAAAAACAAATCATCAAAATTGGTACATAAACGACGGGGTTATCCGTGAACACACAAAAAAAATATGTATATTCGACGGTCGAATTGAGAAACCTCCTCCTTTTTTGAAGTCGGTTAAAAACACTCCAAGCCGAGTCGCGTGTCCAAAATGTTATAATTTTTGATAAGAGTTTGTCCAGCATTGAGGTTATAATCTACAACGTAAATAATACTAAATATAATATAAATAATACTATATTTGAATACTTATTTACAGTAAAAAGTTAATTTGTTGTTTCAGTGAACGTTCCGGTACAATTGGAGCCGAACGGAATCGTTCGCATTGATGGCAGGAGACCCGACGGGGTGGCACTCATCCCTTGGTATCAAGGCAGGTGCCTGGTGCGGGACGCGACCTGCGTAGACACACTAGTCCCATCTCATATCCGAGCTACATGCGCGCGTGCGGGTGCCGCTGAGATTGCTAAGTTGCGGAAGTATGAAGGAATCTCAGGATGCTTCATGTTTACACCGATTGACTTCGAATCGTTAGGTCCTTGGGGCCCAGAAGCAAAAACAATCATTTTTTTTTTTTTTTATGTTTGATACGTAAACATTTGACCCCGTTCTCACCTGATGTTAAGTGACGATGAGGCCGAAGATGTAGCATGCTTACCAAGAAAAATGCCTATTCACTCTCGCCTTGAAGAGGCCCAAGTTGTATTGCTCAGGGAACAGGTCCACAGGCAGTGCGTTCCACTCTTTAGCCGTGCGCATTATAAAAGAAGAAGCAAACTTCTTCGTGCGAATTGCTGGTAGGTCAACGACATAAGGGTGGAAACCCAGTCTGCGTCTCGTCCCTCGCAGATGAAAGGGAGACGGAGGTATTAGATCGTGTAATTCCGTCGCACACTCTCCGAAATGTATCCTATAAAATTTCTCATTAAAGAGTTGTCGATGCGTCTCCGCGAGACGACCGGTGACCGTAGAGCTGGCAGCTTCCTTGGGCAACGACTCAGCTTGACCATTCAAAAGAGGAACGCTAGCTGCATGCTTGGCACCATGTCTCGCGGGGATGCACCCGACGACCTTTTTTATCCCTGAGACCTCATTTTTATTATACTTTTTTGTTGTTTTCGTTTTTAAATTTTTTCACTTCATACCATGCATGCATGTATTGTACCTACTGTCCATTACAAATGGCGACGGGCTCACTCCCAGTCACACTGGACAGAGTTTCGGTACTAGTGAAACGTGGATGTTCTGAAGTTTCAGAATATCTCTGACTGCCCCCTCGGGGAATATAGTCGTGAGCATATGCTATATGCTTCACTTCATACCAAATTAACTTTTTACTGTAAATAAGTATTCAATAATACGTATGTTAGCACTTAATCGAATTTAAAGGTCGACTTGAATATAATTATAACAAAATTGATGCCAAGTTAGTGTCTTATTTAAAACTGATTATATAATTTGTAACAATATAACCTAGTAATATTTAAAGAGGTGGTTTAGATTTTCAAACTGAACAACTTTCAATATAGTCTATATTGAAAGTTCCACGACGAGAAAACATAAAAAAAGTGATTTGTATTAAATGCTGTATAAGCTGCAGTTTTGTGTGTTTTGTTGCACCTTGTATTCACTAGTCGATAATTAAGTTAGTTCTATGTTCCTAATATTTTTATTAAAAAAAAGAATGGGAAAGAATTGTAATTCTAAATTTAGAAGTAAACTATCGACCCGCCTCTGTTTCGGACCAAAATCCCTCTTCTTTTTTTAGAAATCGTGAAAAACATCAGTTTTTTCCATACATTTGACGTTTTCTATTGTTTTTATTTTGTGATTTCGGTTTTGGCTCTATATTGAAAGTTATTCAGTTTGATTGTCTGAAGCACCTCCTGAAACCTTTGAGGCAGGAGTTTGTTTGTTGGTAAATTATTTTGATGTGATTTGACATGTTAGATTTTTTTTTATTTTCATTGTATTGGTGCCGAAATATGTATATTGGCCATTGGGCGTGCGAGAGATGTAGCGTATTTATCTTAAGTTGGTTTCAGTCCATACAAAAGTTTGACGCACAATACGCGTAGACGGAATTCATAAAAGTATAGTATTTTATATATTGAATAATAGTTTAGAAAATCTAGATGCCGCGTCACAAATCACATTTCGAATTTATAATATAATTACGAACATATAAAGCTTTGAAAATTTTATATGAAAATTTTCCGAGCTTTATATCTTCGTAATTATTTTATAAATTGCAAATGTTATTTGTGACGCGGCATATAGATTTTCTAAACTATTTTTCCATATATACAAAGTTACTTATATTAATACCGTCTACGCGTATTGTGCGTCAAAGTTTTTTATAAAATTGACCCCTCTGCAACCACCTTAACTAATATGTTTCTCAACTAAACATCGATGCATGTTTTCATGTTGTAATCAAAATAAGATCATCTCTACTATTATAAAACTGTAAAATAGCTGTGTGTAAAGAGTTACGATATGGTTTTTAGGTGTCACTGATTCCAAATAACAAATTATTAGATTTTTTGTCTGTCTGTTTGTTTGTTTGAGCATCACGCAAAAACGACTCATCCGATTTTGACGAATTTTTTTTCTCCGAAAGCTTATGATTTGACTTAAAACCAGGTATTAAATTTGTGCGGGCGAAGAAGCTCGTACATTATTAAAATCAACAATTCAATCCTACACAAATTGACGACAATACAATCGACCTTCAAATATCGATCAAACAAATCAACAACAATAATAGTAACTCATCAATAATTCAACTAAAAATCGACAACCCTACTAATCATAAAAAAGAAAAATAGACAAAGGAATCAACATTCAACACTCACCGAATTGTTTAGAAAAGCGATGTATTTAGTAACAGGTGGTTGTGTGGTGGAGGAGTGGTGCGTGTTGGCGGTGGTGTGGCGGGAGAGGGACTGACGCTGGGAGGCTGACGCATGCGCGATGGACTGACGGCCGTAGGGAGAGGTGTGTAAGTCTTTCACTTAGGGTTTTTGGGGATAGGTAACCTTTAAAAGTTTTAACTGTAATACAGCAATGTATTGCAGCATTCTATACAAGGAGGATTTCGCATCAGTGCGCTATTAACGGGACCACTAAGTTATGCCCAGTTGTTTTACATTCATCATCATCATCATCATATCAGCCATTAAACGTCCACTGCTGGACATAAGCCTCCCCCAAAATGGGGGGATTTGCCATAATCGCCACGCTTGGCAGGCGGGTTGGCGATCGCATTTGGATGGGTGCTATTCATAGCCGAAACCACAAGGCAATTTTTTTTGCTATAAAAATCAGTAAATATTTACAATGTCAAATCTAGTAAAATAAATGTTTCAGAAGTTACATCATTTTACCTATAAGATATCAACCTGCCAGCTACAAAATATACTGAAAGCATTATTTTGAATTTCGAACTCAAAGGAAAGGACCCATTAGAAACGCATTGCGATATTCAATTTTATTTTGTAAAACATTAATATCAGATTCCTTTGTTTTACGCAAAACAGAAGTCAGAATGACTTGAAACAAAGAGAATAATTCCAGAATGAATTATGTCACAACTTTGGACACGCTAATTGCGATCTTAATTGGTAGAAGTTAAGACTTATTTTCAATTATGAAAAAAGTATGAGAATATGAAAATTAGAAGTAAAACAGCTATCACTAATAGCTTCAATGTTTCTAATTTCAAAATAAAACTGTAGTTCTATTTCTAAGTAATAGAGGTCGTTTCTCTTTGTTATTGAATGTAGATTTTCTTTTCAGATTTTCTGAAAGCTCCGCAAAGAAAGAAAAAATCATTTCATAAATTGCGACATTACTTTTAAAGTTCATTAAGTCTCTTGACAAAAATGACTTTTGAGCGATAAGACCACCTTATTTTATATTTTTGCTGCTTTGTTTTGTTAGCTGTCAATATTTTTGAACGAGAACGAACCGACTCCCGTCTCCCGTCACTTACGGCTCGGCTAATGGCGCGTGCGCACGTGTAGTGATTATTGAATGATTGTAACCGAATTTACTTATACAAATAAATCGTTAAAGGATTACCAGAGGTTTTAAATTTTACATATCAGAAGTGGTAAGACCGTTCGAGAAAAGCCCGAGGTATGTAATTACACTTTATCTCAATTACAATTACAAGTCATGCGTGAAATCGATACTGTTGACCATTCAACCATTTATCTAAGCGGATAACCAAGACGAGGTACCTACCTACTATAATACTGTAACTTGTTTACAATTTGTTTACAACTTGTTTACATAAACTTTTTCTTGTCGCCACTACTACCGTATGACAATGCTTTGGTTAGATACCTGTAGTGCTATTTTAGCATAACATAGCACATGCTCACAACTTTATCCCCAGAGAGGGTGGTCAGAGATTAACCTTGTCCTAAATATAAATTACATCTGAATCACACCGATCTTTTCATGTCCTAAATAAGACATGACGACTTAAATGTGTAGGTCCTAGTGTGTGTTGAAGTATTATTATCATGAAACCAAGTGGAGCTTAGTTTTTATTTTGCTTGTGACATTACTAACATAGATAATGATGCGAAATCACAATAAATTAAACTATACCTTATATTAATGCGAATAAAGTATGCAATTCACACTTACATAGATATTGAAGTTATTCGTTAGGAAATAAAATTTAAACAAAAGTCGTGTAAAATTTTTAGAATAATTAGTTACCTTTTGTGTTTCTGTTTTATTTCAACTACCTACCTAATGAAATCAATTTTCTGTCTCCTCCTACTAATGTTCCTTTTATTACTAACTGTTTATTTAACGAGTATAGTCTCGACCTGTCGTCACTGATTATGTCGGATAGATCGAGGTTTACGCCTCCTTTAACCAAAACTGTTAAGAATCATGTGAGGTCTAGAAGTCGCATTCGTGATGATCACAATAGACGGCACAAACGTTCACGATCACATACTAGGACGACTAGATCCAAAAATAAGAGGGATACCTACCGTAGTAGATCACGTCGAAGGTATATTGACTCGAGTGCAGTGTCGGGTGACTCATCGGATAGTGACAGATGCGTTCGAAGTCGACGTCGCCGCCGCCGGCATAGGACTAGACCACACCAGCGAAGCGATTCTAGGCATCGATACCAATCAACGAGTCCCTATCGCAGTAATACTACAGACGAATCCGATGCCGAAAGCCTGTCATCTAGTAGTAGTGAGACAGAAAGGCGGTCACGTCCGAGAACACGAATTAGTAAGAAGAAGCGTAAGCGTCAACGACGCAGCAGTTCCTCGAGATCTGTAGCTAGGAAAAGACATAGGTCACGCACACCATCAAGTATAGATGAGGACAGTTTTTTCAAGAAGTTTACTAAATTTATCGATAGAAAGGGCTCTGGGACTTTTGAGGGTGCTCAGAATGTTGTACCAGATTTTGACCCGGATGCAAATACGCAGTCGGCAGCAGAATGGTTGCGCAAAGTTAACCAAACTGCCTTTATCTACGGTTGGAGTAATAAACAAACTGTATATTATGCAATACCTAAACTAGCTGGCTACGCTAAAAAGTGGTACCAGAGTCTAAGCTCGGTAAACCTAAACTGGAGACAATGGCAACGGAGAATAATGAAAACATTTCCAGATGATCGTAACTACGCCGATAGGTTATATGAAATGCTAGAGCGAAAGAGCAAACGAGACGAAAGTTTGGAAGAATATTATCACGATAAGGCCAGGCTTGTAAAAATGTGTGGAATTACGAGAAGAGATGCAGTTGACTGCATTATTAACGGAATATTCGACCATTCTGTTCGACTAAATGCTCAAGGATCGAATTTTAAACAACCAATCCAGTTACTAAAATATTTACGACGCATAACTAAAAAGACTAATAATATAATAAGAAAACCTATTCAGACGTCACATCCTAGTGGTATAGAAATAAAGACCGATAGATCTAATCGGACAGGAACTGCTTCGGCATCCACATCTGGTTTGAGAACACCCGGCACCCGAGTTAGGGCGTCCATTCGATGCTACAATTGCTCAGAGTTGGGCCACACTGCTAATGTTTGTTCCAAACCTGTCAAAAAGTGCGATAAATGCTCGCGGCTTGGGCATGAAGCCCACCAGTGCCAGCAGTCCTTTAACAAACTTAAACATCTGGCTATAGAGGATAAGAAACCTGAGACGCCTCCATCAGATATAAAGCAAGTACAGCAAATAGTAAATGATAAACAGAACGGCAAGTATTTTAAAACTATTAAGCTAAATGGTACAGTCAGATCAGCTTATATTGATTTCGGTAGTCAGTGTACGCTGGTCAAAGATAGTATAGCTAAAGAAACCGGTGTTGTATATGAGAAGACAGGCCTTCCAGTATTGAAAGGTTTTGCGTTTGGTAGCGTCGTGCCTTTAGGTCGTGTGATTGTTAGTATCGAGGTGGACGCGGTCAAAGCAGATGTGAATGCTTACGTGGTTGACGATCAATTTATAAATACAGACGTCTTTATAGGGCAGTCGCTTACAGAACTGCCGTCCGTGACTGTTTATAAGACCAGTTCCCAATTAGTTTTATATTGCGACGATTCCAAGATACAGCGCGTGAATGTTTTAAGCGCTACCGATACTACATTAGAGGGTTTAACAAATATCGCTGTTACTACAGAATCCAATTACACGGGCCTGCTTTTTGTACCTGGAAATTTGTGTATGAAAAATAACGGTGAATTTAGTACCCTACAGGGTGTATATGAGTTGAAAGATGGGAAAGGACACATTTTAATATTAAACTTGACAGGCAAACATTTAACATTTCCTAAAAACAAAATTGTTTCTCGGGCTATAAAATTACCAGATGCTGAAAAATTTAAAAGGGAGTATTCTGAAGTAACTGTCAAATCTATAAGTTCAGAAAATACGACTGTTGTGAATAATGAATTACCGAACATAACAATTGAAATGTTAAACGTTGGCCCCAAAGTATCAAAAGAACAAAAAGAAAAGCTGTTGTTACTTTTAAACAAGTACCGTAGCACTTTCGCTTTGAATCTTCATGAATTAGGTTTAACCAATATTACGGAGATGACGATACGTCTGAACGATGATACTCCTGTCACCTACAAGCCATATCGGTTACCTTATAGCGAGCGAGCGGTCGTGAGGGAACTAGTCGGTGAACTAATGGCAAATGGTATAGTCACTGAGTCTCAGTCGGCGTACGCAAGCCCTATTGTTCTAGTCAGAAAGAAAAATAAAGAGTATCGATTGTGTGTAGACTACAGGGCTTTGAACCGAAAGACGATAAAAGATAGTTACCCGATGCCAGTCATTGATGACCAACTTGATCGTTTAAGTGGCAAGACTCTGTTCACTAGTCTAGACCTGGCATCTGGTTACCATCAGATACCAGTGTCTGCCTGTTCCCGACATGTTACGGCATTCGTCACTCCAGACGGGCATTACGAGTACACGCGCATGCCGTTTGGACTCGTCAATGCACCGGCTGTTTTTCAAAATATGATAAACAAGGCATTGGGAAATAGACGCTTCGAATTAGCCGTACCCTACTTAGATGACTTACTATCTGCTGCGAGTACTTTTGACGAAGCATTTCACAAGTTAGAGGAGATACTGATGTTGTTATCAAAAGCTGGCCTAACGCTTAACCTTAAGAAGTGTTTTTTCTTCCAATCTGATATTGATTATTTGGGGTATGAGATATCGGAATCAGGTCTTAAGCCAGGTAATAAGAAGACTCAGGCAGTATCCGAATTTCCTACCCCAAGTAATGTCCACCAAGTACGTCAGTTTGTAGGGCTGGCTAGTTTCTTCCGTCGGTTTGTGTATAACTTCGCAACAATTGCTAGGCCGTTAACTATGTTAACCAAAGCGGACGTAGCTTGGCAGTGGGGTCCGGAACAGGAAGCTGCCTTTGAAGAAATTAAATTAATATTGACTTCAAGGCCTATACTTGCACTGTACGATCCAAAGCTTGAGACAGAAGTTCACTGTGACGCAAGCAAAGTCGGAGTTGGGGGTGTTTTACTTCAGAGACAAAGTGAAAAAGCGCCTCTGCGTCCAGTCGCCTACTTTAGTCGACAAACTAGGCGTGAGGAAGAGTTCTGGCATTCCTATGAACTGGAAACTATGGCGGTGGTACTTTCGTTACAAAAATTTCGCGTGTATCTTATTGGTTTACAGTTTAAAGTAGTGACTGATTGCAACGCATTGCGGACAACACTTACTAAAAGAGATTTGCTGCCTAAGGTAGCAAGGTGGTGGCTGATGTTGCAAGAATTTAATTTCAGTATTGAATATAAGCCTGGACATAATATGCAACACGTAGATGCGTTGAGCCGCAATCCGGTGCAACCAGCAAGTGATAGGGATGAACTCGAATTATTGCAGATTACGACTAACGATTGGTTACATACGGTGCAAATGACCGACCCTCACCTCAAACAGATACGAGCTATCCTAAATACTAGCACCGATGATATAAAGGATATTACGGAAAATTATCTTGTTCGTGACGATAAGTTATATAGACGGGTAGGGCAAAAGCTCAAGTGGGTTGTGCCGCGAGGCGCTCGTTGGCGCATATGTCAACTAAGTCATGACGAAGCGGGTCATTTCTCAGTTGAAAAGACATTAGAAAAAATTAGTTCTGATTATTGGTTTCCCAAAATGAACCGCTTCGTCAAGAAATATGTAGCTTCGTGTATGAACTGTGCCTATAATAAGGAAGTTGCGGGAAAGAAAACGGGATATCTGCACCCTATTCCTAAAGTACCGTCTATCTTTCACACAGTGCATATGGACCATCTAGGACCGTTCATTAAAAGTAAAAGGGGCAATACATATATTTTGGGGGTTATAGATGGGTTCAGCAAATTTATATTCATTAGGCCGGTGAAGAATACGAAGTCTAAAACAACGATAAAAGTTTTAGATGATATTTTTGCCACATTTGGTTACCCTAAGATTATAATTTCGGATCAAGGCACTAGTTTCACCTCTAATGAATTTAAAAACTTCGCTAAATCGATCGGTGTAAAACACGTGTACAAC
The DNA here is from genome assembly GCA_927399405.1 of Agonopterix arenella. Classification (NCBI taxonomy): domain Eukaryota; kingdom Metazoa; phylum Arthropoda; class Insecta; order Lepidoptera; family Depressariidae; genus Agonopterix; species Agonopterix arenella. The sequence continues at coordinate 10,088,847 of OV656717.1, read as the reverse complement.
GCGGTGTCTACCCCTCGTGCTAATGGGCAAATTGAGCGGTACAATAGGACCATCTTGAACTCACTAGCTGCCATGAATCACGGTTTAGACGAAAAGGATTGGGACACAAATTTAGGTAAATTACAGTGGAGTCTCAATAACGTTATAAATAAGGTCATTGGCAAATCCCCAGCAGAAGTAGTTTTTGGTCAAAGAACAACAGGTCAGTCAGAAAATATTTATAAAGAAGCTTTGCCGGAAACTACACAGGCCACGGAAGAACAGAGAGACGAAATAAGAAAGGAAGTTGAAGAAAAAATAGAAAATAATCAGAGAAAAATGAAAGAGATGTTCGACAAAAATAGAGCTCCCACTAAAATATTTAAAGAAGGCGATTTGGTAATGATCCCTAACCATAATCCGGAAAAGGGGAAGAGCAAAAAGTTGGCACCCAGGTTTCGTGGCCCTTTTAAAATTACATCTGTTTTAGACAAAGACCGTTATGAAATATCTAGTATTGCTGGACACGCTGGTAGAAAGTATAAAAATATTTATCCGGCAGATCAGTTAAAGCCGTGGATTACTTTCCAAGTGTCCCCTACTAGAAGCGATGAAAGTAATGAGAGTAGCGATGATTCAGAGGCGGAAAAGGCTGATTAGTTCCTATCTGATATTATACCCTAAACTCCCTTATCCTTGTCTTTTCAGCTTAGGTAAATGTAGACCGGAGCTGGGTGGGTCAGCTACCGATTGTCATTGCAGCGGACCGGGTCCCAAAATTGGCAAACGGTAGCTTTGGAAAAATTAATATAGTGAGCTATGGCAGGCCGGGTCCCGAAGGTGGCAAACGGTAGCCATATGCAACTAATCAGTTGGCAGGCCGGGTCCCGAAGGTGGCAAACGGTAGCTATACACAGCGAACCAGTTGGCAGGCCGGGTCCCGAAGGTGGCAAACGGTAGCCATACACAGCGAACCAGTTGGCAGGCCGGGTCCCGAAGGTGTCAAACGGTAGCCTCGAAATAGTTATGATGTGCACAAAATCCAGAAAATCGGTGATTGGCGTAAGGCCCAGTGTAATAAAAATATGGAATGTTGTGAAAATTACAGTGGAGTGATAAATAAATATAATACTTATAAACACTAAATTGAAACAATTGGTACAAATTTATAATTTATAAATAATGGAATAATTATGAATTAGAATTTAAAGGGTATCAATAGTAAATTTATTAATAGGCAACAAAATAGAATCATAAACATTCCATTACTCATCCAAATTTGTTATTTATTAAATTGGGAATTCATTCATGCACAAAGCATAATGTGAATCATAATGAGTTAATGACTTTATTCCTAATATATAAAATTGTGAATTCAAAACTAATTCTTGAAATAAGTAAAAAAAAAAAAAAAAAAAGAAAAAAAAAATATATATATATGTTTCAGTAGTTCACTTCGTGATTAGTCGTTAGGAGGTAACTAGTGTTTTTGATACCTCATTGAATGTATTACTTAATTATTGTCAATTAACTTTTTATTCATTATTAAGTGATTTCTTATTGTGAGATTTTAGTATCTTTTTAGGCTGAAAGTATATTTGCTATCGTTATTTTTTTTTTGTACCTGAATAGTATAATTTATGTGTATGGGGTCATACCCCACTTAGAATGGCCGAGTCGTTAGGAATGGGGACATTCCTTAAACAGAATGGCCGCCTGTTAGCTGTCAATATTTTTGAACGAGAACGAACCGACTCCCGTCTCCCGTCACTTACGGCTCGGCTAATGGCGCGTGCGCACGTGTAGTGATTATTGAATGATTGTAACCGAATTTACTTATACAAATAAATCGTTAAAGGATTACCAGAGGTTTTAAATTTTACAGTTTGTTGGAATTAAATAAGGTAAAACGTATATTTGATTGGAAAAATGATTTACTATATTTTTGTTAGTATCCATCAAAGTGAAATTGATATTATCATTAGTATAAGTACTTCTAAACTAAGAGTCTACCCATCAAACTGAACAACGTTCACTATGGGAGCAAACTGATCGGAGCAAAAATAAAATCAGCTGTTGCATACATTTGAGTCGCGAACTCGCGCATCGACATTGCAGTTTAGTATGGAACAACAGATTTTTTTTTTTGCATTGATCGGTTTACTCCCATAGTAAAAGTTGTTCAGTTTGATGGGTAGACTCATAAAAAAAGGAGTTTAAAGGTTCTCGCTAGTTTAAAAGGATGCTAATGATATCAATTTCACCCTGTACATTAGAGGCGTGAATTCACGTACGTGGCCATTGAATAAGTACCTCAATGTACACACGGCGACACATCAAGCTATACAAAACCAACATAAGCTGACCACGCGTAGGTCGAGTAACGCATAGCATCGCGCGGCCAGCTTATGTTGGTTTGTATAGCTTGATGTGTCGCCGTGTGTACGCGGGTAAGTCCATTTTTTTAATATTTCCATTTTGGTCACTTTAAATAGTTTTTTGGCCTTACATTTTACAACCATACACGGTGTAAAATTAATTGAGTTACATATTGAACGGGCTGCTTTAGTTTTGTTTAGACCATCAAACTGAACAACTTCTGCCAAATTAGAAATATACGAGTTAGAAATTAGAAATATCCAAGGGACAGCCCTCCGCAAACTGAAAAGGCGAACTCAGACCATCAAACTGAACAACTTTCACTATGGAGCTGTCACCTCAGGGAAAACTGCTGTCCCATACATTTGAGTCGGGTAGGAACGGCAGTTTAGTATGAAACAGCAGATTTTTTTCGATTTTCCTGATGTAGGCTCGATAGTGAAAGTTGTTCAGTTTGATGGTGTGATTACTCCTTTTCAGTTTACATCCTGTATTTTGGTTGATTAGCTATTGTCATTTTCAAAATCATATTGCAAATCACGAAAAAAAATCTGCTGTTTCATAGAAACATTTCAATAGCTACCTTATTTTATTTTAATGTACTCTGTTGTTTTGTGTGTGTGCGAATGGTGAATAAAATTGAATTTTTAAGTATTTATTAAAACGAAACAAACAATTTCTATACATGATAATTTCTATCATGTGATGAGGTCATGACGTTACGATGATGATTTGTAAATTGTATTTCAATGCTATGCAACTATATCAAAAGACTATCGATAGTTTTAACATTTGACATAATCTGCATATAAAATGGCACGGACCACTATCACACAAGCTACGATACAATATCGTTCCATCAACGCCTACGCTCAAAAATCACTTGTGTGATATGACTGTCAATCTTAAAAAAATGCCACCTAAAACATAAAGAAATCTACTAGATCTAGTGAAAAAGTCTCAGGAAGCGCCAACACTCCATACGGAACCAATTCCGAATCTGGTTTATTCCGGATGTATGTGGCGGACCTTAAGAACGAAATAATTTTGTTGTTTTGGTGCTGCTGCGGCATCGGCAGAGTCATCGAAGCGCCGGAAATATGTTGATATTGGAGAGGGGTATATGTTTGTTCCCTTGGGAGTGGAGACCCTGGGACCGTGGGGACCCGATGCAAAACAGCTTATAAAAGAGATTTCAGCACGCCTTATAGAGACCACTGGTGATAAGAGGGCTGGCAGTTACCTTAGTCAGCGCATAAGCTTGACGATACAGAGGGCGAATGCTGCCAGCGTTCTTGGAACCGTCCCCCAGTGAGAGGCTTTGGAGGAGGTTTATAGGTTGTAGGACCCCCCTGACGAAGCTTGTTGCAGATATTCAGGATGTATTTATTGACGAAACGAGTTGTGGATCTGAGTGATGTACTTTCTTTGACGAAGCCTGTTGTGGATGTGAGTGATGTATTTTGTTTAATAAAATGTATTTAGTTTGCTTCATTTTGTTGCTATATGAAACGTCTAATTCTTCGTTTTTCACACTTTATATTAATGTAACTACCAGGTTCAATCTCAGATGAAAGTAAAAATTTATACTTAGATCTAAGGGTTTAATAGGAAAAGTACGAGATTTTTCTTGCTTTTATACGAGGAAAAATTTGTTAAAAGAAGCGGTGCTCTTTGATTTTGCAGAAACAAAAGAGCGAGGTGCCTGACGCATCGTACGGCCTCATTCTGCCCTGTGTATAAAAGTTGCAGTCTCATAAGATTCATCGCGTACTTAGATTAAATTAAAATAGCGAAGATAGATGACTAGTCTTGTCGGTCTTCTACAGTACATTGTACATTGTACTTCGGTGAGTGTGCCATAGAGCTAAATGAGCTCATCCCGCCTTCCCCTTTCTACTATCGGACTTCCAGACGCACCGCGGGATACCACCCCTTCTTGGTTGATATCCCACATATCCGCACCAAGCGCCTTTCTGATTCTTTTATAATGCGCACAGCCAAGGAGTGGAATGCCCTGCCTGCGTCAGTATTTCCGAGCGCTTACAACCCGAATTACTTTAAAGTACCAGTGAATAGGCATCTTCTGGGTAAACTCGCTACATCTTCGACCCCATCTTTGTTCTGAGGACTGGATTGAGGTCAAGAGCAAACCGTTTAAAATAAAAAAAAAAAAAAACTAGACTATAGCGCATGGACCGCATCAATTGAGTCCCCGTCGCCTAATATAATATACGTACTAAGTCGCATTCGGAACTTCATTGCGTGATTAAGATACTTTTTTTAATTTAGGCGGAATAAAGGTACCACTATGCCTTCGTGTACTTTTACTCGTTGTACAAATCATTAAAAAAGAAAAAACTAATCACACGGCATTCCCTACTCCACAGAGTACAAACCAGTCGGAACAGCATTCTACAAACTGTTGTTGATAGTTGGGATAGCCCCATTATGAAACGATGGGTGCAGCTGCACACCAGCCTGTAGACCTTCCCAATGTTGGGTAAAGTCACATATTTAAAAATATGAGCAGTTTTACTTCTTCTTATCGCGTGGGCAGAGCACCAGGACACCAGGGTGTCAGAGTTTTTTCAGAACGTCTTACGGCTTCTGACGTGGTTTTTATGTAACAACTACTACCACCAGAGATAGTAGCCGGGACCAACGGCTTAACGTGCCATCCGAAGCACGAAATCATTCCATTCCATCAACCAACTGGGGAAAAACGCACAGTGACATATCACTAGGTGTCCTCCGTGTGAATCGAACCCACGACCTCCGTGTCGAGAGCTAATGCTCTTAACCATTAGACCACAGAGGCAGTCTGTTTTACTAACAATAGGGTAAGTTTCTCTGTTACTAACACTCTTATGGACTAACTGTCCGATATAATTTAATTTAATTACTTTTCACTCGTAAGTACATGAAAAGCAGATCCATTGCCATTATTCGAGTAGTAATGAAAGAACGTCAGCTATCTTCCGCTATTCTTATTTGATCAAAGATCGCTATGTTTAGAAAGTAGACACAGTGATGCGAGTGAGTGACGGAGCCGTGGTTGATGTTCGTAACTGTCGTGATCCATCACTCACTGTCACTTAGCACACCCTGTACATCAATCTATATTACATTGTATAGTCGGTTGGACCTTAAAGTTTACAAAACACCCTATAGCCCAGTCATTTTCCCGAAACGGTTTTTACGGTTTGAGCCGAGACTAATTCATCATCATCATATCAGCCATTAAAGGTCCACTGCTGGACATAAGCCTCCCCCAAAATGGGGAGATTTGCCATAATCGCCACGCTTGGCAGGCGGGTTGGCGATCGCAGTTGGATCGAATCTATGTGTGTACTCAGAGGATGCTGCTGCCCATCCTTCAGACACCCACGGGAGGAAATGGGATGGTGCTATTCTTAGCCGACACCACAAGACCACGGGACTAATTAAGTTACGATATGGTTTTTAGGTGTCCCTGATTCCATTTCACCAATTTTCTGATTTTTTGTCTGTCTGTTTGTTTGTGTGTTTGTTTGGGTGTTTGTTTGTTTGAACGAGCATCACGCAAAAACTACTGAACCGATTTTGATGAAACTTTTTTTGTTTGATAGCTTATGATCTGACTTAAAATCTGGTATATTATTTGTGCGGACGAAGTCGCGGGTTAACGCTCGTTAAAAATAAAAATAAAAACAAATACAAATAGGAGAAGAAGAAATGAGCCACTATATCGAGCACGACTTCCGTTCGACTTACACTTAACAGAAGACGTGCTCGAGGCCACCGTCCTGCGGGAGGGTGCCCAGGACGCTGGCTGCGTTACCTCGTTGGATGGCAATGGATGTTCGTTGCCCGAGGTACGCGCCAGCCCTTCGGTCACCGGACACCTCCATCAAGCGCGACGACAACTCTTTGAAGAGCTGTCGGGCGTCCGGCCTCCACGGCCCCAGGGTCTCTACACCGAATGGCGCAAGAATGCAGCCGTCACCCAGGGTGGCATTTTGTATAAACATTTGCACAATAATAGTGACTGGTTGAGTTCTAATGGTACATTAGATACCGCAGAGACAATGTTTGATGCAAAAAGTTAAAATGAACCCTCGTCTCTTATTTATGTAGATAATAAACATGCAGCTTTGTTATTTGTTATAATTACTGATAGTCCAAGAGCTAGTGACGAGAAGACCTTCGTTATTTTGTAAAAACTGAAAGTTTTTGTCTGGCCAGGGGTTGAAAGTATCAAAGCCAGTTTTGATACTTCCAACCCCTGGCCAGACAATTTTAACCAGTATAACCAAATAACGAAGGTCTGATCGTCACGGGCTCTTGGACGATGAGGGCATTGAGGAGTGATGTAGTTTAAATTTAAAAATATCATTTTTTTTTTTATTTTTGAGTTGGCTATTGCAAGCAAGACAGATTAGAGTCATCCCCCGGGCTCGCTGGACTTCATTGTCCAGTGTTGTGAATGGTCGCCGCTGTTGATCCTGGCTTACAAGAGTTACAGCGGTGGGAATGTGTGGTGGGCCTATGCCCGACTAAAAAAAAAAAAAAAAATATTGCAAGCAAAGTCTATTGTGTTCGCCCCAAGCTTGCCCATATTTTTACACATACCTCTGAAGTTATGATATTTTTACATAGTGCAAGCTAGAGATGATATTGACAATGCCTTATGATTCATCATCATCAGCCTATCATCATCAAAGTGAAAGTTGTTCAGTTTGATGGTCTGATCACACTCAGTTGAAAATTCGTCTGCCCAATAATTGTTGTTAAGAAGAACTCTATATTGCTATTAGAGCCGTGGTGGTCCAGTGGCGAGTAACCTTGCCCGATGGTTCGATCCTCGTCCAGGCCGATTCGTGTACCAATAGCCCAGTCATTTTACGCTTTGAGCCGGGACTAATTAATAATTGATATTTTTTTGTCCGTGTAATATTGAAGAGCCAATTTTGTCGTGAGCATATGCTACTCTATATCGTTTAAACTTTTTCCGTGTATTTATATTAATTTTAATAATAATCTGGACATCTTTAAGAGGAGAGTTAGAGAGCATTACCTATCTAAATAAAGTCGTAGTAGTTATATGTATGTATATAATATATGTAGGTTCATATTATTATATTTGATATTATTATTTATGTAAGTATATTTGTATATTATATTTATTTATTTGAATAGGTGTATCTTATATTATTTCTTATTGTATAGGTATTCATTTTACTATCTCATAATTAAGTAGATTTTTGTTTGTGTGCACACTTATTTTACCCAAACATATTAGTTTTCCTCTCACTCAACTGTTTGCTGGAAGAAAACTCTTTTAGAGTTAAGCTCGCCTTTGTACATCACGACTTGTTGTAATTTTTTTCATAATTATGTTTTTGTGTACAATAAAGAATCTAAGAATAATAGCATCACTTTATGTAAGTACAAGCTAATGGCCAAAGATTTTTTTTTAATTAAGCTTAAGTTTTCTTTTATTTCGTCATCATCATCATCAGCCTGTCATCGTCCACTGCTGAACATAGGCCTCTCCCAAGGCGCGCCACAAAACTCTGTCCTCGGCCTTCCTCATCCAGTCGCTCCCCGCTACCTTTCTTATGTCGTCTGTCCAGCGGGCAACAGGGCGTCCCGCACTACGTCTACCAGTTCGCGGTCTCCACTCCAGAACCCTGACACCCCACCGGTTGTCAGTTCTTCGGCAGATATGACCAGCCCATTGCCACTTCAGCTTGCTAATTTTCTGAGCTATGTCAACCACTTTCGTTCTCTGACGTATCACTTCATTTCTGATGTGATCTCTCAGAGAAACACCGAGCATAGCTCTCTCCATAGCTCGCTGCGTGACCTTGAATTTATGAACTAGTCCTATCGTCAGGGTCCATGTTTCCGCACCATAGGTCATTACTGGCAGGACGCACTGATCGAACACCTTCGTTTTGAGGTATTGTGGTAGAGCTGTTTTATTTCGTGCCAATTTATAATGCCAAGTTTAGTTTAGTAGTTTATTTTATTATAATCCTTACCGTAGGTATAAATAAAATAAATACATTCCATTTCGTAAGATAGGACTTCAACACACGCTAGAGGTTGTAAATTCAACATACTTCTTACGTACATCTCTAGCTATTCCAATACTTATATTATTTTATTTGTCTGTCCGTCTGTTTCTTCTACTTACTGACCCTGCTTGAACATTATCCCATTTGAAGTACTAAAATCTTGTTTAGACTTGTATTTTGATACTAGACAACGATATACAGGGTCCTTCTTAATAATTGCTGATGGATTTTTAAAGGGATGATCAGACCATCAAACTGAACAACTTTCTCTATGGAGCCAACATTGAGAAGAAAGTCTGCTGTCCCATACTAAACTGCAAACCTACTTGAACCAAATGTATGGGACAGCAGGTTTTTTTCTATTTTTTAACCGATTTCAAAAAAGGAGGAGGTTTTTATTAACCGACTTCAAAAAAGGGGAGGTTTCTCAATTCGATCGTATATATATATATATTTTTTTTTATCTGTGTTCGCGGATAACTTCCTCGTTTATGAACCAATTTTGATGATTATTTTTTTGTTGCAAAGAAGATATTCCAAGGGTGGTACCATGATAAGGAAACCAGGATCTAATGATGGCATTCCAGAGAAATCGAAGGGAACCTTTGAAAATCGTAGAGCCGGCTAGTGCGTTTGTTAATTTAAAGCACTGATATTAAATTCAACACTGAAAATTGTGAAATAAACAAAATTTTAACAAAAAATAAAACCGCCTTCAAAAAAACTAAAAAGTTAAAAAATAATATTGCAGCCGATGACTTTTTCGTTCGCATCATAAGAACATTAATTTGTTTTATCGAAGTCGGTGTCAAGCCGGTACGATTCGCGACAGGGCTTGCATTAGTTTTTGGGCTTGGCTTGACACCGACTTCTATTACTGCCTAATTTCTTGTACTATATGCCTGTGAGCGTTATTTATTAATTTATTTTATAGCAAAAGTTGTTCGATTTGAATGCCAGCATGCAATGCCGCGGTATGAGACTAGTGTTGTGTCATCTCGTCTCGATGGATTTATACCGTCGTAAAACGTACCTCCGATTTCACATTTATATGCAAAATCTTATTATAAAATGGAGATTGGACTTTGAACTAAATATCAGGTCTAACAAAATTAGCTGAAACTATTTTAAGGGGATGATCAGACCATCAAACTGAACAACTTTCACTATGGGACCAATATCGAAATCGCGAGAAAAAATCAGCTGTCCCATACAAAACTGCAAACATAACTCGACTCAAATGTATGGCACAGCAGATTTTGGTCGTTCCATCGAAAATATTAATGTCTATTCGACCGAATTGTATGGAACAGCAGATTTTTTGCGGATTTAATATTGGTTCTATTCTATTATCTCATAGTGAAAGTGGTTCAGTTTGATGATCGGAAACACCCGCTAAAGTATACAGGGTGAACAAAACACCCTAGTAATCAAACTGAACAACATTCACTATAGAGACAATTTCGAAATCGTAAAAAATAAATTAGCTGTTCCATACAAAACTGCAGTACCTACCGATTCGACTAAAATGTATGGGACAGCTGAATTTTTTTCGCGATTTCGAAGTTGGCTCCATAGTGAAAGTTGTTCAGTTTGATGGTCTGAAGCGCCCCCTTATTGTAATACTAGAGTGTTTTGTTACACCCCGTATAACGCATTTAAGTTGACACACTGTATAAAAACATTAACCAAACATGAAGTAACAAAATTCTTGACCAAATGGAAATAGAGTTGTGTATTTATCGATATTACAAAAGCATCTATTATGTCGAACGTCCCGTTTGAGAGTTGGGAACAGAGTCGATAGTTGGTTTCTTCCCTCGGGAACACTTGTCTGAGATGGAGTTCATAACATGGTAGGGTAAGGCCTTAGGGGAAATAAAAATTTGACCCCTAACCATTATTAGGTACCTACATACATATATAAGGTCTAACAAAATTAGGTGAAACTATTTTAAGGGTGTGCTCAGACCAACAAACTGAACAACTTTCTCTATGGGACCCATATTGAAATCGCGAAAAAAATCAGCTGTTCCATACATTTAGGTCGAGTACGTTTGTATGGAACAGCTCATTTTTTTTCGCGATTTCGATATTGGTCCCATAGAGAAAGTTGTTCAGTTTGATGGTCTGATCATCCCCTTAAAATAGTTTCACCTAATTTTGTTAGACCTTATATAGACGACCTGGTGAAGGTTGTGGGAACACGTTGGATGAGGGCAGCGCAGGACCGGTCGTTGTGGCGATCCTTGGGGGAGGCCTATGTCCAGCAGTGGACGTCCATCGGCTGAGATGATGATGATGATGATGATACATATATATAGGGTCCAACCTTATATGCTGACGGTTGTTGAGGATTATCAGACCGTCAAACTGAACAACTTTCTTTATACAGGGTGAAATTGATATCATTAGCATCCTTTTAAACTAAGAGTCTACCCAGCAAACTGAACAACTTTTACTATGGGAGCAAACCAATCGGAGCTCAAAAAAAATTTGCTGTTGCATACATTTGAGTCGAGTCGGCACGGCACGGCACAAGGCTGCGTTCAGAACCTACGCCCGGTGCACCCCGAGTGCAACTTTTCGCACTAATGCCGTTCCGAGGCTCGGTGAAAAACGCTCTTTGCAACTCGGTTGTCACAACTCAACCGTTCCGAACCTCTGACGGGTTGCAACTTTTAACCATCAAGATTGTTAAAAAACACTCTGACGTTTTAATTATCTGTGGTTACTTTTACGTCTTTTCGCTCGTTTTGAATAAAAGTTTGTTTTTAAAATTATTTTTATTCACTTTTTGATTCGCTAACATGGAAGATGAGTTTTTTATTGTATTTGGTAATGATGGAAGCCCTGGAAGCCCATATTACTTTAAATGTCAAAATTTGAGGTTATAAAACAACCGTGATCGTTCCGTACCTCATAGCGAGTTAAAAATTGGCGCGGTCGTTCCGTACCATAGAGCGTGTTGAAAAAACAACCGCACCCAAAGGTTGTGAACGCAGCCCTGTAGTTATAATACGAAACTGTTTTTTTTTTTGCTTCGATCGGTTTGCTCCCATAGTAAAAGTTGTTCAGCTTGATGGGTAGACTCTTAGTTTAAAAGGATGCTAATGATATCAATTTCACCCTGTAGAACCAACATCGAAATCGCGAATAAAATCAGTTCTTTCTTTGTCCTGAGGACTAGATTGAGGTCAAGAGCGAACCCATTTCTAATAAGAAAAAAAAAACTACAATCCTACTCGACCTAAATGTATGGGACAGCTGATTTTTTATTGTTCCGTTGTCAAACGGGAGATACTTTCTCTTTAATCTTTTCACTTTACTCTTTACGTATGCCCCACAAGATGACTTGCTCATTTTTGCATCTATTGTGTCCTATTAATACTACATACATTATGGTTATATGAATACAGACCATAGACTAACTGCCTAATCCAACATTAAAAAAACGGGTGTCAAAAATCGTTGTTAATTTAAAAAAAACACTTAAAACCCAAAAGGTGTTCTCATAACAAAAATGCGTCTAAAATGAAACAAAGAATTGCCTTAATTACCCCCCTCTCCCTTCCCCCTGCACGTTGCACGACTTAACTAAACGGTTAGGGGTTAACCTTAGACGAAACTGGAAGAAGGAAGATGCGGCATGTTAGGTATTATGTATGGATATCTTGTCCAAAGGATGTCGTTGGCCATCCAGTGAGGTAACGCAGCCAGACGAGATATAATGCGGGGCGGTTTGTTTGACTTGTTTTATTTATGTAGTTAATTAGATTATAAATTATTTATTGAATATTTTATGAAGATTCGTATTATTTTAGTTATAATAATAATAACGCACGCCTCCGAAAGGTCCGGGACACTTATGTCCCGAGATAAAGAAAAGACATACAACAATAATAATAAAAATTCTTTATTTGATTACAATTTAGTGGTATACAAATAATTGAGTCTCTGACTCCCAAAGTCGGAAAACCGTGTATTGGGAGACACCCAAAAGATTGGGTGTAGTTAGTTACATTATTGTTACCTCTAGCTTCTATATTGAGAAATGTAATCAAAGTGCTGAAGAAATGTTGACAATAGTCTCAAGGAAATAGTCGCTGAGACAGGGACCCGCCTGACCCTCCCTCATGTGATGCAACTCCGCACCTCCACTCGCACACGGTGTCAGATACAGTGACTATCTGCAGCGCGAGTGGTGAGGGCTGAAGAGGTGTTAATGATAGTCTGAAGTGATTAGTCGCTGAGACAGGGACACGAATGACCCTCCTTCATGTGATGCAACTCCGCACCTCCACTCGCACACGGTGTTAGATACAGTGACTATCTGCGCCGCGAGTGGTGAGGGCTGAAGAGATGTTGATGATAGTCTGAAGTAATTAGTCGCAGGGACAGGGACACGAATGACCCTCCCTCATGTGATGCAGCTCCGTACCTTTGCACACACACGGTGGGGTTGGGTTCAGTGATTATCAATCAATCAAACAAATATTTATTTTGCATACTAAGTGTACAATAGGTAAGTTCTTAAGAAATATGTAACGATGCACTTACAACTTAGCTACCTTTAAAAATATTGCAAAAAGGAAGGAGGACAATAATCCAATAGTGAAATTAAATAAATTATAACTACTTACAATAATCATGTTAATGTTGATCCTAGCTTACAGGAGTTACACCGGTGGGAATGTGTGGTGGGCCTGTGCCCGATTTAAAAGATAGTCTAAAAAGGACACAAATACTGCCTTTGTATTCATTACATATTTAGCATCTTCCTGTCATGGTTTATCTAAGGTTTTAGCACGTAATTTAAACGGAGTTACGTTATGCTGCGAGATGACTTTATAATTCCAACAGTTTGCTGTTTTTTACCTGGATTTGTGTAGGTCTGGGTTTGCTTGAAACATGAATGTTTTGTGTAATCAAAAACATCATACGGTACATAATTTAGCCAAAGTTCTTCAGTTTGATGGTCTCATCATCATATCAGCCGATAGACGTCCACTGCTAGACATAAGTCTCCCCCAAAATGGGGGGATTTGCCATAATGGCCACGCTTGGCAGGCGGGTTGGCGATCGCAGTTGGATTGAATGTGTGTACTCAGAGGATGCTGCTGCCCATCCTCCGGTAGATCCCTTAGTCGCCTTTTACGACACCCACGGGAGGAAATGGGTTTGATGGTCTAAATCTACTCTAAACATCATATACAGGGTGTTAGTGTAAACAGTTGCATTACTTTAAGAGGTGATTGTATCTATGATACTGATCAATTTTCCCTAAAGAACCTACAGTTAATTCGCAATTTTTTTTTCAACTTTCCATACTAATGGCTGATTTGACGACCCGGTTGGTGTTGGTTACCACGCCGGACTGCCAAACCAGGGTTCTGGGTTCGTATCCCGGTTCGGTCATGGATGTTTATATGTTAGTGCCGTTGTTGTATGGTTTCCATAATAAACAGCCTGTAGTGCTTGCTTGGGATCATTACAATGTATGTGCCTGTGAGTGTTATTTATTTAAAATCGCACTCCTGAGCTATTTACGTACAAAACATGTTTGCAAAGTAACCTAATATGTAAAAGCTATGAATCAAGCGAAGCAAGCTCGACATTTTAAGCATAGCCGTAGTCAGAACTCTTTAAGTATCTCTTATAGGTACATACAGTAATTAAAACAAAAACTCAGAGCGACTCTTCTCTGCTTTACAAATTTGTTATAGACAGAGCACAATTCAATCTCAATAAGCCGGGGTGGTGCTTGCTTGGGATCATTACAATGTATGTGCCTGTGAGCGTTATTTATTATTATAGAGTGGTACCGCTAGGTACGTCTCGCTCTATCCCGTAAGGTATAATAACTTTATTGTTTACACTATTTAACTGTCGATTTATCTCTAAGAATAAGAATAATACACAAGTTTCCCGCTTTTATGTATTACCGGTTTAACAATCAAGCAAAAACATAATAATAAAACACGTTTTCTTCTCCCCATACAAGAAAACGTGCACTCCTCAGTTTTTTCTTTTCGTATTTTTTATTATTTGTTAGAAAATCTAAAATGGGAAATAATTAATTTATTTAAAGGAATAAAATAGTAAAAGCACAAATAAAACTTACCCTAAACTGAGGTTACTTGAGAGGTTCCATTCGAGTAGCAGGGTCGGCAGCGGAAAGGGCAGCAGTACGTAAACACCAATGTTACACAACTTTGGAGCAGAGCTACTTATTCGTGCCCTTCGCTGTGGAGACGGCGGGCCCGTGGGGTCATGAAGCAAAAACCTTTATGAAGGACCTGGGCAAACGTTTACGGGATGCGGGTAACGGTCCTCGTGCCGGGTCATACCTAGCCCAACGCATATCATTAGGGATTCAACGCGGAAATGCGGCCAGCATTATGGGCACCTTCGGGCCAGGTATGACCTGGGGCGGGCTTTTCGACTAAGTAGGATTAGTTAAATCTAAAATAATAAAACATATTCTGTGAAAATTTTAACTCTGTACGTATTACGGTTCAATAGATAAAAAAGCCTTTAAAGCCCCGTTTAGGGCCCCGATGGCAACGAAGCCCTAAAAACCACAATTTTATAACATTGCAAGCACGCAATATGCGCAAAAATTACATTTTGATACTTACTTCTCTTTACGGCATTCCCTGAGCCGGTTAAAACCGGTAAATGCTCGCTTCACACCGCTCCGCGCCGGTCGGGACCGGTTAGGTGCGGTTATGGCCGGTTAGAGGCGGTTAAGCGTAGTTACGCACCCGTCTTGTTAGGGATTAAATGAAAATTCTAGGTTATAACTTTGTATGTATGGTGGCCAAATATTCTGTTTTGTATTTCGGAACGAAGAAAAAGATGTTAGCAAGTTTAGGAGGTTAGCAAATAAAGCGTGCTCGGAACTCCAAAATGGGAAGCGCAAGCAGGGCGGCCAACTTCTCCGCTTCAAAGATGTAAAGAAGAGGCACATGAAGAACTCTAGCATTGAGAGCTCAGTTTGGGAATGAAGTGCAGGAAACAGATATGAGTGGAGGCAACTGGTGCAGAATAGCGTGTTTGACTTCGAGGAGCGCAGACGTAACGAGCTAGACAGAAAGCGTGACGAGCTAAAGGCCCGCCCACCTGTGGCCTATCATTATAATTATGTGGATGGAGTGATGACCTGTGCCCTGTGCAGCCGAACATTCAAGGCAAACATTGGTTACACTAGCCACATGAGAGCGCATGTGCAGCGTGAAAGACCACAGCGGTCGCCATTTAACCGAAATCGGTTGGACTACTATATATATATATATATATATATACGAGCGTTAACCCGCGACTTCGTTCGCACAAATTATATACCAGATTTTAAGTCAGATCATAAGCTATCAAACAAAAAAAGTTCCATCAAAATCGGTTCAGTAGTTTTTGCGTGATACTCGTTCAAACAAACAAACAAACAAACAAACAAACACACAAACAAACAGACAGACAAAAAATCCAAAAATTGGTGAAATGGAATCAGGGACACCTAAAAACCATATCGTAACTTTTTTTTTGTTAATATCTTCAATGTACAGACAAACTTCCTGTTACAGTTTTATAATAGTATAGATATATATATATATGGCCGACTAGTACCAATGAGTTATTCGGAATTAATGTAAGAATTGTAACACCATTGGCTTGTCGGTAAAGGAAAAAATCGTGAGGAAACCTGCATGCTTCAATTTCGAGGCATGTATTGTACCCACTGTCCATTACAAGTGGCGCCGGGCTCACTCCCCGTCACACTGGACAGAGTTTCGGTACTACTAGTGAAACGTGGATGTTCTGAGGTTTCAGAATATCTCTGACTACTCCCTCGGGGAATATAGTCGTAAGCATATGCTATGTTTGTATGAAAATTTAAAAGAAAATTTTCGACTTTTCCTTAGATTTCATGGAAAAAGTTGTTCAGTATCTTGCTTACAATCACCCGTTATAGTAAGGCAACTGTCTACATTCACACCCTGTAGATTGGCACAGCGCTGTGGCGCCATCTAGCGATCCCCTGGAAAATTACTGGAAAAAGCTCATTGCATCCCATCTAACACTCATTTA
This sequence comes from Agonopterix arenella, assembly GCA_927399405.1. Classification (NCBI taxonomy): domain Eukaryota; kingdom Metazoa; phylum Arthropoda; class Insecta; order Lepidoptera; family Depressariidae; genus Agonopterix; species Agonopterix arenella. The sequence continues at coordinate 10,072,336 of OV656717.1, read as the reverse complement.
GAGAAGAGTTTGATCGATTCACTATATTGAATTCTTATGCAAATACCAGTAACTTGAGAATCTCTTAACTACAAGCATTGGAGTCACGTTGCAGGTTCTGACCCGAGCACTCGTCTCGCGTGGTTTTCACGCGTCGCGTTTTTGCCCGCCACGAGGCTCCGCAATCCTCAATCTCTTCTTGTTCTTGACCAAAAATAATCCCTGAGATTGGGATAGATTCTCCCATAAACACTTGACACTGTCGGAAATGCAGTACTAACGCACAAGCAAGAGTCCATTAATTATAAATAAAATAAAATACTACAAGCATTGATGAAACCACAGATCACAAAAACTAAATGGAGATGTAAAAAGGGGGTGGGGTCAGTGTCGCAGCATATGCGAAAAAACGGAACACATTGCTCGCGACAGTAAGGATTCAATATATTATGAGGCTGAAAGCCAGTCGAGATATTATGTATGAATAGTTTACAATACTTGCGTAGTACTAAAGATTATTCGAACGTTGAGTTCTGATACCGCAATGGATAATGAGCACATTCAAGCTAACAAAATACTTTCTATCGCGTGGTACTGGTGGTGATGCGACACTAGGTTTCGTACTCAGCGCGTTGGTTGGCATCTCTCTAGATCTCTATGGATGAAACATAGTGGTTGATTTGAAACGCGGTTAAACTTTAGACTGTGGAACCATCGAACCATCAAGAAAATAAAGTTTTTTTCAACACACTTGGTCATAAAATGGCCCTTATTTCACCGCAATTAGGCACATAATGACACCTATAATCAAACTGTGACTTTTTCATTACTATTATTCATAAGTGAGTTATAGGTTTAGATAGTAGGTATCTAAATTTCTTGGTTGAGTTCTTGAGTTGCATTGTTCTTAAAAAAGTTTCGATACAAAAAAGATCATATTCAATAGTACAAATAAATTCTCTAAATATACTTTTTATTTACTAAATAAAATGATTTTTTATTATTATTTTCTTCACAAGTGTGTTGAAAAACGTCGTATGATACACGTGTGTATTGATGATTACCGTCCTCGGCTCTCTTAAGACCCTCGCCTACGGCTCGGGTCGCAATGGCGCCTCAGCGGTAATCACCTACATTACACACTTGTACCATAATGTACTATTATTCTATTCTATTTACTATGAGAGCAACGCAACCAAAGAACATTATAAGAGGGGTTTAGAAATGCAATGTAGTGTTTATGTTTCGAAGAGGGATGTTACGGAGCTTCGACTCCGGTTCCGTTAAGTCGGAACTCCCGATTATTATTACACCTTCGGTTCTGACTTCGGTTCCGACACTTTTAAATCGAAGGTTTTAATCGAAAGTCGAAGCATAACATAGCGGCGGCGGCGGCCTGTGTTGACTGTTATGAACAGGTTCAGGACTAAATAATGTTTTATTTGTCCTTAAGGCGTGTACGAAGCACGTACATCAATTATCGGGGTCAATCTACAGATTTTATTTAGCAACGCCTAGCGACAGCAGGTTGAACATTGAAAACGGATATCACGCGACCTCGATAAAAGTGCATCGTACATAGGGCGCCAACATTACTTTTTAAGAGCATTTATCATATCAAATCAGTGTTCGAATATACGTGGATACGACCATAACTCTCAGCATTTCATTCCTTCGGCCGTATCCTACTTCAGCACTCAGTATCCAGCAAAGCATAAGGATATATCCATATCCACAGCATACCTAGCATACATATCAGTTAGCATATCATAGTGTGAGAGCGTATTAACTCTCACATTATTTTGGTCCTTCGAGCCGGATCGAAGGGACGACTACTTTGCGTCGCGATCGCGAGAGAGTTGTACCTTGGGTCCTGGATTAAAACCAGTGACCTCGCGGGCGTACGGTTCGCGTGTGTTACAAGCATAGCAGAGCAGCATAGCAGAACAGCATAGCAGCATAGCAACACAGCACAGCAGAGCAGAGCATCAGCATGAATATAGCAGAGCATCGAGGCAGCGTTAAGGTCCAGAATTCCAAGTAAGATCTTTCCATTTATCTTGCTTGATCTATCGTTATGGAAGCCTTAATCACACGTCAAGCAGAGATCCTAGAGGAGATCAAACGCATCTATTCTAATTTTAAGGACTCTGAAAGTAGGAAAACTACGGAGTACCTGGAAGCAAGGGTTATAAGGTTGGACGAAATATGGGTGGAGGCCCAGCGCAACGACGCTGAGTTATTTAAAATGGAAGATCCAAACCAGCAGTATTTCGCCGACAACATCATCGAAGTTTTGACCGGGTGGTTCGAGGGCGCTCGCAGCGCTATCACACGGTATAAGCTTAAGGAGATGAAAGCAGCAGAGTTAAAGCAGACCCAATATGCCAACTTTAGGGCATTCAATAGGTTGACAAACAATATTAGTGTTGAATCAACTCCTGAAAAGTGGGAGCTTGAAGACAAGCTGAAATCCCTAGAGTCACGGTGGGAAGCAATCGACGAACTACATGTACAAATTGGTGTGATTTTAGAGGGTTCGGACGAGACGTACTACGAGGAATTTTATAATAACGAGGTAAAATTCGAGCAATTAAAACGAGCATTAAATATGAAACTACATTCATCAGTACAGCAGCAGCAATCTAGGCCAATAATTGAGATTCCAACAGACTGTGGCAATTATACTCAATGGCCAACGATCAGGGACTTATACTCTGAAGCCCCCTTTAACAATTCATCTCTATCGAAAGCACAGAACATCGAAGAGTCTGACAGGAGACGAGAAACTAGATTTAACATTGAGATGTTTCCCCAAACAAAAGAGCCGAGCAAAGAGGTATCGTTCTCACTAACAACGCCAACATCAGCACCTGACACGCTCAAGTCTCCGTCGCACGCAGTGTGCCACGGAGCGACGCATAACTTCGAGGAGCTAAAAATGTATTGTGGAGTCAAGGAGAGCAGCAGTCAACCAAATTTAGCAATGACGTCACCGTCACAAGACCAATGTTGTGAAGAGAAGTATGGCGTACACACGAGTATAAAACGGTTCGAGAACGGTAGAAACGTGGTGAGCAAGAGCAAGTCAGAAAAACAAAGGTTCGAAATAAAAGCAGGGACATCAAACACGCAAGCAATAGCACAATGTAAACAACATAAGTTCGGGAAAGATGAGCAGCTATCTACAAGCTACAGACATTGCATACGGGAATCCTTAGGAATTGCTAATTATATGAAGGAAGGTAAGGGATGCAAGGACCGAATTTGCGACCTACCACATCACGGAGTGATCAAGCAAGATTCCTTCATAGAAAAACATAGAACAATGCGCAATGACCCGACGACAAGGTTTCATAAACGATTTAAAGTGCGAAAAGTGAAACATTGGCAGCGTATTAGTGTGTGTTATAAAAAATATTCCCGCCCTACAGTGAAAATGAAAAGGACCTCTTAATAACGTTTTTATAAAAACCTAAAACAATTCGTATCAATAAGCTGTGCACCAATATGTTACTAACCTAGTTATATTTTAGCATACTTACCTACTAACATACACCAAAACAATAACTTTTGCTTTGATCAGCACATTCCGATTACGGGCAAATCTATAAATTTCATTCATAACCAGCATTTTTATACCGTGTTACTATATACAAACAAACTTATTTATTATTGTTACTTTTTCGTTATTTGCATTAGATTCGATACGATTAGTACCTACGGTCAAAGTTATAAGTTATAACATTTATTTTAACATAGTCAGCATTCTTTATTTATACTTCGTTACTGTAACTAATAGCAAAGTTGCGTAAATTATTATACTATTTTTACATAACTACTTTAAAATCAGAATCAAGTTTATATTTGGTTACATTTTCTTACGGTTCACAATTTATGGAACCCTTCTAAATACCGATTTATCAAACTCTAATTATATTGCACTAGTTTTACATGTTTTACTTCCTAAAATTATTTGCTTAAATAGCTACTCCGATAACATCTTTTTTTTACAACAGCATTTTATACATTTTTACTAACTAAAATCAAGCTTACGTTTTTACACTAGGTTACATAACTAGCATAGTATAATTGTTTAAATTTAGTCATTTGAAATATAGTTTGTAACAGCATCATTTAATTAGGTAAGTATTTAAATTGTCAATTCTTTGAGGTGGCAAGATGTACATTTAGCACATTTTTAACATAGTTTAATTTTTACATCATTCAGCAAATTGTTCACCTAGTGTTCGGTTGCTATCAGCAAAATGTTTATAATTAATTACTTATCACCTACTTTTAAAGTTTTGCAGACCACAGATCAAATCATTCTTATTGGTCTTTTATTGACCCTAAATTAAATACTTACTTAAGCATGACACCTAACAATTGAAACTTTCAAGGTAGGTGGTTAAGAGAGATTATTCTTTATCTTCTAACTTCTTTCTTTTGAGTGGTAATATGTACAAACCACGTACATCAATTATCGGGGTCAATCTACAGATTTTATTTAGCAACGCCTAGCGACAGCAGGTTGAACATTGAACGCGGATATCACGCGACCTCGATAAAAGTGCATCGTACATAGGGCGCTAACATTACTTTTTAAGAGCATTTATCATATCAAATCAGTGTTCGAATATACGTGGATACGACCATAACTCTCAGCATTTCATTCCTTCGGCCGTATCCTACTTCAGCACTCAGTATCCAGCAAAGCATAAGGATATATCCATATCCACAGCATACCTAGCATACATATCAGTTAGCATATCATAGTGTGAGAGCGTATTAACTCTCACAAGGCGGTTGCAGAGGGGTCAATTTTATACAAAACTTTGAAGCACAATACGCGTAGACGGTATTAATATAAGTAATATTGTATATATGGAAAAATAGTTTAAAAAATCTAGTTGCCGCGTAACAAATAAAATTTGCAATTTATACTATAATTACGAAGATATAAAGCTTTTAAAATTGTATATGAAAAATTTCAAAGCTTTATATCTTCGTAATTATTTTATAAATTGCAAATGTTATTTGTGACGCGGCATCTAGATTTTCTAAACTATTTTTCCACATATAAAATATTACTTTTATTAATTCCGTCTACGCGTATTGTGCGTCAAACTTTTGTATGGACTGAAACCACCTTAAATAAAAATTGTCTTTCATGCCACCACTTCTGATCCTGCCTCCGACTCCGATTCCGACTCCGATAATGCAAATTTAAAAACTCCGACTCCTCCTTCGGTTCCGATAAAACTACCTCCGTTACATCCCTGGTTTCGAAGACGAATGTCGCCACTTGTCTTCCCACTAACACTGGAAAAGCAGCCTAACTATGGAAAGTCCGAAAAAGAATTTGCGAATTTCCCATAGGTTCTTAGGGAATGCTACAACTACTTATGCCCTCTCGCTCGCACCACACCGCGAGCCTTACAGTGTTATGTAAATAATTGCATAACCTTATGGCACGCGTATCACGCCTACTTTGCACTTCAAGTATAATAAAATGTTGTGTGCACACTTTTTCATTTTAGGAATTATATATCTTTTTCTTGTAGTGCCATCTCCTATCGGAGTTTGGCTATTATTAGAGCTATTCGGACCCTGGAGAATGGTTCATATCAAACCATTCACATAGGTTCTTATTTATTTATTTTATTTTATTAGACACACGAACAGTACATAGACAAAACAGTCATAAACAAACACTTAAAAAGCTTAAGCGTAGTTAAATCATCCTAGGTTTTAGCCCTGCGCTAATAATAGGTATGCAACAGCATGCGTTCAGTTTTTTATTCCAGTTTTCAAATATTTTATACAATTTTAATGATTTTTAATTCAATTTTATAGTTACAATTCTACAGTCTTTGAGTAGTTCTTATAGACTAAGAGATAAGTGTACTTTTTGCAACCATCAGCTGCAAGGCTGATTCAGTGTTTATGAGGTGTAGAGCATCACTGCGATAGGGATGGACCAGGTCTGCCTGCATAACTTCAGTCGGTTTAGGCGTTACAGACGTTTAAAGTTCAGTAAAAAATTAACGATCAGCTGTAAGGCTGTAGTGTGCACTGTAGCTATGTGAACAGTACTAAAACTGACATGGTTCATCAGTCGGTTTAGGAGTTACAGCCGTTCGACCTTTGAACGGCTGTATCTGCTAAACCGACTGGCAGTTCATGTCAGTTTTAGTACTGTTCACATAGCTACAGTGCACCCTACAGCCTTACAGCTGATCGTTAATTTTTTACTTACTTTTAAACGTCTGTAACTCCTAAACCGACAGAAGTTGTGCAGGCAAACCTGGTCCATCCCCATCACAGAGATGCTCTACACTACATAAACACTGAATCAGCCTTGCTGCTGATGGTTGCAAAAAGTACACTTATCTCTTAGTCTATTAACACGTTCCGGGACAGTGACCGCCTATAGCCGTGATAACAATAAAAGTTCTATTGTGTCTCGTTCACTGTTCCGGAACGTGTTAAGCCAGGAAGTCCAACTTCAGATCAGAATAATTTGGAGAAGTTGGTATTTTTCATTTCTCTTTTTAAGGAAATTTCACAAAGCAAATTAATTCTCGACGGATTCAAAACTCATGGGCACCGTAAGAAGTAAAATAAATTGTTGGATAAACGAAAGCCGACGATATATTTTCTCTTTTTATTTTATTTCGTTATATTTTTACGATGGAGCTTTTCTTTTTACGCGTTTCATGACGAATGTGTAGTTAATGTCATACACCTGATGCTCAGACGAGGGGGGAGGAAGGAAGAAGGGGAAGGGGGGAATAAATATCACCGACCACTCTTATTATACAGAGTGAAGGGAGTCTACCCATCAAACTGAACAACTTTTACTATGGGAGCAAACAGATCGGAGCACAAAAATAATCTGCTGTTGCATACATTTGAGTCGAGTAGGCATTGCAGTTTAGTATGGAACAGCTGTTTTATTTTTTGCTCCGATCGATTTGCTCCCATAGTAAAAGTTGTTCAGTTTGATGGGTAGACTCTTAGTTTAAAAGGATGCTAATGATATCAATTTCACCCTGTAGTGCTTCAGACCATCAAACTGAACAACTTTATCCATGGGACCAAATCGAAATCGCGAATAAAAATTAGCGGTCCCATACATTTGGCTCGAGTATGTTTGAAGTTTTGTATGGTACAGCTGACTTTTTATACAATTTCACGGTTGGTGCCATAGAGAAAGTTGTCCAGTTTGATAGTCTGATCATCTCCTTAAAAAAGTGTCAGCATAATTAAGAAGGACCCTATATATTATGCATGTATCTAAACTGCTATAAAACTGTAACAGGAAGTTTGTCTGTACATTGAAGATATTAACAAAAAAAAATTACGATATGGTTTTTAGGTGTCCCTGGTGTCACCAATTTTTGGATTTTTTGTCTGTCTTTTTGTTTGTTTGTTTGTTTGTTTGAACGAGCATCACGCAAAAACTACTTAACCGATTTTGATGAAACTTTTTTTGTTTATTAAGTGACTTACAATCTGGTATATAATTTGTGCGGACAAAGTCGCGGGTTAACGCTCGTACTTCATATTTCTGGTTAATATTTTGTCTACATATTACGACGTGCTTAATGGAGTAGAATATAGTCAGTTAAGTTTCAGCTTATCTTAAAACTATTTACCTAACTCCCTGTATTTACCTGAAATTACTGAAGTCTCTAAATCAAGGCATTTTCATCTCTATATTGTAGCTTATAGGAACCAAGAGAGCGTACTTGCTGTGTCCATTTAACTATAGTCAAGTTAGAAAGTTAACTTAAGGGGGATTGTTTCGCATTTTCCACACCACCATTTCCATCGACACGGTATCCAGTAGTGAAGATTAGAAATTATAATAAACGAGCGTTAACCCGCGACTTTGTCCGCACAAATTATATACCAGATTTTAAGTCACATAATAAGCTATCAGACAAAAAAAGTTTCATCAAAATCGGTTAAGTAGTTTTTGCGTGATGCTCGTTCAAACAAACAAACAAACCAAAAGACAGACAAAAAATCCAAAAATTGGTGATATGGAATCAGGGATACCTAAAAACCATATCGTAACTTTTTTTTTGTTAATATCTTCAATGTGCAGTCACACTTCCTGCTACAGTTTTATAATAGTTTAGATAGACTAGAGTTTACCCGCGACATCATCCGCACAAATTATATAAAGTCTAACAAAATTAGCTGAAACTATTTAAAGGGGATGATCAGACCATCAAACTGAACAACTTTCTCTATGGGACCAACATCATCTTTCTTTTTAGGTAATCAGGTGATTCAGCCTGCAATGTCCTAACAAACTGGGGGAAAATGCACAAAGTGACATATCATTAGGTTTCCCCCGTTGGAATTGAATCCACAACCTCAAGTGTCGAGAGCCCAATGCTTTGAACCATTAGAACACGGAGGCAGGCATTGGCTGATGATGGTTAAATTATAACATTTTTAGTTTGTTAAATTTTTGTTTAAATTAAAAATGGGTTTGCTCTTGAGCTCAATCCAGTCCTCAGGACGAAGATGGGGTCGAAGATGTAGCGAGCTTACCCAGAAGAAGCCTATTCACTCGTACTATAGTTTGTTTAATGATGTAGTTGTGACGATCATAGAGTACGAAACCGAGTGTCGCATTACCACCACGCGATAGAAAGTATTTTGTTAGCTTGAATGTACTCATTATCCATTGCGGTATCAGAACTCAACGCTCGAATAATCTTTAGTACTACGCACGCATTGTAAACTATTTACACATAATATCTCGACTTGCTTTCAGCCTCATAATATATTGAATCATTACTGTCGCGAGCAATGTGTTCCGTTTTTGCGCATATTGCTGCGACACTGGCCCCGCCCCCTTTTCACATCTCCCTTTAGTTTTTGTGATCTGTGGTGACGATACACCTTAACAAAGGAGGTTTCTGCGGTAAGCGATGTACTTCCAAACTTAAAAACTTGGTCTCTCTGCATCTTAGAAAGGGATAACATAATTAAGATACAACTGGCTTGGGCTTGTGCTTGGGCTTGGGCTTGGGCTTGGCATAGCCGTTGTTAAAGTTTCGAAGCTAAATTTTAATATTTTACGAAGCCTTTTACCGCCCGGTTGCTTTTTTTCGCTTTTTCGATGATTTCTAAGATCCACCACATACATACGGAATAAACCTGATTCGAAATTCAGTGTTGTCAATTATGGTTACAAAAAATACTAGAGTGCTGTTTAAAAAATGTCTGATATAAAAAAAATGTATATGAAATGCCAAATAAAAAGACAATTGCACTTTTAGTTATTTACAAGCGTTAACCCGCGACTTTGTCCGCACAAATTATATACCAGATTTTAAGTCAGATCATTAGCTATCAAACAAAAAAAGTTTCATCAAAATCGGGTCAGTAGTTTTTGCGTGATACTCGTTCAAACAAAAACACACAAACAAACAGACAGACAAAAAATCCAAAAATTGGTGAAATGGAATCAGGAACACCTAAAAACCATATCGTAACTTTTTTTTGTTAATATCTTCAATGTACAGACACACTTCTGTTACAGTTTTATAATAGTTTAGATTAAAACGAAACAAACAATTTCTATGCATAATAATTATTATCATCTCACTACGCGCCCTGCGTGTCCTAACATCTGCACGCCGGAGGAGCTCATGACCGCGACGCGACGGTGCAGTATCGGTTGCCCGATTCTGGCAGTCGGTTCTGATTCTTGAAGTCGACACGATAAGAAGAAGATTATTTTATCATGTGATGAGGTCATGACGTATGATGATGATATTTTGTAAATTGTATTTACCATTCAATATAATTTTTTTTTATGTTTGATAGGTAAACATTTGACCCCAATCTCACCTGATGTTGAGTGACGATGAGGCCGAAGATGTAGCATGCTTTCCTAGAAAAATGCTTATTCACTCTCGCCTTGAAGAGGCCCAGGTTGTATTCCTCAGGGAACCGGTCCGCAGGCAGTGCGTTCCACTCTTTAGCCGTCGCATTATAAAAGAAGAAGCAAACATCTTCGTGCGAATTGCTGGTAGGTCAACGACATAAGGGTGGAAACCCAGCCTGCGTCTCGTCCCTCGCAGATGAAAGGCAGCTTCGCCACCGAGGTTGGATCACCTATGAGCTTCCTGGCACGCCTGTCGATTGAGTCCAACGCGGCCAACTGGTATTGGGCAGACCCGACTGGTATTATGCAACTGTATCAAAAGAAATTACATCACACACACATGACACATGACATTAGTCTTAACATTACACATAATCTGCATACAAAATGGCATGAAGCATTATCACACAAGCAATTTTTGAGCGTACGCGATTTCGCAACTACACCGCAACAACGTCGCAACTGCACCGTCACGATACGGTTACGTTCCGTAAACGCCTACGCTCAAAAGTTGGACCTTGTATACAGGGTGAACTTGATATCATTAGCATCCTTTTAAACTAAGAGTCTACCCATCAAACTGAACAACTTTTACTATGGGAGCAAACCGAGCAGAGCAAAAAAAATCAGCTGTTCCATACTAAACTGCACCCGCCGCCGCTGCCTACTAGACTTAAATGTATGCAACAGCTGATTGTTTTTTGCTAGGATCGGTTTGCTCCCATAGTAAATGTTGTTCAGTTTGATGGGTAGACTCTTAGTTTAAAAGGATGCTAATGATATCGATTTCACCCTGTATATCGCGAAAAAAAATCAGCTATCCCATACAAAACTGCAAACATAACTCGACTGAAAATGTATGGGACAGCTGATTTTTATTCGCGATTTCCATATTGTTCCTATAGTAAAAGTTGTTCAGTTTGATGGTCTGATTGGGTCGAGCAGACTTAAATGTATGCAACAGCAGATATTTTTGCTCCTTTCGTTTGCTCCCATAGTAAAAGTTGTTCAGTGTGATGGGTAGACTCTTAGTTTGAAATTCGAAAAAGTATATGTCTAGAAAGAGCCTCATGCTTCTACCGTATAAAACAAAAGGGGCCAACTTTTATAGGTTGGTGTGCGTGAGGCGCCATACTAATTATGTCTGTGTGCGTGTATATGGATAGGGTTGCCAATACTGGTTACAATTTTTTCTACGTTTTTGTAGCTTCGACTGTCAATCTTGACATATAACTTATCCAAGGAAAGTGATAGAATATGCTATTATAGCAACACTGATTTTAAAAAGTTGTCAAAATACGGGTGACGTGAGATGTCAGTGTGACACTTGGCGCGCAACGGCGGCGGATCGTTGTTTATGAAAAAGTCGATTGATTGTTTAAAAACTTGTGAAAATAGTTCTTCTGTTCGAAATTGTGAAGTCTGAATTAAAAACTTATACCCAGGAGGCAGAGTTTTATTGTGAATCACCACATGAGAGCCTGGGGATAGGGTGCAGTTTTCAAAAGGATGTTAATGATATCAGTTTCACCCTGTAGTTGCCTACCCTACAAAACAATGTATAGTCTACATTGCAGCTCGTAGCAAAGCAAGTGAGGCATTAGCGAGTCAGTGTGAAGCAGAGGCGGTGTGCGCTCGAGGGCGGCATGTTGATCGTCATTAATGAGAAGCGGTCGCCACTCGACCCCGGCTCTACTAGGGATTTTTTTTTTAGTCGGGCATAGGCCCACCACACATTCCCGCTGTAACTCCTGTAAGCCAGGATCAACAGCGGCGACCATTCACAACACTAGACAATGAAGTCCAGCGAGCCCGGGGGATGACTCTAATCTGTCTTGGAACCCGCAATGAATTAATCAAAGAAGATAGGAGGAGTAGAAAAACGAAATATCCGACTTCCCTCCATTGCAAACGGGAGACAGCAATAAGAAGGAAAAAACATGGCTGTTCGAGAGCCAATTCAAGAGATCATTTATGGCAGTGTTGAAGACACGACCGCAAAAGCACCAAAAATACAAAATAAAACAATAGGAACCTAACATTGTACTGAAACGTTTTAGGTATATCGCGTGTGGCCATGGCCACTGCTGGACATAGGCCTCCCCCAAGGATCGCCATAACGACCGGTCCTGCGCTGCCCTCATCCAACGGGTTCCCGCCGCCTTCACCAGGTCGTCGGTCCTTATTGTAGGCCACGCTGCGCTCTCCGGTACGCGGTCGCCACTCGACAACTCTTCACGTGAACAGTTCTATCTTCGATGTGTTAGATCTCATCGGTACACACGGCGACATATCAAAATAGGTGGAGATTTGTAATTAGGTTAAAGTTATACAGTTTTTGAGAGTTACGCGGTTATTATTTAATCTAGAAATAAACATTTTAACGGGTTCTTACCGCGTTTTGGTATATTTGAGTTCCCGATATCGGGAAACGCCAAAACGCGGTAAGAACCCATTAAAATGTTTATTTCTAGGTTAAAGTAAAGTTATTTAAGGATGTGTTTACTATGTAATCGGTGCTATAAATCTTCATAGTAATAATAAAATAAAAACATGTATTTCCAGCTTATGTTGGTTTTATAAAAAACCAACATAAGCTGGCCGCGCGACGTTATAAGTTACTTGACCTACGCGAGGCCAGTATATTTTGGTTTTGTATAGTTCTATGTGTCGCCGTGTTAACATGCATATGACATCCCACCACTAGGTATTCTGAAATTGATAACCCAACAGCTTTCGGTCGCTTCAATGCAACTTTTTGCATTAATAGTCGAGGCAGCTATCAACTCTCCTTACAAATTTGAACTCTATTCCTACTCTCAAAAGGTTTGAGATTTATTCTGGAGTACTGGAGTCAATTTACAAGCTTTTTGTGTAAAATTGTACTCTGTTTTATTAAAAACAAAGTCTATTTTCAAAGATTAAACTGAGAATTATGTCGTCAAATGAATTAAGCATCTGCATGTCATATGAATAGAGTTGTAAATCGTTTGTTTTAGTGAATTCAAATGAATTCAAGCAGTGTTTGTATAGTAAGCAACTTGTTTTCATCAACCATCTACTGGTTGAGAAAGTGTCATGGTCAGTAGATTCAAAGATTTGATCATGGTTATGGAGAGGACTATATGCACGTTCCCTGTGAGGTCGAATCAGAAATTACATAGCTCAAAGAATTGCTAAACTAAAGTGGCAGTGGGCGGGGCACATTGCTCGCAGAACCGATGACCGATGGGGCCTGCTAGTTCTCGAGTGGCGACCGCGTACCGGAAAGCGAAGCGTGGGTAGGCCCATAAGGTTGACCGACGACCTGGTGAAAGCGGCGGGAACCCGTTGGATGAGGGCAGCGCAAGACCGGTTGTTATGGCGATCCTTGGGGGAGGCTCTGTCCAGCAGTGGACGTCCAGCGGCTGATGTGATGATGATGATGACGTGCCTATTTCATCAGCAATGCAATAGTAATTTACAATGACAATTCAGGGAGTATTGCTGGTTTCTTAAGGCACTTACAACATTCGTCCTAACCTAACATTCTGAGACATGCGTCTCAAATTGTCATTGTAAATTACAATTGTTATTTACAACTACAATTCAGGGTATATTTCTAGTTACTTATAGCGTTTTACAGGGTGTTACGGTAGACATTTGCATTGCTTTAAGGGGTGATTGTATTCATGATATTGAACAACTTTCCCTAAGAAACATGGGAAATTCGCAAAAAAATTTAGATTTAGTATGGAAAGTTCGAAATCTTTTTCCGAATTCCCCATAATTATGTTTCTTAGGAAAAGTGGTTTAGAATCATGGATACAATTATCCCTTAAAGTAAGCCAACTGTTTCCTAAAATTCTGAGAAATGCATCTCAAATTGTCATGGTTATTTAAAATGATTCATTGTAGTCATTGTAACTTACATTGACGATTCAGAACATTGCTGGTTACATACGGCCTTAAGGTGGTTTTAGTCCATACAAAATTTTGACGCACAATACGCGTAGACGGAATTAATAAAAGTAATATTTTATATATGGAAAAATAGTTTAGAAAATCTAGTTGCCGCGTCACAAATAACATTTACAATTATAATATAATTACGAAGATATAAGCTTTTAAAATTTTGTATGAAAAATTTCAAAGCTTTATATCTTCGTAATTATATTAAAAATTTCAAATGTTATTTGTGACGCGGCATCTAGATTTTCTAAACTATTTTCCCATTTATATACAAAGTTACTTATATTAATACCGTCTACGCGTATTGTGCGTCAAAGTTTTGTACAAAATTGACCCCTCTGCAACCACCATAAACCAGGGCAAGGTCTATGTTGAGCTGGGACCTATTCGCTGCTGTAGCATACAATAAATTACACGTTGTTCTATCGACGTTTCGTTGTATACTTGTTTTGTAAACTTGTTGTGAACTGTAATATTATGTGTGTGTTACTTATGCAAATAAATTGTTTATCTATCTATCTATCTAAACAAATTTTTTTCCTAACATTCTCAGCAATGTACCTATCTCAAATTGTCGTTGTAAATAACAATTGCTATACTGTATCTCAAATTGATCGAGAAATCAGGGGCCTATTTTATACACAAAACAACAAAACAATAGTATTGGATAAGTACATTGCTGGTTACTTATAGCGTTAAACAATATGTGTCCTAACATTATCCCTAATGTATCTCGAATTCTCGACTTAAATAAACAATAATTCAGTATAGCACAGAAACAAGCGATATTACAGTGATCAATATCTCACTGGGCTATTGACTCTGACCGCAGACCACTAACATGCTCACTGAAACATCATCACTCACTGGGGAACCGGCCACTCACTAGTGACGTACTAGTGTGCTGAGTGACTCATTTGTTAATGTTTCATTGATTAGGATCACTCTCTTCTAATGGCACATAAATATCATTACTCACTGGGGAACTGACCACTAACTAATGATGTACTAGTGTACTGACTGACTCATTGATTAGGCTCACTCGCTTCTACTGGCACATAAAAAATACCGTCAGTCGCTGGAGAACTGGCCACTCACTAGTGTGCTAAACTACTCATTTATTACTGACTCATTTATCGGTAATATGTAGATGACACGATTGTATCAAGACCTCCGCTTCCAAGTACCTAGTAGACAAAGTTGTATTACGTTATGCAACACAACCTGCCCCTGCCACCGAGACTCGGTGTCGGACGCTCGGCGGAGTAACAACTCTGTTTCGAACGTTCGTCGGTCTAACTCCTGAGGATGCTCCTTGGTGGAGCGAAACACGTGTAGAGTAGAAATTATTTGGTGGGCAGGTTGTGTTGCATAACGTAATACAACTTTGTCTACTAGGTACTTGGAAGCGGAGGTCTTGATACAATCGTGTCATCTACACATTAGTCATGGATTTCCGCAAAGTAACGCCTGATTCAATTAATTTCATTTATCGGTTTAAGGCCACTCACTAGTGACGTACTAGGGTGCTTATTAGTGCGGCGATCTAAGATTGTGTGGAAAAAATAGCTGCTTAGCGATAAGACCGCATTATTTGTACCATTGTCTTTTTTGTTTCTGTTTAATGCTATATCTGTGTGTTTGGTGTAAATAAAGGTGTATTTCATTCATTCATTTATTCATCAAAATAACGTACGTATGTTTTTCGAAATAGAACTAACTCACGAGCACGTCCCATCTCTATCGCACCCGCCTCAGCTTCAATTAATCAAAGAGAGAGGAAAGTAAAAGTTGCGCCATCGTTAGCAGCAACGTTTACCTTACGTTATTATGTTATGTTGTGTTATTTATTATTGCTTATTATGTTATTTATGTTTCTGTAAGTAATTGCAGTATTAAGATGCTCGTAATGTTTGTTTTTGCAAATCATTTACTTGCGAGTTAATAAGGAGTGTGCTTTACAACTTTTGTTTTACAATTATATATATAACTAGCTTTTGCCCGCGACTTCGTCTGCGTAGACATGTAATTTTCTAATGTCTCGTCTAAGGTCATGAAGGTCATGGTCCGAACCAAGTCTAGGAATCCTGGCATGTAACATTAGAATGGCGATTAAGGAATGGGCTGATAAAAGACACAGGCTAGAATGCTCTGGCCTCTCGGGTCTGCAACACTGCAGGAAATTCATCAGCAATCTTCTTATTATCGTGTGGGCAAAGCCCTGGTGTCAGAGTATAATAGCAATACAACACCACGAATCCCACAGTTCATACTGAACAACAGCAGGAGCAAAGCTCGTGCCATCGTCGGAGCCCTCACCGGGCACTACGCAACAGGCACGATAAAGCTCACTCTAGATCCCGGTTGCCGAGCGTGTGGAGAGGAGGAGGAAACCATGGAACATTTGTACTGTGTGACTGCGATGTCTTGGTGGGTAAACGTATGTGACTCCTGAGAGATGGTTATTCATTACAGGTTTCTTACCCTGAACGCTATTGCCTCCTTCATTTTCCAAGTTTTTCAAGGATGAAGAAAATAATATGTAGGGTTCAATACAAAAGATACCATTGTGTCGAAGTGTTGCTGGCTTGCCATTTCCCATAATAAGATAAGAAAGTCATGAACTTAAGCTAAATCAAAATCAGAAAGTACCCCAAGTAATTCTGTAGGTATCAGATTTAAAAGTCATTCACTGGATCCATCACTTTAATTTTTCTACTGTTCGTCGTTTATTAGTTTTTTATTTATGTCGAGCAGCATAATAATCATCTTACGACCCACTGCGGGTCACAGACCTCCACTCACGTATAAGCGTTAGAGGATACTCTACCACGCGGGCTACTGTAAAATGGTGAAGGCAAGAGCTAAAACGATAATATTCTAGGAAGCTAATGGTCAATTTGCTAAAAAAGATTTTCTATTATGTAAGTAGCTACATTACCGACCTGTGGTGTTATATTATAAGGAACTTTTAGATACGTAGGTACCTTTTTATACGTTGTGGTAGAATGATGTTCTATAGTTAAGTTGCACAAGCCCTCAAAAAATCATAATTGAGACCGAAAATCAAACAAAACAAAAATTTGGCAAGAATTACTGCAACAAAATTCGTCCTTTCTGTAAAATAAGGTTATCATTCCGTAGCATTGGCTCAGATTGGACTCAGACAATCAATATACTTACAACGATGTATTACAACGATAACTAAATAATCAACTAAATTTGTAAGCTCTTGCTATAGCTAGGTTTTTGAATTAATAATTGTAGCACACTTGCTTTAAAAAAACTCCCAACGCCATCTATTAAGATGAAAACAATACTACGATAAAATTTTTGAACACTTGATTTTTAATATTTGACGACCCGGTTGGTGTAATGGTTACGTCGCCGGACTGCCAAACCAGGGTCCTGGGTTCGAAACCCGGTTCGGTCATGGATGTTATAAATGTTTGTGCCGTTGTTGTATGGTTTCTATAATAAAAAGCCTATAGTGCTTGCTTGGAATCATAACAATGTTCCTGTAAGCGTTATTTATTTTTCTAAATCAGCCGGTAAGTAACTATACAATCAAATCTGTAAGACCGAATATCTGAGATGTCTTGAGCGTGAATTGAGTATGGTACTTGCTTCAAAAAAACACGCAACGCCATCTATTAAGATGAAAACAATACTACGATAAAATTATGAACACCAACTTTAGAAAAGGTTAAAAGAAAGAGGATTTTTAGTATTTGCCGACCCGGTTGGTGTAATGGTTACCACGCCAGACTGCCAAACCAGAGTCCTGGGTTCGAGTCCCGGTTCGGTCTTGGATGTTATATGTTTATGCCGTTGTTGTATGGTTTCCACAATAAAAAGCCTATAAAGCTTGCTTGGGATAATTAAAATAATGTTTGTGCCTGTGAGCGTTATTTATTTATTTGTTTTTTGTGTGGGGCCGATCTGCCCACGCCAAGCTGGTGGATACCGGCACTAAACAAAACGTGTCGGATTATAACTGGTTGCTTGAAACCGGCTCCAGTACAGTTGCTTTACCCACTGGCTGGCATAGCGCCCCCAGATGTAAGTAGGGCTGTTGCAGGTTCCTCAGAGAGAGCCCAAATGACATACGACATCCCATGCATGGCTTTATTCCTGCGCCGCAAAGGCTGCCAAGCCGACGCAGCTTTATGAAGTGTGTCGACCCTCTGAATACTGGCCCAGCGCAAGCAAGGTGTACTCTTTGGCGACAAAAAGTGTCCCTCCCAACTCCATTTGTGTCGCCGTCTGAGAGCCTCACGCCTAGACATGACTTGCCTTGGGCGACCTGGAAGTCTTTCAACCGACTTCGAACCCAGGTCGGTCGCAGTAAGGACAACATGGTCAGGTGGGGATACTCGGATGCGCAAAATGTGACTTGCTTGTGTGGAACTCCACAAACGATGGCCCATCTCACATCGTGCCCTGCGTGCCCTAACATCTGCACACAGGAGGAGCTCATGACTGCTAGCGACGGTGCAGTATTGGTTGCCCGATTCAGGCAAGCTACTATTTAGCGACTTTGTTCAGAATTTGAAGTCGACACGATAAGAAGAAGATTATTTTTCCAATTCGCCAAGTACCTATACAATCAAATCTGTAAAACCGAATTTTTTGTGTTGATGATAGAACCACAAACATAATATTAATATTTGTGAGATACCTGGTAGGATGGTAGGATTAAAATTAGAAAAAAGCCAAAATAAAACATCCTGCGCTAATATTAGATCTGATATGATCTCAAGATATTATTATGATTGAAGGTCAGGACCTTAACATATCAAGCCTAACTGCTTCTGTCTAATCCGGTGAAAAATGGATATAATCGTTGAATGTATTTAAAAAAAAAATAAAAAAAACATTCTCGACCAAGAATCGAACCTCCACCTCATGCACGAAAATCTAACCATATACCAAATATACTACACAGCTGTTGTCAAAACTGTTGAAAAAAGTAAATATATTTTTATCACTGCAATCTACACAAATGCATCTGTCAGCGTCAAATTGGCGCTTGGCGATTGGCGCGTAATTTATCCCACAGGAACCCATTGCTAGGATAAAAAGTATCCTATATGTTAATCCAGAACACATTCTATCTGCGTGCCAAATTTCATCAAAATCCATTCAGCCGTTTATGCGTGATTGCGCCACAAACATACAACATTACAACTTTACAAACATCGTCACAAACTTTCACGTTTATAATATTAGTGAGATTATTAGTTCTTCTTCGTGATGGCATTTTTCATTATTGAAAACAATCAAGTGTACTGGCAGATACAAAATTATTTTTTAAGTATGATTATCACTGAACGGAACGCGTCGGGGCGCATTATATATATATTACTTTATTTTTTATATATTTAACTTAATATGCTGACACTTTTTTAAGAGGATGATCAGACCATCAAACAGCTTTCTCTATGGGACTGTCATCGATATCGCGAAAAAAAATCTTCTGCCCCATACATTTATGTAGAGTAGGATTGCAGTTTTGTATGGAACAGTTGATTTTTTTTCGTGATTTTGACTTTGGTCCCATACAGAAAGTTGTTCAGTATGATGGTCTGATCATACCCTTAAAAAACTGTCTGCATATAAGAAGGACCATATACATATTGCAATCCGGTCAGATGCGTGCAAAATCGGTGACGGTCGCATTCCACTGCAACGTCGCCTGGTCAGCACTCGCTGTCAATTTGCGTGCATTTGAAACAACGGCTGAGGTGCACGTATGCGCCTGGATTCCAGCGAATAATTTCGTCCGGAAGGACGCAGTCGGCTATTGCCTAATGTTACATTAATTTATGTAAAGCTCATATCAAGCGACAGTCCGCAGGGCGGTGGCTAGTTCCTCAGAGAGAGCCCAAATGGTGGACGACACACGACACGGACGGACTACAAACTTTGAGTCAAGATAACTTTAGAACTAAACATTTAAAAGGAAATCACAGATATTGGTTTCTAGATTGTTTTAAAACCATTCATTTTTTACTTTAATTACTAAATGTTCAAATTAAGCTTCGTTTTGTATGGAGCGCCGTAGAAAAATGCGCAAAATGCACGGAGGCACATCGCATCGGCGGCATAAAAAACCGACCCTTATTAATTTGTTAGAGTTGTTCGTTTGTATTTTAGTAATAATTTACGGTATTTCAAAATAGTTCCTTACCTGTCTTGTAATTGCTTTAAAATATTAGCTATTATCCAGTCTTGCGTAACTGTGTGAATACACATAAAATACATAAATATACATAAATAAAAACATTCCGAATTAAAAATCGAGTTTTAGACATCTTTCGGCTGCTGATTTGAAATCATGATTATATTCTCTTTGTTTGAAACTGGCGTGCAGTTCTTTTTTCTGCTTTGTTTGCACTGTAATTCTACAAAATGTCAAGAAATTTGTAATTCGAATCTTGTTTTCTTGTGGCCAGTACTAAGGTTTTTTTTGTTATGCAAAGGTTTTCTACATGGAGTTTGAAAGATTTTATAGCCAAAAAGAAAAACAATGTTATACCGGTGCAGTCATCAGCACTGGACAATGATAAAATTTATAATTATTCGTATTTATTTTGTAATTTATTGTTATTTTCGTTATTTATAAATCAAACAGTCTTCAGAATTAGCTTACTTTATTACAAGTCTTTTAATTTTAATTAGTGTTACTTAGTTGAAATTGAAATGGTACCGTACATTGGTTGCACTTGCGGTTATATGTTTATATCTCCGGCTCCCGTCAACGTAGCGAGATAAATTATATACCAGATTTTAAGTCAGATCATAAGCTATCAAACAAAAAAAGTTTCATCAAAATCGGTTCAGTAGTTCTTGCGTGATACTCGTTCAAACAAACAAACAAACAAACAAATAAACAAACAAACAAACACACAAACAAACAGACAGACAAAAAATCCAAAAATTGGTGAAATGGAATCAGGGACACCTAAAAACCATATCGTAACTTTTTTTTTGTTAATATCTTCAATGTACAGACAAACGTTCTGCTACAGTTTTATAATAGTTTAGATTAGATATAACCATCTGTCACCGATGTCGGTCGGAAGAGTTTGTTTACAAATTTCATTTACGCTTTAAATTGGTTAACTGCACCGAAACATGTGTTAAGCCTAAAAATTTACTATATAAGTGCTGTGGAATCTGTGATATCGTTATTTTCATCATAGGAACCTTTAATAGTAACTAAAACTGCAAAAATCACCAAACGACATTTGCAACCTACCTACAGTGAATTAAAATAGTGACTTGGTTAAAGTGAAACGATTTTGTGACTTTTACAATGTTGGAAAAAGTGTATACAAACTGATGTGATCATAATGAGAATATACGCTATTATTAGTTTATTGAAGCACTGACGATCTTATTGATTCAAGTAATTATTTCACTTGATTAAGGAACTATTAGCGCCATCTGTCATTTTCGCCCTGAACCTCTTTCTACTCTAATCATCGATTATTTCTAGTACTAGAAGCAATCCTTGATAAGCTGAATCACGAGTGAGTCTTTGCGTGCTAGTTCTCACGCTAGCTCACTAGATGTCAGTGCCAGTAACAAAATGAGTATTTGTGTTGGTTGTGCCGAGAAGTTGCAGGAGAACACTTATCTGAAATGCAAAACTTGTAACTCAACATATTGCTTTGTCTGTGTCAATTTTGACCAAGAGAAGAAAACAAATCCTGCCCTTTTGGCTTCTTTAAAATGCCCATCTTGCATGAATATTAATACAAGGCGCGGACAGAGAAATAGTGGTAGCACTTCCACTTTGATCCTACAAGCAGGTAAATCCGTCCAACCACCGCAGTCACCGCCGCCAACCCCCCGCACTGCAGACGATAGCAAAGCAGTCGGGTCAGCCCCAGTAACTCTGGAAAGTATAAGTGCATTATTGGATGCTAAACTAAATAGCTCTATGAATAATCTTCGTGCAGCTCTTAAAAAGGACGTGATGGTCATGATATCAACGGAAATTAACACGGCCGTTCAGGGGCTCAAAGACGATTTTACAGTGACAACGGATTATATAATGGCTGGACAAAGTGACTTCGAAATTAAACTGCAAGAAAAGAACAAAATTATTT
The DNA here is from genome assembly GCA_927399405.1 of Agonopterix arenella. Lineage (NCBI taxonomy): Eukaryota > Metazoa > Arthropoda > Insecta > Lepidoptera > Depressariidae > Agonopterix > Agonopterix arenella. Next base: position 10,050,367 of record OV656717.1, on the reverse strand, counting down.
GCGCTTTAGAGACCGAACAGTCAACGTTGCGTGCTGATTTGAATAACCTAAACAAGCGGTTTGAGACCATGGAGAAGATCTCGAGGGACCATAATCTGGAACTACAAGAAATACCTGAAAGCCGCAACGAGAACGTACTCACAATCTTCAAGAATATTTGCCACGCGTTGGATACCCCTATCCTGGATACAGAAATCCGTGCATGCCGCCGAGTTGCCAAATTGAACACAACATCCAGCCGGCCACGAAACATTATCGTTAATTTAACATCTACTCGCCTGCGAGATAACATTCTATCCGCCGTGCACCGCTTCAACAAACAAAACCCAAATGGTACCATTAACACAACACATGCGGGCTTGAGTGGTGAATGTCGCAAAATATACATCAGAGAACATCTTTCGTTTGACTGTAAACAGTTATATACAGCTACCAGAAAATTTGCAAAGGAAAATAACTACAAATTCGTAAGGACAAAATATGGTCAAATATACATGAGGAAAGACGAAAACGCCAATGCTATACGAGTGAAGGATGCAACGTTTTTGTTTAATCTTAAGCAAAACTAACAAACTTACTAACCTATTCTTAAGAATTTTTCCTGTTTCAATTAAAGTTATAAATAATCTGTTTTTTTTTTCTAAATATTTTAATTATGGTTATTATTTATTATCAAAATGTTAATAGGATAAGGTCTAAAACTACGGAACTCTTTTTAAATGCAATCAACAGCAATTATGACATCATATGCTTGACGGAAACTAATTTCAATGAGGGAGTTTTTGACGGCGAATTTTTGGATACGCGCTATAATATTTTCCGTCGCGACCGTTCTAGTACATCAGTTGGTAAAGATGAAGGGGGTGGTGTTCTAGTAGCTACAAAAAAGAACCTCAACGTCGTCCGTCAGTCATCGTGGGAAACCGGGGTCGAAGACCTCTGGTTAAGTTTAATTCCTAGTGTACCAAACAAGCCTATAATAAATATTTGTGCTTGCTATTTACCAAATCATCTATCTATTGATGACATGACAACTTTTTACGTAAACTGTCAAAATATAATCTTAAACTCTAGTTGCAATAACGAATTCACATTGATAGGTGATTTTAATTCCCGTTACATAACATGGACTCTCAATCAAAATAATCACTCTCTTATTCCTTCTAGTCCCACAGACCGCAGAGCACGGATACTTGTCGAGTTCATGAATCTCTGTAATTTGTCGCAGTTTAATAACATCCCTAATGCTAACAACCGTTATCTTGACTTGGTTCTTTCTAGTCTTGGCGATATGAGGGTGTATGGTTCTGACAGCTTGATTCGCTTGGATCGGCATCACCCCGCTCTTGCCATCGAAATATCGTGCCCAGAACTTTGCAAACCTCTGACTCCTTGTAACTCTAGGCGACTGAATTTTAATAGATGTGATTATGATGGAGTTAGAGGCGAGCTGGTTGATGTCGATTGGTGTGATCTTCTGTCCTCACAGGATGTTGACACGAGCATCACAACGTTTTACACCACACTAAACACGATAATAGAGAGGCATACACCGTATCAAAAAAAGGGTTATAGTGGATATCCAACGTGGTACAACAAAGCTCTAAAAAGTTGTCTGAAGGAGAAAATGAAGTTCCATAAGCGTTACAAAATGTACGGCAATCCCCGTGACTATGATACATTTTCTCTTTTGCGTGCCAGATGTAAGGTCTTGACAAAATCTTGTTATAATACGTTTGTTGGATCGATAGAGGGATCCTTGAAAAATAATGTGAAGGGATTCTGGCGATTTATTAATGGCAAGAAAGGGCATGTAACGATACCTCAATCGATGTCGCACCAAGGTGAAATTTCCTCGGACGGAGGGGGCATATGTGAGCTTTTCTCACAATACTTCGGCTCCGTTTTTGCTGATGCAACAGTGTACAAAGGCACGGCCGAGTACTGTGATAGCATGTGCGCTGGAATATTATCCAAAATGGAAATAAGCAAAGACGAAATTGTGGCTAAAATTAAAGCTCTTGACCGAAATAAAGGTGCTGGGCCCGATGGCATACCTCCATCTTTTGTTGCTGCCTGCTCCGTGAAACTCTGTACGCCCTTACATATCTTATTTAACAAATCTCTTCAGTCTGGTGTATTTCCCACTTATTGGAAGACTGCACACATAATTCCTATACACAAATCTGGTGACAAATCCCGTTGTGAAAACTACAGACCTATCAGTATTTTATCATGTGTTGCTAAATTATTTGAATCTCTGGTTTACAACTATATTTATAACCAGGTTAAACCATCGTTGTCAGAACGTCAACATGGTTTTGTCAGAAACAGATCCACAGTGAGTAACTTACTTGAGTACAAACACTTTCTTTGCAATGCTTTTGCTAAGCGCGGCCAGGTGGATTCAATATACACTGACTTTTCTAAAGCGTTTGATAAGGTTGACCACAAAATACTTTGCAGTAAAATCTCAGCCCATGGTATACGCGGTAATCTTTTCCGTTGGATCTGTTCGTACCTGAACAACAGGAGCCAGCTTGTGACCGTACGTGGCTTTATATCATCGTCTGTGTCTATCACCTCGGGTGTACCCCAGGGATCGCACCTCGGACCCTTGCTCTTTGTGATCTTTATTAATGACCTGATTGACCGCCTGACATGTCCCTGTCTACTCTATGCAGACGACCTTAAGGTATTCGCTGAGGTCGATAAAGTAGGTGATTGTATCGCACTTCAGCGGGACCTGGATGTGATCTCGCATTGGAGCACTGAGAATGGGATGTCCCTCAACGTTCTAAAGTGTTTCGTAATCTCGTTTACTCAGAGGCACCACAAAGTAATCTTCGATTACAGTCTTTCGGGTCACAATCTGGAGCGAAAGGTCGTAGCTAAGGACCTTGGTGTCTTGTTTGATGAAAAACTCTCCTTTCGCCCGCATTACGAGCACATTGTTAAAAGGGCCATGAGATTGCTCGGCTTCATAACGAGATCTACTAAAGGCTTTAAGAATCCGTACAGTTTTCTTTACCTCTACTATGCCCTTGTAAGAAGCATACTTGAATATGCATGCCCTGTCTGGTCTCCTTATTACTCAACTCATGTGGAGAACATCGAAAGAGTCCAAAAAAGTGTCTCAGGATCCTTTCTTTTCGCCAAAATATGGGTCGGAAATTGGTGGGCTATCCACAAAGGTGCTTCAAGTACAAAATTTCGACACTTGAAAGTAGACGCAAACAGCACGACCTTGTTTATCTACATAAGATACTGCATTCTTGCATTGATTCTCCGACTCTGCTTTCGTTGATAAACATCAACACCCTCTATAGATCTCGTGCTCCACGTACTTTTGCGCTCCATGTGTATAGGAATAATACCTCGTTTTACAATCCCGTTTCTAGAATGTGTCGTCTTTACAATGACCTCTGCTCCGAACATATAGAACTCGACATCTTTGACAAACGTCTTGCAAGATTTAGACGATGCATCATTGCTGTTCTTAACCCACCACAATTTTTCAGTTAAGTTTTGCATGCTATTTATAAATATATTTATTTTAACAATTACTAACAACATAGTTTAATAATTTTTTTGTAATTCAAATTAACTTAATTATATCTCTTAATTTACTATGTTAATGTAAATTAATGAGTTCATTTTTAATTTTAATAATTACCTACTTTCGTTTCATACTATTTTCATTTTTGGATTGGAACGAACGCTAGTTAGGTAATTGAATGTTGATGCTTATTAAAATTTGGGTGCCTTGCCTATGTATACTTAAATGTACTTGCTTCGTTTCGCTTCGATGTTTTAGGAATTAATTAAGATTTTAATTTATGTAACAAACTCACTCCGCCATGTTTTAAAGTTAGTGATGCTGTGTACATGTGTAATTGGATTACAATCTAGTTCTACATATCTTATTGCAATGTAAATGGTTTCATCTTGACTGTAATCTGTACGTGTACCTATACAATAAAATAAAAAAAAAAATAAAAAAAATAAATAAATTATTTAGGAGGTGCTTGAGAAATTTTTTTTGCTTAATAAATAAAAGAAATATTATACTTTAGTTGTCACCTCTTACCCAGGGCTCCATTGACGACCCGGTTGGTGTAATGTTAATGTTAACCCAGTTCGGTCATGGATGTTTATATGTTTGTGCCGTTGTTGTATGGTTTCCATAATAAACAGCCTATAGTGCTTGTTTGAATTATTACAATGTTTGTGCCTGTGAGCGTTATTAGTTATTAACTCATTATTTAACAAACATTATAATTTTATTGTACTTTACAATGGCAATTCAGGGTACATTGCTGAGAATTTTAGGATAAAATTTTGGGCTTGGACCAAGTGACAATAACAATCGAGTGAGTTCCAATGGGCAGAGCAAACGACGGAGAGTGAGGGTAGACAGATTTACCTGCTCTTAGAAATCTACCTGCAGTTCCTCAGTCATCCCGTGATCATGGCAGTTGTAACACTGCCGAAATATCGGGAACTCAAATATACCAAAACGCGGTAAGAACCCGTTAAAATGTTTATTTCTAGATTAAAATTTTGCTTACTATTATGGTCAGCGTGATTAGTAACCAGCAATAATTGTAATTTACAATTATAATTCAGGGTACCTACAGTAGGTACTTCTTCTTCTTGTAGTGCCATCTCCTATCGGAGGTTGGCTATCATTAGGGCTCTTCGGACCCTAAATTACAATGGATATCATTAATATTTTAATCATAAATTTTTATTAAATAAATAGCAGAGGAAAAGTTTGCTGAGGGCTTTCCCTTAAACCCTGTATTAAACACATTACCCTTCCTTTGCCTTCCTTCCTTCCAGAGTTTCGGTACTACTAGTGTAATCAAATCAAATCAAACAATTTATTTCAAACAAGATGTCCATATAGTGTTAGTATAATAATAATTATAAATATCTTGGACATTGTCACTGTATCTAGTCACATTTAAAGTACCTGGACTTGTATTATGATGACTAGACAAAGATATAGAATACATATATACATACAAACATCCATGACTCGGGTACAAATATTCATATTCATCATATAAATATTTGTCCCTTTGTGACTCGAACCCGCGACCCTCGGCACAGCAGGCAGGTTCACTACAGACTGTGCTACCGGGCCGTTAAATGTATGTTATTATACATGTTGTAATCGTATGTTAGTATACATTTATCTTACAGCTAGTGTTAGTAACAAGACATTTTATTTTAAAAACACGGCATGGAGCTTCACCCAGTGATGTAACAGCGGGGAGTCCCACCGGTCTTTGAACACATTCAGGAGACCGTTAGTGCTGGCTCGGAGCCTGCCCAACATGGAGGCGCACCGTTTTCTCAATATAGCATAGAAGTCGTCCGTGTGCGTCTCCGCAAACATTCCCGACGCGCTACAATGCCGCGCCAGCCCCATCAGTATCCTGAATGCGTTATTATACTGTACGCGTGTTATGTATACTCTACAATAGATACATTCTCTTTTCTCTATAGAATTAATTTCATTCGATTATAATTATATAAGTAGTACCTATAACTAAAACACTTTAGAAATGCATCGGCGCCGTGGTCACCGAGCGCCCAGACGCCACGTATGCGAATTCTTCTGATAACTATACTCGGTATCCCTATAGTAGTTCAGTCTAAGCTAAGACACTATGTAATCAACATGTTTTTATTAAATCTAATAAATGATTTAAAACTAATATTGTTTTAAAGACTCTATTTCCCTAAAGTGGATAATTCGCGTAGATGGCTGTATACCCGCTGCCTATACCGGCTGCACGTGTAGAAAGACTGACAAAATGCTTTAACACGTTTCTATATTATATGTTCTATATATATTCTATATATAACAATAAAAGTTCTATTGTGTCTCGTTCACTGCCCCGGAACGTGTTAAAAAGTGTGATTTTTACTGGTCTCGTACATCGTGTAAATCTTCGTGCCAGCATATTACAACGGACAGTCAGCGACCTACGCTCCCTTTCAATATCGCAATTATGTGGATGTTCTGAAGTTTCAGAATATCTCCGTGCCTTGGTGGTCCAGTGGTTAGGAACCTTGCCAGCTGTGCAGGAGGCGATGGTTCGATCCCCGTCCAGGCCGACTCGTACCAATGAGTTTTTCGGAATTTATCTACGATTTATAACACCACTGGCTTTTCGGTGAAGGAAAACATCGTGAGGAAACCTGCATGCTTCAATTTCGAGGCATGTATTGTACCCACTGTCCGTTACAAGTGGCGACGGGCTCACTCCCCGTCACACTGGACAGAGTTTCGGTACTATAGTGATGTTCTGCGGTTTCAGAATATCTCTGACTACCCCCTCGGGGAACATAGTCGTGAGCATATGCTTATGCTTATACTTCATTTGCGTCGCGTAGTTGGGTAAAAATAGGGCTCTTTAATGTTTTAACATTAAACTTTAATGGTTTACCCTAGAACAATAATAGATCTAGGTAGAACTAGACAGTTAGACAGCTACTATAATTAAGCTATCTATCTAAAACATCTTCTCAGAACATAACTAATAGGTCTGTCCACCCCCTGACAAGAACGTGTCGCCCTGTCGGCTCGGGGGTTCTGAATAATTCATTAGACACGCTCCTCTAATTTGAGGGACCCTAATCCGTTAAAGTTATAGTCCTGTCGCCAGACAGAATGTTAATTACATTTTTTGTTACCGGTTAAATCGATGACGTCTTGTTTAAAGTTTAACATAATTAAATGTAGTTCTATCGTTGTTTTCGACTACCCTTTCTATACTTACACCTTTCTATAGATAACCTACTCCTCATATCTTCTTTGATTAATTCATTGCGGATTCCAAGACAGATCCCCAGGGGCTCGCTGATCCTGATTCTGATCCTGGCTTACAGGAGTTACAGCGGTGGGAATGTGTGTGGGCCTATGCCCGTTTTTACCTTCAACCGAAACCGTCAACTGAAATTTTACCCGGTCTCAGTGTAGATAAAGTTCAATCAATAAAAAAATTAGCATACACCCAACCTACTGCCTTGTCACAGGTCTTCATTTTATTGTGCCATTCCTAAAAGTCCCGTCTTAATCTGAGCTAATGTGAACCCGTCACCCTCACAATGCCACCGGACCAAAACGTGCTGGTTGTCTGCCTAAAGACCTGAGTCCATCTCGTGGCTATTGTGCTAGGTTATAAATTAGTTAATTATTCTAGGTTGGTGGAGGCAAGTTTGTGGCCCTCTTGCTGGTCCGCGTGGTGGAGTATGGCTCACTCCCATCTCACCATTATTTTGTGAAAGTTGTCGTTTGCCATCCAGTGGGATTCTACTGGCTATAACTTTTTATTCTAGGTTACATTTTGCACCAAAACGTTTAAGAATATCTCCGTGCAAAATTTTGCTCTTTTAATTTGAAGAGCCCAGTTACTAAAAATATTATTATATTGCGGTCGCCGACAGGTCTACGAGATTATGTTATTATTACGTTGAGACTGTTTTTGAGATGTTTATCTGACATCTGCGAAATATTATTAAAAGCTATACAGGGTGTAAGTGACATCCTGGCAAATACTGAAGCGGTGAACTCAGACAATCAAACTGAACAATATTCACTATGCCACACTCAAGAAACGCGAAAAAAACAGTTGGTTCATACAAAACAGCTGTATCTACTTGACTCAAATGTATGAAACAACTGTTTTTTTTCACATTTCCTGAAGTCCTAATTCAAATGAAGAGATTTAATTTAAACAACTCAACAGGGTTATACAGGGTGTAAAAAGACCTCTCCCGAAAACTTGAAGGGGTGAAAGTACACATACATATAATTATTTATAAATAATTATAACCGTATAGTGTACCCTATACACTTTTTTAAGGGGATGATCAGACCGTCTCATTGAATTACTTTTTATATGGCACCAACATCGAAATCGCTAAAAAAAATTACCTCTTCCATACAAAACTGCCTACCTTTCGAGCCAAATGTACGGGACAGCAGATTTTTTTTCTTGGCGATTTCGATGTTGGTCCCATAGAAATTTTTTTTCAATTTGATGGTCTGATCATCCCCTTAAAAAAGTGTCAGCATATTAAGAAGGACCCTGTTTGATAAACTTTTACTAAGGGAACTCAAAAATATTGCTAATCTTAACTATTATAAAACTATAGCAGAAAGTTTGTCTGTACATTGAAGATATTAACAAAAAAACGTTACGATATGGTTTTTAGGTATCCCCGATTCCATATCACCAATTTTTGGATTTTTTGTCTGTATGTTTGTTTGTTTGAACGAGTATCACGCAAAAACTACTGAACCGATTTTGATGAAACTTTTTTTGTTTGATAGCTTATTATCTGACTTAAAATCTGGTATATAATTTGTGCGGATAAAGTCGCGGGTTAACGGTCGTTCATACTAAAATTAAATACTTTACCTAACGCGCCAAATTTACGGACCGACAGTTTTTTTTTGTCCTCATGGTTGGTCCCTTAGTAAAAGTTGTTCAGTGAAAGTACTACTTAATTCATCATCATCATCATATCAGCCATTAAACGTCCACTGCTGGACATAAGCCTCCCCCAGAATGTGGGGATTTACCATAATCGCCACGCTTGGCAGGCGGGTTGGCGATCGCAGTTGGATCGAATCAATGTGTGTACTCAGAGGATGCTGCTGCCCATCCCTTAGTCGCCTTTCACGACACCCACGGGAGGAAATGGGATGGTGCTATTCATAGCCGACACCACACGGCACTACTTAATTAATTTAATTTAATGTTTTCGGGAAACCTTCTTACACTCTTACACTCTGTATTATTAAACAAAATTCCAGTTATTCGTATAACAATTTTCAGTATTCCAGGAAAACTAACAAATAATTCCAGGAGTTACTCGTTACATTGCGTTGTCAAACATCGCTCACAGCCGGCTGGCGCTCACTCCGACCAATTAATTAATATTTAATTTAATGAAATTAATTAAAACTGAACAGAGTGCGCCCCGCGACAACATGTCGACTTGATTCATGGATTATTTAGTTAAGGTGACTACGTTGGCTATACAGGGTGTAAGTGACAGCCAAGCAAATACTGAAACGGTGAATTCAGACCATCAAACTGAACAACTTTCACTATGGAGCCACCCTCAGGAAACGTGAAAAAAAATCAGCCTCTTCATACATTTGAGTCGGGTAGTGAATGTTGTTCAGTTTTATGGTCTGAATTCACCGTTTCAGTATTTGCTAGGCTGTCACTTACACCCTGTTTAAATAAATAAATATCTTGGGCATTGTCACACGAAATATGTAGTCACATTTAAAGTACCAGAGTCTAGCCAAGAGTGCGATTTTTGAATCTCATACGTCGAACTCAGTAGTTGAAAATGTATGGAGATACGCATCTTTCTGAATCGACTTTCAAAAATCGCACACCTGGAGTATTTTTGAAAGTCAAATCTATTGTAGAAATATGCATATCACCATAGTAATTTTAACATTTTCAACTGCTGAGCTCAGCTTCAAATATCGCGCTCCTGGACTTGTTTTATTGTGTGAATAGACAAATTGTATGGAATCAGGGATATCTAAAAATCGTATCGTAACTTTTTTTTTGTTAATATCTTCAATGTACAGACAAACTTCCTGTTACAGTTTTATAATAGTTTAGATGACATAGGTGACTAATATATGGGATCCTTCCTAATACGCTCACACTTTTTTAAGGGGATGATCAGACCATCAAACTGAAGAACTGTCTCTAGGGCACCAATGTCGAAGCGCGAAAAACAAATCAGCTGTTCCATACAAAACTGAAAACCTACTCGAGCTAAATATATGGGACACCAGATTTTTTTTCGCGATTTTGATGTTGTTCAGAAACTTGTTCAGTTTTATCGAAAAACAAAAAACATAAAACCGGAGACTGCACGGAAAAATTTGTTACTAAAAAGAGAAAAATAAGCTCTATAACCTACCTGCACTTGTTTTATTGTGTGAATAGACAAATTGTACGAACAGCTTCTTCTTCTTCTTTTCGTGTCTATGGTTCTTCAGTGATGTTTTTATATTTTAGTAGCCACGAATAGCTTAATTGTACCGATGCCAGAATTGTACCAATCGATCATTGTACGAATTGATAATTTGAATGAATTTATGAAATATACTTTATTTACACCAAAAGAAAATACAATGCACAATAGGAAACATAAACTGAATATGGTATATATAAGGCGGTCTTATCGCTAAAAAGCGATTTCTTCCAGACAACCTTAGGATAGAGGAAATATAACAAAGAACGGGTCGGTGTTATAAAAAACAATGATAATTATTTGTGTGAACAGAGAATTGTACAAATCGCGAAATTGTACCGATGGCGATGCTTTCATTATGATACAAACGTCCATGACTCGGGTTACAAATATTCATATTTATCATAAAAATATTTGTCCCTTACGGGATTCGAACCTGCGACTCTCGGCACATCAGGCAGGTTCACTACAGACTAAGCTACCGGACCGTCTGGCGAGAAGGCATTGTGATCTACATGATGTAAGAAAACACCCTAGTTATACAAAAAATGTTAAGATGTGTAATGGCAGGTAAATTATTGCGTTCGTACGTTCGCTGTAACTATATGTATCAATTATAGTTAAATAGCTTGAGCGTGATTGTAGCTCCCACAGACAAACCGAGCATCAAGTGTCATCAAGTGTGCAATGTAAGGCTCTAGACAGACAGACTGCATTCCGACTGCAAAATTGCTGTTCAGATGCAGTTTGAATGCAGTTGACACGACTGCAATAGAACTGCAAACCAAACGCGCAGTCCGATTGCAGTTTAATTGCAGTCGTGTCCACTGCACATCGACTGCATTCAAACTGCATCCGAACTGCACCATACCCACTCGCCCGCACGCTCTGCCGTGCAGTTCGAATGCAGTTTGAATGCAATTTTGCAGTCGGAATGCAGTCTGTCTGTCTAAAGCCTAACTTATATAAGGTCTAACAAAATTAGGTGAAACTATTTTAAGGGGATGATCAGACCACCAAACTGAACAACTTTCTCTATGGGACCAATATTGAAATCGCGAAAAAAAAATCAGCTGTTCCATACAAACCTACTCGACCTAAAACTATGGGACAGCAGATTTTTTTTTCGCGATTTCAATATTGGTCCCATAGAGAAAGTTGTTCAGTTTGGTGGTCTGATCATCCCCTTAAAATAGTTTCACCTAATTTTGTTAGACCTTATATAATAATAATAAATAAATAAATAATAATAATAATAATATCATCATTCTCTTGCCCATTTCCCATTATTTGTGTACGGCGCAATATATCATCCTCTTCCATTCATCTCTCTTAGGCTGCGTTTCCACCAGAAATGTGCGAGGTAGCAAGGCGGTGAGCGAGGAAAAAATCATCACATGAGAGTGCTTCAATTTCCCTATGACGTGACCGAGCTAGCCGGCTATTGGCGGATTGTATCCTCGCTCACCACCTCGCTACCTCGTACATCTCTGGTGGAAAAGCACACTTAGCCGTCATTTCCGCACTCACTCCTTTCTTACACATAGTTATGTAGAAATACAGGATGGAAAGTTGAGATGGGGCACAAATAGCAGCTACCTGAAGCATTATACAAGAAAATGTTATGAGGAGACTAATCCTAACTTTTGGAGCATTTTTCTTCTGCATTCACGGATTTTGAAAAAAAATTACAGTCATCGCGAGATAAAATTGCAATTTTCAATAAACTTTTTTTTCATCCCACTCAATGACATTCTTTACAAGGAGGACTTCGCATCAGTGCGCTATTAACGGGACCACTAAGTTATGCTCAGTTGTTTTACATTACTGCTTTTTAACCGAATACATTTGAAAGATTTGAAAGGACTGGAATGTCAGCGGCAATGTATGACAGCTGGACATAACTGATGCATGCAAAGGTGACATTAGAGACATGTGCCATGTTTAGGCTTTGTTATTGTATGACATGATTACTCTATGGTTATAAAAACTCATTGATCCCACTGAATAACATTTACTATAGAGAAAAAGTAAAAAAAAAAATCTGTTGCTAATCTTTAGGGTATATGACACAGAATATTATAAGAGGGGTTAGAAATTCAAAGCAGGCGTGGAACGTATCGCCAAAGGTTATGCAATGATTTGCGAGCGAGAGGGCATGAGTTAGCAGCGTGAGCGGGAAGACAAGTGGCGACGGCTGTCTCCGAAGAAAAACCGCTACTTTGCATTTCTAACCCCTCTTATAATGTTCTGTGGTATTTGAGTCTCTTTAATCAACCATTTGTGTGTACCTATGTATTAATATGAATTACGAGCGTTAACCCGCGACTTCGTCCGCACAAATTATATAAGTACCAGATTTTAAGTCAGATCATAAGCTATGAAACAAAAAAAGTTTCATCAAAATCGGTTCAGTAGTTTTTGCGTGATACTCGTTCAAACAAACAAACACCCAAACAAACACACAAACAAACAGACAGACAAAAAATCCAAAAATTGGTGAAATGGAATCAGGGACACCTAAAAACCATATCGTAACTTTTTTTGTGTTAATATCTTCAATGTACAGACAAACTTCCTGTTACAGTTTACTAATAGTACGAGCGTTAACCCGCGACTTCGTCCGCACAAATTATATACCAGATTTTAAGTCAGATCATAAGCTATCAAACAAAAAAGTTTCATCAAAATCGGTTCAGTAGTTTTTGCGTGATGCTCGTTCAAACAAACAAACACACAAACAAACAAACAGACAGACAAAAAATCCAAAAATTGGTGAAATGGAATCAGGGACACCTAAAAACCATATCGTAACTTTTTTTGTGTTAATATCTTCAATGTACAGACAAAGTTCCTGTTACAGTTTTATAATAGTATAGATAGATAGATAGATGTGAAATCCGTAGTGGCGTTTGTCTAACTGACGGTGGCGCCTTAACTAGCATGGTACCTAGTAGCGAAGTGAAGTATATTAATTTTAATGGGCGGGGATTTCGGAATTAACAAGTTTCGTTTTGATAGAACTTTGCGTACCTATAACAGGCGGAATTTCAATCGCTCGAATATTTTCTCGCGGCAATGAATCTTTATACATTACGAGCGTTAACCCGCGACTTCGTCCGCACAAATTATATACCAGATTTTAAGTCAGATCATAAGCTATCAAACAAAAAAAGTTTCATCAAAATCGGTTCAGTACTTTTTGCGTGATGCTCGTTCAAACAAACAAACAAACAAACACACACCCAAACAAACACACAAACAAACAGACAGACAAAAAATCCAAAAATTGGTGAAATGGAATCAGGGACACCTAAAAACCATATCATTATTCATTACTTTTTTTTTGTTAATATCTTCAATCTACAGACAAACTTCCTGCTACAGTTTTATAATAGTTTAGATAGATCACACACCCATTTCGCTTCATTTATTTTTCGACATAGGCCCTTAACACGGAAGTTGTAACTCCATTTAGCTGTCATTGTCGATTGCACTTGACCGATATTAATGGAGGTTCCCCGCGGGACCTTCCTGAACCCATTAGAGGGACCTAATACTTTTACAGAGAGAACGAATTTATTTTCTGACCCGACTACGAGAGAAAGAGTGTTGTGTTTGTGTTTATTAAGAGAAGTTTATTCCGAGAGTGCAAATGCGCGCTGCATACAAACAAAATCTGGTGATATTTTCAATACTGTGCTTCATATTAAAGTCAATTACATTTTTCGGTGTGGTGTCGGCTTTGCCGTGTAGTGTCGGCTATGAATAGCACAGTTTTTGAGAGTTACGCGGTTATTATTTAATCTAGAAATAAACATTTAAAACGAGTTCTTACCGCGTTTTGGTATATTTGAGTTGCCGATATTTCGGCAGTGTTACAACTGCCATGATCACGGGATGACTGAGGAACTGCAGGTAGATTTTTAAGAGCAGACAAATCTGTCTACCCTCACTCTTCGTCGTTTGCAAACGACGGAACTCAAATATACCAAAACTCGGTAAGAACCCGTTAAAATGTTTATTTCTAGATGAATAGCACCATCCCATTTCCTCCCGTGGGTGTCGTAAAAGGCGACTAACTATCTGGATCGGATCTACTGAAGGATGGGCAGCAGCATCCTCTGAGTACACACATTGATTCGATCCAACTGCGATCGCCAACCCGCCTGCCAAGCGTGGCGATTATGGCAAATCCCCCCCATTTCGGGGGAGGCTTATGTCCAGCAGTGGACGTTTAATGGCTGATAAGAAGATGATGATAGTTTTAATGCTAGGTTTAATTTAAGTATGTATTTTATGGAATTCTTTGCGACAAAGATACTGTTACAGAGGGGAAAGGGTGGACTGTATTAATAGGAAAGATCAGCTCAGTATAATTCTTTTTAATAGAAAAGGAAGCAGGAAATACAGAAAAAATATAGATGCCAAACACAGAAAACCGAAAATAAAAACCACAGCACGACAGAGCGCACAAGAGACAACGACCAAAAACTCCTAGTCTAAAAAGTATTTACATCCGGCCTGATGGCCAGTTCGTAGCAGTTACACTTTAAAACTATACATTTAACGAAAATCTGACTTCATACAAACATGGAGATTAGTTCATAGATTGTTGCTGAAAAATTTTAGTGACTTTAATTGATTAGTATTGAAAATATTACCAGACTTCGTTTGTATGGAGCGCAGTCCGAATTATATTCCCTTAAGACTACACAATGACATAGTCTACAGTAACATGTAGCTTATGAGGATATGTGAAAAAAATAGGATTCTTCAAAACGTCATAATTATATCATGAAGTACTAACAGTAGGAGTATGATTAGCGGATATGTGTAAATCTTACTATTATAAAACTGTAACAGAAAGTTTGTCTGTACATTGAAGATATTAACAAAAAAAAAGTTACGCTATGGTTTTTAGGTGTCCCTGATTCCATATCACCATTTTTTGGATTTTTTGTCTGTCTGTTTGTTTGTTTGAACGATCATCACGCTAAAACTACTGAACCGATTTTTATGAAACTGTTTTTGTTTGATAGCTAACGATCTGACTTATTGGACACATAATTGAAGTTTTGATTAGATCCAAAACACGATTAAGATACATTTTCTCGACAGAAAAATAAGTCAAAGTATCCTCCGTCTTTATCGATAAACGCTTGGAACTGCTAAACGGTGAATAATAGAAACACGAGACTTGATGTAAAAAAAGATATAGATATTTTATAAATTTTGATTAGAGCAGAATTATTGAACTTACATAAATAGTACAATCACAGTTAAATAAAGTTTGTTTTACGCTTGCGTCGTTTCAGGCGCGCGGGCCGCCCCATCTCTTTCTCTCGCATCAGGCAGTAATATAAGCTATCACACGCTCATTTTGCTTCAATTATTTTTCGACTTAGGCCCTTATTAGTGTAGACTTTATACTATAAGTTATAAGCCGTGGAGGTTCAGTGCCGAGTAACCACGTCTGCCTTGCAGGAGGCGATGGTTCGAAACCCGACCGATGAGTTTTTCTGAATTTATGTACGATTTGTAACAACACTGGCTTTTCGGTGAAGGAAAACATAGTGAGGAAACAGTATCTCTGATAAACCAAAACGTCTCCTATATTTCCAACTTCGTCGAAGCCACCTGTGCCCGCGGTGTGCATTTGGTGTTTATTAATACCCGCAGACTCACCTCTCTACAACCTTAGCCGCTCACTAGATGTTGCCGCCTTGTCGCTCCTTGCGAGCGGCCTTGTTGGGGGCCCATCAAATGAGTTGGCAAGTCACTGTCTGCCATTTTTGACAAACCAGAGACATTTGTTACGGCAGGCGACCCGAGTCTCTCCGCAATAACCCAGATTTCCCGGCCCACCCAGTTCACCCCCCATAACCCTAGTAGTTTTCTGTCCTTTCTACAATAGTCTCTGCACCGAATGTGGTATGTCTTCTGGTGCATTTCCATAATGCATTCAGAGATAGATCACTCTTAGTGCATCCCATCGCATTTAGATAAAAGTGTCTCAAAGGGGCCTCTACGTGTTGGACCTGTGTCCCCACGGAAGCCTTCCAAAGGTCCGGGCTACGGCCCGTGAGTAAGCCTTTTACAGAGGTACATAATAATAATAATAAGAAATTTATTCATCAGCAAGTAAGTAAATCTAAATACAGATATAAAAGTGATCTTAAATAAGTACTAAATAACATGCTATGATGAAAAGGCATGAGCCTCAGCATTACTGCTGTTTTTCAGTCTCAGCCCTGAGATGACAATGCACTGCCAAAACTTAAATCTAATTAACAAAAACAAACATTTCGGATCTTACTAATTATGGTATTCACTAGAAACTATACTAATATACATTTTCGCGCAGAAATTCTCTCTCTGGCAATAATGCTGTCGAAAACATCGAGCTAGACAAATTAATAGCAGTCGTGACGGCTTAGTGGCAGGTAGCCTTGCTTTCCATAGAGCAGAGGTCAATCAATCAAATGTTTATTTTGCATACTAAGTGTACAATATGATCTTTAAAATAATGTGACAGTGCACTTACAACTTAACCACCTTTTAAGGTATTCCAATAGGAGTTAAAGAAAGAAAAGAAAGAAAGAGGACAGTATTCCAATAACAAAATTAACTTTTAACCTTTATTCCTTGGGTTTGTGGAAGGAAACCAAATGAAATCCGACTTTCATGCTCATCTCCAGCAGCTTAGAGAGTTCTGGATTCCCGTTGGGGTCCACGAGGAGGACTTATAAACGCATAAGGCTCTAGACAGACAGACTGCATTCCGACTGCAAAATTGCTGTTCAGATGCAGTTTGAATGCAGTTGACACGACTGCAATAGAACTGCAATAGAACTGCAAACCAAACGCGCAGTCCGATTGCAGTTTAATTGCAGTCGTGTCAACTGCACACCGACTGCATTCAAACTGCATCCGAACTGCACGGCGGAGCGTGCGGGCGGGTGGGTATGGTGCAATATCACATAGATAGCTTTTGACGTCATTTTTTGACTCAACCACCGCGTCGGAAGGTGTTCCTTCAAACTGCATCCGAACTGCACGGCGGAGCGTGCGGGCGGGTGGGTATGGTGCAGTTCGGATGCAGTTTGAATGCAGTCGGTGTGCAGTTGACACGACTGCAATTAAACTGCAATCGGACTGCGCGTTTGGTTTGCAGTTCTATTGCAGTCGTGTCAACTGCATTCAAACTGCATCTGAACTGCAATTTTGCAGTCGGAATGCAGTCTGTCTGTCTAGAGCCTTAGGTTTTAGTGTTTACAACATACGTTATTAAATAATATTCTTAGTGATTAAGTTAACATTTTATTCTTATGGGTTAAGATACTCGGTGAGTGTCCTCCTGGTTTGTCCAATCGCTCCCCAGGAAAAATGTCTCATGCCAGATGGCTTACAAAGGCCAATAGGATCTTGCGGTTATATGTTTCAACTGACAGACCTACGAATGAACTAAAACAACTCGCAATGTTTGTAGTTAAAGTTTACGCTCCCATTTGGTTCGAAATTAAAGGACATCCGTCATGCAAAGATGGGGCAAAACACCTCTGGAAATTGGTATTTTATTCTAGATACCTTCCACAAGAATTGAAGACTGTCGTTGATCCTGTTATTCAGCGAAATGCCTTTTTTGCACACCCGGAGAACTTGCTTTTGTCCATGCTATCTGACGAACAGAAACACGTGAGAGAACTCGCTGCAAGGCGCATTTTAAAGGCAAGAGCAGAATCTAATTCAAGTCAGCTTCGAGTCTTTGAAGTGCCAAAGATCAACTTAAACGCTTCGTCGTACACAGATTTGATTGACTGGCAGCAAACTTATTCTGAGCCACCTATATTGAGCAAAGTTTCAGATGAAACTCTTCATTCTCTAGTGGATTCAGGTGGTAATGATGAAGTTCTTTTTCTGCGACTACCATGTCATACTCAAGCTGTTGAGCGGGTAGTAAAGACAGTTACAGAGGCGTCTTTACAGCTTTGCCACAAAGATGCTAGAGAAGCTTTGATAAAGAATAAAATTCGTTCTCGAAAGCAAATGCCTAAGTTTGAAAGTAAGAAAGATTTTAAAGTTATTTAAATGTTTTTTTTTTTATTTCCTCTGAACAAAATGTTGAAATTATTTTATTTTATTAAAATTTCTTGTCCTTAAACTGTGTATTTTTTTACCAAACGTACCTATTTTTCCTTTTAAGACACGAAAAATAAAAGTTCAAACAGTTCAGAAAAAAAAAGAAAATTTCAGTTTTTCAAAGTCGATGCGCGGGTAGAGACTACTTAGAAAGTTTTTTTTTGTTATCTTTTTCATTATTGGAGGTGGAAAAAAAAAAATTCCCATACAAGAGCGACCCACCCTAATACTCATGTAGAGACTAGAGAGTAGAAACATTTAGAAATTAAATATTTTTTGAAAACTTATTAACATTGTTCTCGTTTTTTATATTTCTAGCCAACTTGTTAAATATTTTGACGGCCACAAAATAGGGGCTACAATTTAACATTTTGATCCGAGATGGTGGTAGGTATAATCTATCTTTGTGTCGGTTGTTACAGTTGTGAGCTGAACGCTCTAGGCAATAACAATCAGCTTGTGCTACAATGGGTGCCAGGACACTCAGACATAGAAGGGAACGAAAGGGCGGATGAGTTGGCAAGAAGGGGCACAGAAAACCACTTCATAGGCCCCGAACCCTTTCTGGGAATACCTGGCAGTCTAACGCGAGATTCTTTGAATAGGGTCAGCTTTGGAGAGGCAATAAAGCTTTGGTGCAACACCCCAGGCATGGGCCACTCCAAAGCACTTATCAAAGGCTACAATCGCAAACTTGCGAACGGTCTCCTTGCCCTCAGCAAGGATCAAATTTGTACAGTAGCAAGGTCACTCACAGGCCACTGCAAATTAAATAAACACATGCACACACTAAAGGAGAATGGGCATTTTGGTACCCGCTCCAATAGCAATGACTGTAGTTACGTTCGATGGGTCTTTTTATGACCACCAATGTTTAATAAGACCGCTTGATCCAAATCATTGTGAGTTCGGAGATATACCAATATGAAAATGACAAGTTTTATAGAAAAAAAAATTAATTAAAATGGCACATGGTGTCTATTATTGCTATTTATATTTGTAATAAAATACTTTTATGCCAGAATGTTATATAATAATAATAAAACAATATGATAACAATAAAAAATATATAATAATAGTTAATAACAATCTATTATATATATAAAACAGCCGGGTTGGTTCGAACACTTATAACTCGAAAACGGCTGAACCGATTTCGATGAAACTTGGAATATAGATAGTTCATTACCTGGATTAACATATAGGCTACATATTATAAAGAGAGCTGGGTAGCGGGCGAAGCCGCACGGGTCCACTAGTAATATATATTAATTATGTGGTATACTAACATTGTATTATTGTGTTGTTGTGGTACTCTAAATAATACGTTGCAATACTATGCTCAATACTATACTCGAGTAATACTATTGAAAATAAAAAATCAATATATTTATATATATATATATAAAACAGCCGGGTTGGTTCGAACACTTATAACTCGAAAACGGCTGGACCGATTTCGATGAAACTTGGAATATAGGCTACATATTATAAAGGGAGTTGGGCAGCGGGCGAAGCCGCACGGGTCCACTAGTAATATATATTAATTATGTGGTATACCAACATTGTATTATCGTGTTGTTGTGGTACACTAAATAATACGTTGCAGTACTATGTTCGAGTAATATTATTGAAAATAAAAAAAAACTAAAGATTTAATTCGAAATGACATTTATTTTCATTCAAGACCATCTACAATTACATCATTTAGAAATGATGCAGGGGCAGTAAAACCTTCATGTCTCGCATATCCAAGATACCAGATAATTGAAATAATATGAGCACAAGTGCCCATTGTACGTCGTCCAGTGAGGCAAGTACAATAATGTTGCACGATATCGTTGTCATTATTTGTGTTATTGTTTTTTACTAAAACATAACAATAGTACGTTTTCGATCTCCTGTGGCGTGACTGTACGCGCCCACGTAACAGCCAAACATCTTCGTTAATGCCGTAGTCTGGCAAGTCTTCCAGAGCGTTTTCTCTGTATATTTCGATTGAATATAAGCCATTCCTTAAATGCTCACTGCAATATGATCTCGCAAGCTTTAATTGGTATGTACCTAAAGAAAGCAAAATGACATGCTCTTCTGTTAGATGTGGGAAATTCTGAACATTATTTGCTTCTATTCTTAGAAAATCTGCTCTTCTGTTGTTTAATCTTTTCCTCTCTACATAATTGTGCAGAAGGTTTGGGGAATCCATTTTGTTTCGGATGATATTTAAATAGGATTCTACATTATTACTATCGGCGATGGGTTCGTGAAAATGATTTATAATAGCAGCGGCGATTTTAAAATCAGTGAACATGTGTGGAAGAGCTCTATTGAAATATTTTTGCCGTAAGAGCTTAAAATCTCGCTTGAACTTTCCATTCACTACTTCCACAACCCATCGACATATCGTCACCGATCTAGCTTCATTGGCCTGCTCAGTAGTCAGCTGTGTCTCGTTTCTATCTTTTGTTGGAGGCATGTATGATTCATAGCCACATGCTTCAATATCGTTCAAACTATCTCTGAATCCTCGGTCCAATATAAACACATCGTTTGCTTGCAGGAAGAAATGTAAAGGATTCTCTCCATTGTTCATTATATCACTCATTATATTTGCATCAGTCTTTGTTGCAGCGTATGGACCCAGTACGTCAAGAATGTATCCATCAGTGCATACTATCAAAAAAGGGTTTTAAAAGATTTTGGAATTTGTGCAAACTGTATGATTGTCTTTGAAATAAAAAGTTCGAGCTTTTGTTTATGTAAATATAAGTGCCATCATATATTAGTATCACTTTATCATTTTCTTCGTTACCAAACAAAGCTTTAGGAATTGTGAGGTTTCTTTCTAATACCTCATTTCTATTGATGTGGTCCAGTCCCAAATGTAATATTACATATTCATTAGCTAGGCATTCACGCACAATAGCTAATAAACGCTCCAGTTTTCTTTGAGACACATTAAATAATGTTGCCAATCTCTCATCGGAATCTCCGGTACGTAGTTTTGTAAGGTATATACCTAATGCAGTTCTTGGTTCCTTGCATCTCTCACTTAGAGAAGGCACCTGATCCAGTATGGCATCGAACTGTTCGCCATTACGTCCGGTCCAAAAATGCATTTCTTCATTGCTCAATGAACCTCTTGTGTTAAAGTCGAGCCTAGGTCCACGTTCTAAAGCCCTTCTCATCATGTCACAGACGTCTGTAAATTGTTGTGCATTGAAATGATGAGTGACATTGCAAGATTGAGGCAGTTCATCCCAGATGTTGCTCTCAAGGTGTTGGCTGCACACTCTAGCGCCCTCAGGAATATATAACTTATGTTCACAAAACATATTAAGTTTGATAGTCTCAGGTATGCGATTACGGGTTGGGTTTCGGCAATCGTTGAATATACAATGCCTTGGTGTGTTTGGGGCTCGAACGTAGTCTGGAACCTGAAGTTCCTGGGCATTTGGTTCTGCTTCTGGTATAGCAGGTACCACGTCGTCATTGTGTCTAACAGCGTTCTCAATTCTCTGCCAACATCGATGACAGACACATCGAGTATTGTTGAACGCCACCTGAAAAGGGTAAAATACGATGTAGATGTTTTTTTATTTACTCTGGCTTGATAACGTTTTGTCATAAAAACCTAATTCGGTCCGGTCAGTAGGTATCTATAGTAGGATTATTTACTCGGTGCATACTCCGATGATTTATGACCGAGTTTCCAGCGAGATAATAGTATAGAACGATGCCACATAATCGTAATAATTCGAAACAATAATGTAAGCAGGTAGAAAATGTTCACCCTTCTAGTGCTTATCAGAACCGGTTCACGCATCGGTCGGCGCATATTTCCGTCCTTCATTTGTTTTACTGTCCACGTGCACAATAAATGCCAAAATGTTTTGTTATTTAGTGAATCACTACTGGTACGGACAGAACACCTGAATTCCGTGAACTGATAAAACGAGGTTGGAGTTTCGTACGCAGGCGGATTGCCCTATCCATACACTATATTAGGAAACGTTTTTGATAACACTCTAGAACATACTTCCAAAACTTAATAGTTAATACTTTGTTTATCCAGTGAAATGTTCATGAGTCTTATTGTAATCCGTTATTTAATGTTGCTAAACGTAGCTTAGAAACATTGAAAAAGTAAAGCTTAGAGAAGATATGGTATGGCGTTTGTAGTTTAAGACCAATTACATTCAAGCTGCATGACAGTTGACAATCATACGCTTTTCAAAAGAGCGCTATTTTCTAACATGAAAAAGTGAAGCTAAGAGAAGATATGTTATGGCGTTCGTTGTTAATGCGGTATGACAATCACACGCTTTTCAAAAGAGCGTCATTTTCTAACACTGCTAACAATTTCGTAATAAGGAGAATCACCTGTGACACATTTAAATAGTATAACGAAGTGGGTACTAACCTCCAATTCAGCATGTTCTTGTATGTACGCCGCAAACGCTGGTCGTGTCCTTGGGAGGTCATCGGTCAAAACATGTCGCTGGTATCTTGCATTATGTAGGCCTCGCCGGCACACCACACAATTGCTATGTTGTTCCATTGCAACAGTCCAAATCGGTAACGAAATTCACAAAAACACTTCACAAGCCGAGGTCAACGTTTAAAGCAGGTAGAAAATGTCCAAAAAGAGGTGCAGGGGTCGGTGATAAAAGCGAGATGAGAACGTATTCTGATGAACAGCAGCGGGACGTCGTCTTTCGTACGGTACGATTGAACGACTGGAGTGAAGGAGCCGATCCGATGACGCGCTAAACTGCCCAAGCGCATCGCTCCCCACCACTCCTAGCTGGGATATAGCCGCGCGCTCACATTCCTCTTCTTATAACCGTCGGTTGTCGTCAATGTAATAAATATAATAGGAATTATTTTAAGAATATATGCAGTTCTATTTTATTTATTTGGTAAAAACAGACAATAGACGTTACATGGTTAATTACATAAGTTTACAAAAAAATAGTAGTTTAATTAATAGTTCGTAGCAATTAGTGTAATATTATAGTACATTTATTTATTTATTTATTTTAGGAAGATTTACAGCATTACATTTTAATAAACGTTCTTATATAAATCTAAACGCCATTTAAAAAATCTCCACATTTAACATATTATTTTTAATATATTAAATAAAATACATTAAAAAAATAATATATAATAAGCATATTATGTATATAATATGTATATATAATTGTAATAATGACATTAAAAAAATAATTGCCTAATAATGTCGAAAAACCAAAAAAAATAATTAAAGAATCATCACGAATAGCTCCGTTCCCACAGCGAATGATGACAAGCGTCCTAGTACACATTGATGTACATAAAGTAACCTTTAAAATCTGATATATATTATGTCTATTGGGGCGGGTACCACATTTCATACATTTTTGCCCATTGTCCTTTAAGTGATACCACCGGCTGCAGATTCTGCAAGGAGGAGATGGAGACTCCTATACACCTCCTATGTGACTGTGGCCCCCTGATGTACAAACGTAGTACTCATCTAGGTAGGCAGGTTCTGACACCAGATGAGATACAAACTATCCCTATCAAAAATCTACTGCGTTTTCTGGCCGCAGTGGGGATTGGTAGAGAACTTTAAAAAGGGCGTTCACAAAGGACCAGCGATGGTCTACGTGGCACAGGCTTGAAAAGCCTGTCAAGGCCCAGAATACCCCCAAATAATAATAATACAGTTGTGAGTGTCCTGTAATTTTGTGAATGAATTTAAATTTTTAAAAGTAAACAGGCATACGTCATAAATATATATAGCGGGAAGTGTTAATAGGTTCGATCCCCCGCCAATAACACTCGTACCAATGAGTATTTAGGAACTTAAGTACGATTTGTAACACGTTTGACTTTTAGGTGAAATAAAACATCGCGAAGAAACGGGTTCTGGACATGTTTCCTCAAAAGTCAAGACTTAGATTGTCTCTTCATCGAAAACTATTCATTTATTGTCAGTTTATCAATGGCACGATACATCGAATGTCTTGAAATCGATTGGTTACAAAATCGAAAGGTTATATCCTCGACCGGTTACAGCATCAGGGTTACAACATTGACAGTTACATACATGCCTCAAAATTGAAGCATGCAAGATAATTTCCTTCACTGAAAAGCAAATAAATACCGCTCACAGGCTCTATGTAGCTTCAGTGGTCTATGAAGTTGTTTGTTAGTCAGTCATTCGGTAAGTCATGGAACTGTTTTATATGATGTATAGATGAATATCTGAAAGAAAGAAAATAGTGATAATTTTGGGTTTAAATGGTAAATATAAAATCGCATTAAATTAGATTAAAAAACACAAAAAAGAAAAAAAAGAAAAGAAAAAAAAACATTAAAAAAAAAACCAAAAAAAATATATATATTATACTAAAAACAGACAAATAAATGATTAGCTCCACAAACAAACTAATAAACATACTCATTACTTTATTCTTATACCTAACTATAGTCAGTACTTACCTCGAACTTATGTTGACACATCCAGTACTGTTGAACTAAGTCTGTGTATTTTTCTACGCATTTTTTGTGTTGTGATGATGTTCCTTGTATTAGTAGCTTACCCGCATTTGTAATGTTAAAACTTAAAATACTCGTAGTTTTTAATACGCTCATTTTTTTTTTTTTTTTTTTTTTACTAGATTGTAAATAGTTTTTAAGATTTTCTCATGTAAATGACATAGTCGAAATGAGAAAAAAATTAAGATTCTTTAAACAGAAACCATACAACAACGGCACAAACATATAACATCCATGACCGAACCGGGATTTGAATCAAATCAAAATTTTTTATTCAAAATAATATCACATAGATAGCTTTTGACGTAATTTTTTGACTCTACCACCGCGGAAGGTGTTCCGTTGAGAGAAGATGCGGCCAGAAACTCTATAACACACATCTTTTAAACAAAAAAAAATATACAAAGTACAATTAAAATACAATATTGCATTACATAGAGTAACATTGTCAAGACCAGACATTTTGGTCATTCAAATAGTCATCGAGTTTATAGTAGCCTTTTTTACAGAGGACTTGTTTAACATGGGACTTAAACTTCGAACCCAGGACCCTGGATTGGCAGTCCGGCGTGAAAAAATGCAATGAACGTGCAATGAAAAAAAACTGCATGTTTTATTAGTTACAGCAAAGTTTCTGACCACTCGGAATGAAAAACGGTCGCGAGGTACGTAAAAATTTGACTTTAAAGTGCAGCTTATACAATTTAACAACGAGAATGGTTTGAAAAATGTTAGCACATCAGTTATGGAGTCAGCGCGGCTGCAATGGTGGCGGTGTACCCAGATGTAATGCTTACAATAAAATGTATATGTTTACTTACTGCTATTTTTCTCTGGAAGTTTACAATTGGACAACTCTGTGATAAAAGCTGGAAAACAAATTTAAACAAAACTCTAACTCAATATTTTCAATTTTAAAATGAAAATCTTATACTTGCTGCAAAAGTAGCACTGGAATTTATAGAAGAGTCGATGTATGCTCTCGCGAGCGTTTAGAGGTAGGATTATCTTTAAAATATTGGCAGTTATACCCAGAAGGTATTTTCCTAGTAATATTCAGTTTATGGTATTTTCGTACAAAAAAAATAATCATTATTGCCTAAGTAGGAAGTAGTAAAGGTAATTAAAAAACCCATATGCCACCTAGTGTGAAATCAACAAGTAAGTTTAGCGACATCTATCGTACGACTTAGTAAGCGCCATGTTTTGGTTCCTCTGTATAAAACCAATTAGTTCTGTAGGCAGTCGACAGATGTCACTCTACACAAGTTTTTCGTTAAGAAACTGTTATCAAATGGTGCTTCATGCAGTACTATGCTTCGTAGTTCTTTTGGTAAGCAAGAGATGGCGCTGTACGGCCTCTCCATGAAGGTGGGTCTATGTCCTAGCAGTAGGAATGTACGATAGAGAGGCTCTAAAAATAGTGAAGTTATTTAGTTCTGTTGGTAAGCAACAGATGGCGCTGAACATAATAAAATGCGTTATCCACCCTCAATCCTCTCCGTGAGCGTAGGGTTGTGTCACAGTATAAGACAGTAATCCAGCTTCATACAATGGTACCAAACGCGGCGTACGCCTCGTAGCACGCACTCACTGACAATATCTCCGCGTAGCCCCGTCTGGCGCTGCCTTGGCTGCCTGAGATATCGTCGTACGTACTGGCGAGTCTGGCGAGCACACATACAAGCCGCGTTTGGTACCATTGTATGAAGATGGATTACTGTCTTAGGTCCGCCACATACATACGGAATAAACCTGATTCGGAATTAGATTCCGTATGGAGTGTTGCCGCTTTCAGAGACTTTTTCACTAGATCTAGTGATTTTTTGATGTCTTAGGTGGCATATTTTGAGCGTAGGCGTTGATGGAACGATACCGTATCGTGACGGTGCAGTTGCGACGCTTGTGTGATAATGGTTCATGCCATTTTGTATGCAGATTATGTCTAATGTTAAAACTATCGATAATCTTTTGATAAAGTTGCATAATATTGAAATATAATTTACAAATCATCATCGTAACGTCATGACCTCATCACATGATAGAAATTATCATGTATAGAAATTGTTTGTTTCGTTTCAATAAATACTTAAAAATGCAATTGTCATTCTTTTCGCGTTTCATACATTTTTATTTTAGGCATATTTTAAACAGCACTCTAGCATTTTTTGTAACCATAGTTGACAACACTGAATACTGAATCAGGATTCCAGATTGCAATTCCGTCTATGTGTGGCGGCCCTTATACTGTGCTTGTGTTGTGTCCTAGGAGTGGAAATTATACGAAAGACGGTCTGAAAACAGTTAAGTTATCTAGTTCCGGTGGTAAACAAGAGATGGCGTTGTGCATAATAACACGCGTAGCCTAATCGCGAGGGTAGGTTGATGTTCCACTGTAAGCTCACCGGGCTGCGGGTTCAGGCGTCTCTTCACATACTCGAAGACCTTCTCTCTGAAGCCTCTCTTCTTCGCCTCGGCCTTCTCCTCCGCGTTCTGTAACAAACAATAATAAACCTTATCATGACCACGAAAGATCTCACTTCTGATTGTAGAGGAGTTTAGTGTGGTGGTGGCGACAATATTCCCCGCAATAATGAATTTAAGAGTGAGATTCCGCCATTGCTACGGAATATTCCATTGCTTTGCGAGACGTAAAATATGATGCTTTTTAGGGTACCGTACGAAAATTGGCAAAACGAAACATTTCTAGAATCACCTCTGTGTTATCTCTGAGACCTTTGAAATGAAATGAAATTATTTATTGTAAGTGAAATTCTTTAGATATAGGAAATAAAAACTTGTCTCAGTTATAAGGTATTTAATGGCTATTTAAAGGCTTTTTTACACCCCTCCTGGTGCCCGATAGCGCTAAGTTAAAACATCGAAGTTCTATTCTTATCCAATTTCAGTTCTAATCACATTGCATTCCAATTACAATTCAACTGTGCTGAATTCCGCATCGCGCTAAACTCTATGTAACTGACAGCCAATAACGTCTGAGCGATCTGTCAAAACGGCTCTAACGGCTGTCAAGAGCAGGGCTGCGTTCAGAACCTACGCTCCAGGTGCACCCCGAGTGCAACTTTTCGCACTAACGCCGTTCCGAGCCTCGGTGAACGGTTCCGTACCATAGAGCGTGTTTAAAAAACAACCGCACCCAAAGGTCGCGAACGCAGCCCAGTACCGCGATTAGCGCAATACCAATTGTGTCAAAATTTATGGTTCGTACGTAGTCCCATAACGGTTCAGTCACCAAATACTTACCGCGATTGCAGCCCTGACTTGCATTTAAAAAATATAAAACGTATTTAGTGATTGCTCTGTCTCTCACACTGCGCATAATCATAATAATAATCATTTATTTCATAAAGATATTTTTACATGTCAAATGCACTCGTGAAACAATTGCTTCATTTAAAAAACAAGTCAAAGATCACTATCTCTCTTTTCATTCAATAAACTAGTATATTTATTTGTTTATCATTCTTTATAAATATATATATATATATGTGTATGTATGTATGTATGTATATACCTTTATATAATCATATCTATTTATTAGTGTTAAATACTGTTTTATTTGTTAAATGTGCACACTATGCCTGCCTCACTTAATATGCTCTCTCTCTTTCACGGGTTCGCTGGAAGAAATCTCTTTAGAGATAAGCTCGCCCTTTGTAATTGTCTATTATGCTGTTTTCATTTATATTTCCGTGTGTACAATAAAGTGTTAAAATAAATAAAATAAACTCCTTAACTACTTATAATTATATTATTTATATTACAGTCCGGTTACATTCTAATAACATTAGGTACAAAGTTATAAAATTCATCAATGTCATAGAAAGCACGATCTATAAGCCATGTTTTTAATTTACGTTCAAAGGTACAATTTTCTTTGCACTGTTTGATATCGTTGGGGAGTTAATTGTAAATTTTAGGGCCTATTATATATATGGATTTAGTTTTCAATTGTTTATTCGAAAGATCCATAAAATAGTAACATTATATAAAATAATAAATAAAGAGACTTAAAACTAAACTAACCTAGGATGTGGTGCAGGTTCGGTCCTTCTGGGAGGGTACCCAGAACGCTGGCCGCATTTCCTCGCTGAATGGCTATGCTGATCCGTTGAGCGAGGAAAGTGCCAGCTCTTGGGTCCCCTGTCGAGTCTATCAGGCGCTTTGACAGGTCTTTAAAAAGCGCCTGCGCATTAGGTCCCCACGGCCCAAGAGCTTCGATTTGGATTTAGTCGATTTTTCTAGTCTACAATTTGTATACTAATGACAGTGACAGCATCACATTTAAAAACATGTTGCCTAAATATTTTTGGTACAGCCACGGCTTTCCAACGAAATAAAAAATACAAATATTAAAGGTTTTTCAGACAACGGAATCTATGGCAGCCCCGCTGCGGCACGGCATGCGGAAAAAATAAAATATTAATCTTGTAATTTTAAAATCGCAGATAGAAGTATAACAAAATTAATGCGAGCACAGATAGTGACTGCCGGGCGCCCATTTTGTTTTTTGCATATTACTATTTTACGGGTTAACCCGCGACTTCGTCCGCACAAATTATATACCAGATTTTAAAGTCAGATCATAAGCTATCAAACAAAAAAAGTTTCATCAAAATCGGTTTAGTAGTTTTTGCGTGATACTCGTTCAAACAAACAAACACACAAACAAACAGACAGACAAAAAATCCAAAAATTGGTGAAATGGAATCAGGGACACCTAAAAACCATATCGTAACTTTTTTTTTGTTAATATTTTCAATGTACAGACAAACTTCCTGTTACAGTTTAATAATAGTACGAGCGTTAACCCGCGACTTCGTCCGCACAAATTATATACCAGATTTTAAGTCAGATCATAAGCTATCAAACAAAAAAAGTTTCATCAAAATCGGTTCAGTAGTTTTTGCGTGATACTCGTTCAAACAAACAAACACACAAACAAACAGACAGACCAAAAATCCAAAAATTGGTGAAATGGAATAAGGGACACCTAAAAACCATATCGTAACTTTTTTTTTGTTAATATCTTCAATGTACAGACAAACTTCCTGTTACAGTTTTATAATAGTACGAGCGTTAACCCGCGACTTCGTCCGCACAAATTATATACCAGATTTTAAGTCAGATCATAAGCTATCAAACAAAAAAAGTTTTGATCAAAATCGGTTTAGTAGTTTTTGCGTGATACTCGTTCAAACAAACAAACACACAAACAAACACACAAACAAACACACAAACAAACAGACAGACAAAAAATCCAAAAATTGGTGAAATGGAATAAGGGACACCTAAAAACCATATCGTAACTTTTTTTTTATAATATCTTCAATGTACAGACAAACTTCCTGTTACAGTTTTATAATAGTAATATAGATAGATAAGTAGAGGTAGGTAGGTATTACACATCTATCTATACCAATGAACTGCGTCCGTGGTCTAATGGTTAAGAGCATTGGCTCTCGACACGGAGGTCGTGGGTTCGATTCCCACGGGGGACACCTAGTGATATGTCACTTTGTGCGTTTGTCCCAAGTTGGTTAGGACATTGCAGGCTGAATCACTTGATTGTCTGAAAAGAAAGATGATTGCGTGTTTCGGATGGCACATTAAGCCGTTGGTACTATCTCTGGTGGTAGTAGTTGTTATATAAAAACCACGTCAGAGGCCGTAAGGCGGTCTGAAAAAACTCTGACAACAGGGCCCTGCCCACACGATTGTATAGAGCGCATGCCACACCATCAAACTGAACAACTTTCACTATGGAGCCAACTTCAATATAGCGAAAAAAAAGACTACCCAAAATGTATGGGACAGATATTTTTTCACGATTTCGTTGTTGGTCCCATTGAGAAAATTGTTCAGTTTGATGGTCTAATCCTGACCTTAAGAGGCTACGTGAAAAAAATAGGATTCTTCAAAGCTTCATATATCGTGAAGTACTAACAGTAGGAGCATGATTAGCGGATATGTGTAAATTGAACATATAATTGAAGTTTTCATTAGAGCCAAAACACGATTAAGACACATGTTCTCGATAGAAAAACAAGCTAAAGTAGCCTCCATCTTTATCGATAAACGCTTGAAACTGCTAAACGGTGAATAATAGAAACACGAGTTACAAATTTTGATTAGAGTAAAAATGAACTTACATAAATAGTACAATCACAATTAAATAAAGTTTGTTTTACGCTTGCGTCGTTTCGGTCGCGCGCGCCGACCCATCTCTTTCTCTCGCATCAGGCAGTAATATAAGCTATGACACGCCCATTTCGCTTCAATTATTTTTCGACATAGGCCCTTAATAAACATATAATTCAGAGCGCGCTCTATAAAATTGAATTCTGGTTATATTTTAGTACTAACCAATTAAAATCAATGAATATTTTCAGAAACAATCCAGAAACTAATCTCTATGCTTGTATGTTGTCAGATGTTCGTTAAAATGTCTAATTTTAATGTTACAGTGACGCAAAGGCCTCATAAAAAGGCTGAAAGTCACCCAAAGAGCAATGGAGAGGGCTATGCTCGGAGTTTCCCTGCGAGATCGAATCAGAAATGAAGAGATCCGCAGAAGAACCAGAGTAACTGACATAGCCCAAAGAATTGCTTAATTGAAGTGGCAGTGGGCGGGGCATATTGCTCACATAACCAATGGCCGATGGGGCCGAAAAGTTCTCGAGTGGCGACTGCGTACCGGAAAGCGCAGCGTGGGTAGGCCTCGCACACGGTGGACCGACGACCTTGTGAAGGCGGCGGGAACCCGTTGGATGAGGACAGCGCAGGACCGGTCGTTATGGCGATCCTTGGGGGAGGCCTATGTCCAGCAGTGGACGTCCATCGGCTGAGATGATGATGATGATGAGTGACGCAAAGATTTCCATCATCATCATCATCTCAGCCGATGGACATCCACTGCTGGGCACAGGCCTCCTGCAAAGATCGCCATAAATCGACAAATATTAAATTAATTCTTGCATTGAAACTGTATATTTTACAGAAAATCTGACAACATTCAAGCATAGAGATTAGTTTCTTGATTGTTTCTGAAAAAATTTAGTGACTTTAAATTGGTTAGTATTGAAAATATAACCAGACTTCGTTTGTATGGAGCGCGCTTCGAATTATTTTCCCCACAGACCACAAAAACCAAAGGGGGTGGATGGGAAAAGGGGACGGGATCAGTGTCGCAGCAATATGCGCAAAAACGGAATATATTGCTCGCCACAGTATTGATTCTATATATATATGAGGCTGAAAGCCAGTCAAGATATTTTGTGTCAAGATTATTCGAACGTTGAGTTCCGATACCTTGGATAATGAACACATTCAAGCTAACAAAATACTTTCTATCGCGTGGTACTGGTGGTGATGCGACACTAGGTTTCGTACTCAGCGCGTCGGTTGGCATCTCTCTAGATCTCTAGGATTTTCCCTGTATTAAGCACAATAAAAATTAACAAAGGCTCCAGTGTTGTACTAGGCATATAACTTTGTTTAAAACTCTTCTCACAAAGAACTAGTTTTTACACAACTTTCAACCCTATAACAAAGACTTAAAGCACAACACAGAAATAGGTCAAGTTAAAATGCTAGGTACCACGAAATACAACAATTTCTTCAAGTGTGAATTTGTTATGTCGAGAAAAGAGACAAATGTTTGAGGAATTTCAGACTTAACATTCCTTGGCAAGTTTTTACTTACAACGTGTCGACCCGATTCAAAGAGAAAGCCAGACGCGGTCTTTGATGGTGGGAAGGCACTACACTTCCAGACCCGTTTGTCCCTCTTATGGAAAACCAAATCGGCCTGGGCAGCTCTTGTCCTGGAGGAATCCAGGACAGGAACTGTCCAGGGCTGCAATCGCGGTAAATATTCGGTGATTGAACTACGTACGAACCATAACTTCAAATATTATTGATTTTAAACATGTTACAGCCATGTTGTGCTGTTTCGTTCTCTTGGTAGTGGGCTCGGTGGCGAAATTGGATAACGAAGTTCCCCGGTTTGGAAGAGTGCGGGTTCAAGTCCCGCCCGAGACAAATTTTTCAATCTTTTATTTGAACCATAACTTTTGACACATTTGGTATTGCGCTAATCGCGGTACTGCTCTTGACAGCCGTTAGAGCCGTTTTGACAGATCGCTCAGACGTTATTGGCTGCCAGTTACATAGAGTTTAGCGCGATGCGGAATTCAGCATAGTTGAATAGTAATTGGATTGCAATGTGATTAGAACTGAAATTGGATAAGAAAAGAACTTCGATGTTTTAACTTAGCGCAATCGGGCTCCAGGCCGATTTGGAGGTGCATCCATAGGAAAGGAGTTTGAGCTTGAGAGAATCATAATACCATAATCATTCTCTTGCCCATTTCCCATTATATGTGGTCGGTACAATGTTATCATCCTCTTCCATTCATCTCTCTTAGCTGTCCTTTCAGCACTCACCCCTTTAGTATCTTTCACACAATCCATCCATCTTTTCTTCGGCTTTCCTCTCCTAACCGCCTCGTCTCGTAACATGACACTCGTCTCTCCGCATTACATGCCCATACCACGATAATCTATTACCCTGCAATTTTTCCATTCAAACGTTCTACGTTCAAACTTCCTCTAAATACTCATTCCTTATCTTGTCCATTCTAGTTACACCACACATCCATCCCAACATTCTCATCTCAGCTGCATGCAGTAGTTTCTCATCCGTCCCTTTTGTGGCCCAACACTCTGATCTGTACATGACGACAGGTCTTATTATAGTTTTATATATTCATCATCATCATCTTAGCCGATGGACGTCCACTGCTTGACATAGGCCTCCTCCAAGGATCGCCATAACGACCGGTCCTGCGCTGCCCTCATCCAACGGGTTCCCGCCGCCTTCACCAGGTCGTCGGTCCACCGTGTGTGTGTGGGGGCTCACTGCCTACCCACGCTGCGCTTTCCGGTACGCGGTCGCCACTCGAGAACTTTTCGGCCCTCGCCATTGGTTCTGCGAGCAATGTGCCCCGCCCACTGCCACTTTGGTTTAGCAATTCTTTGGGCTATGTCAGTTACTCTGGTTCTTTTGCGGATCTCTTCATTTCTGATTCGAAGGGAAACTCCCGAGCATAGCCCTCTCCATTGCCCTTTGGGTGACTTTGGCCTTGAGTGAACGACCACGTCTCTGTTCCATATGTCATCACTGGCAACACACACTGATCGAAGACTTTCGTTTTAAGACACTGCGGTATTTGGGACGTGAAGATACTACGTAGCTTCCCGAACGCTGCCCAGCCGAGTTGGATTCGACGGTTGATCTCTTTTATATATTATTATCCCCTTCAATTTGAGGGGGATTTGGGAGTCGCAGTTCGTTTCCGTAACCTGCTGCCATCGTAATACCGTCCAGAATTATACCGCATTATTATTATTATTATTTGTATGTCTTTTCCTTATCTCGGGACATAAGTGTCCCGGACCTTTGGGAGGCGTGCGTGGGGCCGAAGCCAACACGTAGAGGCCCGTCAGACAATTTGATCTAAATAGTAATGTGACACCAACCGGCGACTATCCCAGTATACACTATAGAATTGCATCCAAAACAGCCACCGGTCAGTGTAGAACTATTGCAAGGAGTGGAAAGAAACAAAATCTGGGCTATTGGGGTGGGGTGCTAATGGAACAGGTAACTAGGATTTGAACGGGACTATGGCGCCTGCCTGACCAATGTATAAACACGGAAAAAATGGCAGACGGTGACTCGCCAACTCAAAATGAATGGGCCCCCGAAAATGGCCGCTCGCACGGAGCGACAAGGGGGCAACATTTCCTGAGCGGCTTAGAGTGGAGAGGTGCTTCTGGACTTTAAACGACCATCATTTCAGTCTCCAACGGCTAATCAGGTGCCCACTCGCCACTTCGCAACACATCCACTCTTCGAGCATATAGCTCTTGCGACTCCAACCTAAGGCCGGCCAATTAAGGCAATATTATTATTTATTATTATTTATTATGTGGCAGGCGTAAGATAAGATCCTGTTTTCACCACGTTTTCTTTTTATGTCGTATAAGATAATTATGAGAAACAATCTGTCAGATAGGCTATTAAGAACGTATCTAGAAGTGGTGAAGCCCTAAAGTTAGTATAAGATATCAAGTAAAGTCCTGTGACCTCATAACATAAAATATCATCGTCTCACTTCCCCACAGTAGAGTCGGGTGAGATAACTACAAGTTAATATTAACTAACGCACGCTCCGCGACACTAACGTACTAATTTGCTGACAGTACGGACACTAATCCTGTAGAAAGGTTATTAAACGAGGCAATATTGTAGGGTGTATGATGATGAGAAACAATCCAGATTTAAAAAGGGCATAATAAGTGGCATTGTTCTTTATGGCATTGTTTATGGCTCTACCGCCCGATTTTACCGTAAAATTGGGTAAAGTAACCATTTTGTCTGTGTGGTGTCGGCTAAGAATAGCACCATCCCATTTCCTCCCGTGGGTGTCGTAAAAGGCGACTAAGGGATGTACTGAAGGATGGGCGGCAGCATCCTCTGAGTACACACATTGATTCGATCCAACTGCGATCGCCAACCCGCCTGCCAAGCGTGGCGATTATGGCAAATCCCCCCATTTTGGGGGAGGCTGATGTCCAGCAGTGGACGTTTAATGGCTGATATGATGAACCATTTTATAAATACACAAGCGATAACCCGCGACTTGTTCCCGTGACTTTGTCCGCACAAATTATATACCAGACTATATCAAAAGCTATCAAACAAAAAAGTTTCATCAAAATCGGTTCAAACAAACAAACAAACACACATCCAAACAAACAGACAGACAGACAAAAAATCCAAAAATTGCTGATATGGAATCAGGGACACCTAAAAACCATATCGCAACTTTTTTTTTTGTTAATATCATCAATGTACAAACAAACTTCCTGTTACAGTTTTATAATAGTATAGATAAGAAATTTTTTAAATTTCCCAAAAAAGCCAATAGATTTAGAGAAAAACCAAATCACTTCTCATGTCCTGTAGATTGATCAGTGTTGTAGCATAGCATAACATATGCTCACGACTATATTCCCCGACGGGGTAGTCAGAGATATTCTGAAATCTCAGGACATCCGCGTTTCACTAGTACCGAAACTCTGCCCAGTGTGACGGGGAGTGAGCCCGTCGCCACTTTTAATTTATAGTGGGTACAATATATGCCTTGAAATTGAAGCATGCAGGTTTCCTCACGATATTCTCCTTCACCGAAAAGTAAGTGGTGTTACAAATCGTACATTAATTCCGAAAAACTCATTGGTACGAGTCGGCCTGGACGGGGATCGAACCATTGCCTCCTGCACGGCAGGCAAGGTCACTTGACACTGGACTACCAAGGCTTTTGTTTTGTTATCAGGATAAAAACAAAAAGTGCTATACTTAGGTAATCATCATCATCATCATCTCAGCCGATGGACGTCCACTGCTGGACATAGGCCTCACTCAAGGATCGCCATAACGACCGGTCCTGCGCTGCCCTCATCCAACGGGTGATAACGGTCAATATGTGAGTATAATTCAAGTAATTAAAAACGGTTTCAAGTTATTCCAGATTGAAAAAATAATTATCAAAATGCGTTATTTTCTTAACTTTTCGAAGAGCAATTCTATCTAGTGACGTAATTTCAATCGTGTATTCAATTTATGATTTCACTAGATAAACTATCCAAGAATACTGAGTAATTTCTTCGTTTCGGTAACTTGTGAAGTTTCGTTTCTCGACAAGATTTATTCTTGTCGAGAAACGAAACATAAGAGACCCCTTCACAGGTATTTCCGGGACATATACAGGGTGTAAGTGACAGCCTAGCAAATACTGAAACGGTGAACTCAGATCATCAAACTGAATAACTTTCATTATGGAGCCTACCTCAGGAAAAGCGAACAAAAATCAGGTGTCCCATACATTTTAGTCGGGTAGGTACAATAATGTTGTATGGGACAGCAGATTTTTTTTGCCTTTGGGATGCCTTGTGATTCAATCGGTTGCAAGAAAGCCGTTTTTCAACGTGTCCTTTCATAGTGTTTTTAAAGCAATCGTCTTCTATGAGACAAAATAAAAGTTTGCTGTACTAAAAGTCACCAAAATATACACAATATACACAGTTTTTCTTTTTTTGAATGGGCATAGGCCCACCACACATTCCCACCGCTGTAACTCCTGTAAGCCAGGATTAACAGCGGCGACCATTCACAACACTAGACAATGAAGTCCAGCGAGCCCGGGGGATGACCCTAATCTGTCTTGGAACCCGCAATGAATTAATCAAAGAAGATAGGAGGAGTAGGAAAACGAAATATCCGACTTCCCTCCATTGCAAACGGGAGACAGCAATAAGAAGGAAAAAACATGGCTATTAGAGAGCCAATTCCAGAGATCATTTATGGCAGTGTTGAAGACACTACCGCAAAAGCACCAAAAATACAAAATAAAATAAAACAATAGGAACCGTTACACAAACACACACACACACACACACACACAGTTACCACACTATGTGTGCAGGCAGTCCCGGGCGTGGCGATGTGTGTCGAGTCGAGGACTATATTATTTATCAGGTCATTATTACTATAGCACCCGAGACACTTACCCGTAGCTTGTTACTAGCCTTACGAGATTTGTACCGTCTTCTATAGAGGGTAGAATGTGTAATAAGAAATCTGGGTTTTTTCTTCAGTTAAGAGGATGGGCGGGAATCATTTTTTTCCATACAAACGTATTATTCTATTCTTTTTTTTTTAAATTATTTAAATTGTTTCTTAAGGGAATAAAAGCACAAATAAAACTTACCCTAAACCATTCTAAACATTCTAAACTACAAATTTAACTAATCCTACTTAGTTGAAAAGCTCGCCCCAGGTCATACCTGGCCCGAAGGTGCCCATAATGCTGGCCGCATTTCGACGTTGAATCGCTAATGATATGCGTTGGGCCAGGTATGACCCGGCACGAGGACCATAAACGTTTGCCCAGGTCCAGGCGGAGGATATTCGCCTTTTGGTGGGTCTTTCCGATTCAGTTTGCATAGAATGTGCTGCAATCTATTAACTATTTCGCAGAACTATGAAAAAAAAGATTTTATTGTCTATGCCAATGTCTAATTGACATTATTGACAAATTCACAAAATGGCTACCTATCTTGCCTAACGTGCGGGTTGTTTATAGTTTTCTTTCAATTTCATGCCGATTTAGTGATGTTCTAGAGTTTCTGTTGTTCTCTTACCAATGTTTAGATTACAGGAATAGTAAGGATACTGGAATTTCACTCGATCGGTGCGGGATTGAACGAAATCTAGCAAAACAAAACAATAATATCCATCGGTATGATTAGATATAAGTAGGTATGTATAGTATAGGTTGAATTATTGTCAGTGAAACATAGATGGCGCTAGCTAGCCTTCAATTTGACATAAGGTGGATGCATAATGTTGCCACGAGTGGGCTCTCTTTTCTTATATACTTATATTACTCTTTGCCCAGGTCCCTCATTATTCTATTCTATTTTTGTGTAATGGCGTTTCCTTGATGATTTCGCCAGTGTCAAGTGTTTATGGGAGAATCTATACCAATCTCAGGGATTGCTTTTGGTCAAGAACAAGAAGAGATTGAGGATTGCGCAGCCACGTGGCAGGCAAAAACGCGACGCGCGAAATCCACGCGAGACGAGTGCTCGGGTCAGAACCTGCAACGTGACTCCCTACAAACGTATTCCCCTGTTTCCTACCTGGATAACATGCATGCATGGATGCATATGCTCACGACTATATTCCCCGAGGGGGTAGTCAGAGATATTCTGAAACCTCAGAACATCCACGTTTCACTAGTAGTACCGAAACTCTGTCCAGTGTGACGGGGAGTGAGCCCGTCGCCACTTGTAATGGACAGTGGGCCTACCTGGATGACATTGGAGACAATTACAATACAATCTATTTTAACCTTTAATTTAAAAACTTTCCGCTTACGCTGAAAGATGGAGCCATGAAATGAGAGAGCGAGATGGCCAGCTATGAAAACCGGTCACCATGGCCGAATAGATGATAAAAATATAGATGGAAGAATAGTTGACAAAAAAATTGTCTTTTAGTATGCAAAAGTCAAACTATTGCTGTTCCATATGCGGCCACGTTATGGTTTCATCTAGTTACTATAACTATCTATGATATTAACTCTGCTATCCCAAATGTTTTGCTTTTTTGTATTAATTAATTACTATACAGGAAACCTTCGAAAATGACAACCCAATTTTAGACATCCAGCAAACAAAGTCGAATATAACCAAAAAAAAAACCAAACATACAAACATAACAAAAGTCTTTCTCATATTAGTCTTGAAAGAATTATTAAAATCGGTTTAGTTTTGGAGGAGGAATCAGGGGATTGTGGGGAATACGAAATGCTGATTTCATCGATTTTATTTAGATAACATCTTTCCCACTCTAGCGACGACCCGGTAGCACAGTCTGTAGTGAACACTGCCTGCTGTCCCGATTGTCGCGGGTTCGAATCCCGTAAGGGACAAATATTTGTATGATGAATATGAATATTTGTACCCGAGTCATGGATGTTTATATCTATATATGTAGTCTATATCGTTGTCTAGTCATCATAATACAAGTCCAGGTACTTTAAGTGTGACTAGATAATTTGTGTGACAATGTCCAAGATATTTATTATTATTATTTTTATTATTCGGCGGAGTGTATGGGAGGGGCGGATTGAACAAATACGTATACAGTCGGAAAAGTGACCTGCTCTCCAAATTTCCATTTCAGCCCTCCTATCCTCTTTAGTTGTTAAATAGAGAATGATAATGCAGGCAACCATTATCATCATCAGCGTCTACCGTACCACTGCAGGGCTCAGGCCTACCCTCAGGGAGGGTGTATGTAAGTTAGTCCACCACGCGTGCACAATGCGGTGCGATAGAATTCATATTGTTAGGATAATGACATCCCACTATTGTTTATTATTTAATGTTAGTAATTTATATTGTATAAAAAGGAATAATGCATTAACTATTTTATAAATTTAAAAGTATTAATTTGGTTACATGTTTAAAAAGTACTGTACTCGATTGTCATGAGTACAGTACTCGATTTGACTTACACAGTGGATAACGTTAACTTGCCAGACGTACGAGAAATCTCGTACCAATACGAGATTTAGAGGGTCTTTACGAGATTCAAGATTAACAAAAATCTCGTACACTTTTTTACGAGATTTTAACAATGACGACTTCTTTCGCATATCGATACAGTAAATGGTACACTTTTAGCTTCCGAAAGCGCTAAAGGCCCAAATCGCAAAGGTAATTGCGTAAATTTCGAACCATCAAAAGAAATGTACGCCAGAATGACAGCTGAAAAGCTATACTCTAAAAATAAAGATGATTTTACTAACATCTCTTATGTCGAATATAATTAATAAAAAATATGATTTTCAATTGTTTTGTTTGATTTTAACAGCCCCAAGCGCAAAGAATATGACTACACAAGTTACATAGTACAGTAAATAGCATAAAATCATTAATTTTATTTGAGTTTCTTTAAATTGATGCTTTTACGAGATTATCTGTTGAAATTACGAGATATTTAGCAACCCTGGTACGAGAAAAAAAAATTGTCATCTGGCAACCCTGATTAGTGATCAAAGTGGGGAGGTCATTCCTAGCTTGGCCGTCGTGACGAACGGACGTACCGGGAGCCAATATTGTAAATTATTGTTGAAGTGATAGTGCCAATCGAAATAAATACGGAGTATCGAGAAATCAAGGTGTTTGATTTTATAATATACGCATCGGAATTTCTTCTTCAGTGCATGCAGGTTTCATCACCATGTTTTTCTTCGCCGTTTGACAGCAGTCGGTATTTTAGAAAAATAAATGCAAGTGTTATATACCCAAAGGGTGAAAACGGGACCCTATTACTAAGCCTACGTAGTCCGTCCGTCCGTCTGTCCTCACTCTAAAAAGCTGTGTCTTTTGAACCGATTACGGTTCGGACGGACGTACAAATTGTTTTCTTGTTCAGTACCACATTTCTGTTGTTGGGTTGCTGTTATCTGTCTTAATATAAGGTCTAACAAAATCAGCTGAAACTATTTTAAGGGGATGATCAGACCATCAAACTGAACAACTTTCTCTATAGGACCAATATCGAAATCGCGAAAAAAAATCAGCTGTTCCATACAAACGTACTCGACCTAAATGTATGGGAGAGCAGATTTTTTTTTCGCGATTTCGATATTGGTCCCATAGAGAAAGTTGTTCAGTTTGATGGTCTGATCATCCCCTTAAAATAGTTTCACCTAATTTTGTTAGACCTTATATAGGTGCAATAATGAGTGAGTAATCGAGGTGGGGCATACACACAGACAGAATGGACGAAAGTATAAGGGTTCCGTGGTCTGTCATGGTCGGTCATGGTTCATGGATTTTCTTATCCGTTGATCTGACACCACGGGCTTTTCGGTGAAGCAAAATATAGTGAGGAAACCTGCATGCTTCAATTTCGAGGCATGTATTGTACCTACTGTCCATTACAAGTGGCGACGGGCTCACTCCCCGTCACACTGGACAGAGTTTCGGCACACTATAAGAAAGAGTATATAAGGTCTAACAAAATTAGCTGAAACTAATTTAAAGGGATGATCAGACCATCAAACTGCTATTGATCCCATGGAGAAAGTTGTTCAGTTTGATGTTCTGATCATCCCCTTTAACTAGTTTCAGCTAATTTTGTTAGACCTTATATAGTACTACATGCAGTATGGGCACTCCCACCAACTGTTTACCTCAACCCCTCTGGTTACTTAGGTGGTTACCAGTAGCATAAATTGACACCACAATTGACACGCTAGAATTTATGTTTTCGAAATAAAGAGTATATTATAATCTCGGATAAAAATTCATTTTCAATAGACGGGTGTCAATGCGTATATCATTAACTAAAAAGTCGTGTCATATTGACTATTTCCAGCTTCCTGCATCCTAGACTCTGTTTTGCATGTGCTGAAAATGAAAATGTATTTATTGTGGATCATAGGTAAATTAATAGATGTTGTACATCTATCTATACTATTATAAAACTGTAACAGGAAGTTTGTCTGTACATTGAAGATATTAACAAAAAAAAAGTTACGATATGGTTTTTAGGTGTCCCTGATTCCGTTTCACCAATTTTTGGATTTTTTGTCTGTCTGTTTGTGTGTTTGTTTGTTTGTTTGAATGAGTATCACGCAAAAACCACTGAATCGATTTTGATGAAACTTTTTTTGTTTGATAGCTTATGATCTGACTTAAAATCTGGTATATAATTTGTGCGGACGAAGTCGCGGGTTAACGCTCGTAGAAAATAAAACAGTTATGTCCTGTCACATGGGCGTACAATATTATAAAAAAACGAGCGTTAACCCGCGACTTTGTCCGCACAAATTATTTACCAGATTTTAAGTCAGATCATAAGCTTTGATAAAAAGTTTCATCAAAATCGGTTCAGTAGTTTTTGCGTGATACTCGTTCAAACAATCAAACACACAAACAAACACCCAAACAAACATGAAATGTCATGGCGAAATGTGAGTACTTATTTTATACATATACCTACCACAATACTCAACCATGTTTCAGCAAATAAATATTTCTGATTTGTGAAACACACAAACAAACATACGGACAAAAAATCAAAAAATTGGTGAAATGGAATCAGGGACACCTAAAAACCATATCGTAACTTTTATTGTTGTTAATATCTTCAATGTACAGACAAACTTCCTGTTACAGTTTTATAATAGTTTAGATATATAAAAAAAATTATGTAAGCAAGAAAAAATTTAAACAAGCACTAAATATAATTAGTAATAAAAACAAATATTACAATTTTACAATTTGGTGTAAGGTTACAACGGCAAAAAAAATAAGTTCACAATTTGATACATTAGATGGATTCGTCAGCAAGGAATTCGTCAAGACTATAGGAACATTTCGTAATTAATAAGTCATTCAGTTTGCTTTTAAATAAATTAAGCTCATCTGTGTCCCGTAGATATGATCTTAGGGATTTTATTGTAGATGTGAGGTATCCTACAGAATAAGCTTTTATGTAACAAAGCCGTGTTTGATGGTAACACCATCATTTTATCTATTAGACGCTGACGAGTGTGAAATTTAAATAAGTGTAAGTTTGATTTTGCAAATACAGCGCATTCGTAAATGTACAGACTTGGCATAGTTAAAATTCGCATTTTTACTACACGAATCTACACGAACCTTTTGTTTCAAGTTATAGACAGCTCGAATACACCTTTTTTGGGCTTTAAATGCAAAATCTTTATTTGTTGAGCTGCCCCAAAATATTCCTCAAAATATGACAAAATACGCACTCGACTCGGTTGAACGCAGAGCCAGGAGGCTCATTGGTGACAGTAAGCTGGTGGAGACTGAGCTCCATAGCCTGGTCCACCGCCGCAGAGTAGCCTGCTTGTCGGTCTTCTACAGATTGTACTTCGGTGAGTGTGTCCAAGAGCTACATGAGCTCATCCCGCCTTCCCCTTTCTACTATCGGACTTCCAGACGCACCGCGGGATATCACCCCTTTTTGTTTGACATCCCGCGTAACCGCACCAAGCGCCTTTCTGAATCTTTTATAATGCGCACAGCCAAGGAGTAGAATGCCCTGCCTGCGTCAGTATTTCCGAGCGCTTACAACCCGAATTCCTTTAAAGTACATGCGAATAGGCTTCTTCTGGGTGAGCTCGCTACATCTTCGACACCATCTTCGTCCTGAGGACTAGATTGAAGTCAAGAGCAAACCCATACGTATTAAAAAAAAAAAATGATGCCGTATCTCAGGATGGACGCAACACTACCGTGCTGACGTCATCTTGTCAATTTCTGTTTTCTGTATGCAGTGTCCCGCGTGTGGTTTCGGTACTAGTGAGACGTGGATCTTCTGAGGTTTCAGAATATCTCTGACACCTCAG
Organism: Agonopterix arenella; assembly: GCA_927399405.1. NCBI lineage: Eukaryota > Metazoa > Arthropoda > Insecta > Lepidoptera > Depressariidae > Agonopterix > Agonopterix arenella. Next base: position 10,006,595 of record OV656717.1, on the reverse strand, counting down.
ACATCTCGGGGAATATAGTCGTGTCCATATGCATCCATGCTTTGATAGATATCGTTGACCGAAATAAACAATGATTAAGGAACCCTATCATGGGCGAGACCGACACGCTCTTGGCCGGTTTTTGTAATAAAGCGGTCGATGTATTATTATTATTATTTGATTGTAAAGGCTTGGTCAATGACCAATAGCTACTGCGACCTGGATAGATCTATTGTAGCTGTCACCCTTGACCTAAAGATCATTTCCTAGGCCCACAGACTTCATGAACCGTGTTATGCTTTTGGAGGGAAGGTCCCTAATGTCAGTAGGTGTTATTATGTATCCACCTAGATGGCGACTTCTGCTGTTAATGAGCACTTCGCATTCGCAGAGGAGTTGTATGGGCGTTTCCTCTGCTTCACAGCAGAATCTGCAAGCAGGTGAATCTACAAGCCCCATTCTGTGTAGATATTTGTTTAACTTGCAGTGTCCTGTTAAGGCTCGCACCAAGAGCCTTAAGTTGCTGCGGTTTGAACTGATGGCATCAGAGGTATGTCTGTTTGAGAAGCCGGTCACGGTACACGCGGTCGATGTAGTAGACTTCAACTATGAAAAATCATTACCTACCACCGCCCACGTATACCATTAGTTCCAGTCCATAATAAAGCAGTTTGTCAAAAATGGTTCAGTAGTTTTGAAGCGCAATGGCCGGGTAGTAAATCTAATATGTTTTGTTGGTTTGTTTGTCGGCCGTCCGCTGAAAATGGAAATGAGTTATGCTTTTATCGATTTTGGTTTTAACGTTCTCGTTCAAACTACTATTTTAATTTGCTTTGAAAATTAAGAATGATTTATTGGTCGCCATTCATGAGTGTTACAATAAAAAATCTACTTCAAAACTAAAAAGTTAAAAGAATAATACAACCGATATCTTTGCTAGGGTTCCGTACCCAAGGCTAGTATTAGGGTTCTTATTACTAAGCCTACGTTGTCCGTCCGTCTGTCCGTCTTAACTATAAAAGGCTGTATCTTCTGAACCGTAATAGGTATTGATGAAATTTTCACACAATATTGTGTTATTATTTTGGTGATTTTATTTAATTTATTTTTTATACATTTTCTTTGACGAAGCCTGTCGTGGATACGCACTTTGTATTTCTATGAAATTATTATTATTTTGGTTAGCAAACAATTAATAAAAAAAAACAAAATGTTTTAGATTTAGGGCAGTCCAGGGTTTTTAGGGTTCCGTACTTCAACAGGAAAAAACGGAACCCTTCTAGGATCACTTTGTTGTCCGTCTGTCTGTCAAGACCCTTTTTCTCTGGAACGGGTGCAGGTATCAAGTTGAAATTAATAACAAATACTAAGGTCTACGGTTCCTTGGTGGTGTAAAAAATTCAAGCTTGTAAATCAACGCAATCAAAAGATACAGTCATTTCTTATCAAATTTTCATACAAGAAGCTCGCAAACAAAAACTTATAGGGTACTTCCCGTTGACATGGAATCATGAAATTTGGCAAGAAGCAAGGTCTCAAAGCACAAGTAGTGGTTAAAATCTGAAAATAGTTAATAAATAATAATAAATAAATAATAAATAACGCTCACAGGCACATACATTGCAATGATCCCAAGCAAGCACTATATGCTGTTTATTATGGAAACCATACAACAACGGCACTAACATATAAACATCCATGAACGAACCGGGATTCGAACCCAGGACCCTGGATTGGCAGTCCGGCATGTTAACCATGCCATGCATGTTAGTTAATTTGTTGTTATATCACATAAAAATAGCATTAAGACATATTTTTTCGGTTACAAACTTACATTTTCAGTTGGAGCATCAACCGTGGTATAGATCGATGGACGGGAGAAAAACTTTTCCACTGCTAAGTTAAGTTTGATTTTTTCAATCCATCCATTTCATCACTATTCCATCCAACCTTTTTGGTGGTTACCTTATCTACAATACTTCGCGGATACCATTCATAGCCAATTTAGAGTCATCGTGTCAAATTATAATGTAGTGATGTGCTGTATTTGTATATCTACCGATGTCGATAATTATAGTAATTTGTAGTTTATTCGAAAGATCCATAAAATAGTAACATTAAATAAAATTATAAATAAAGAGACTTAAAACTAAACTAACCTAGGATGTGGTGCAGGTTCGGTCCTTGTGGGAGGGTACCCAGAACGCTGGCCGCATTTCCTCGCTGAATGGCTATGCTGATCCGTTGAGCGAGGAAAGTGCCAGCTCTTGTGTCCCCTGTCGAGTCTATCAGGCGCTTTGACAGGTCTTTAAAAAGCGCCTGCGCATTAGGTCCCCACGGCCCAAGAGTTTCGACACCAAAACCCATAAAATGGTATTGGGGGCCGATATCCCGGTACCAGTAGGCCTTTCGTTTTTAATTATAGAAGATAAAAAAGTATATGTCTTGGTGATGGATTGATGTCAATCAAACCACTAAAACAGAAACAGTGGTTTTTGTTGTGTTAATAATTTTAGTGTAGAATTTTCAAACTAAAACATTTATTTTAAACCACAAAGATTTGAAGCTAACATAATTTCAAATACTAAATAAAAATTTTCAGCACTGAGAAAAATGCCTGTCAGACAGACACCGAGCTGATTCCATAACTGTTCCGTTTTTTTAATTGAACTAGTACGGAAATAGTTGTAGCAATGTTTCTAACCACCACAAAAGGGATGCTAGTTAGTGTGTGCGGTACTTTTTATCCTGGGAACGAATTCACCGCAATTAAACCCGTGAGAAAATCGTGTAAAATATATAAGTTCCACAAAACGGTTTAAATAAAGTCTCGGATTGAAATAAATCAGAGCTAATGTGCTGGAGTCGGGGCTAAACTGTTTTGTACTTTATATAACACTAGCGGTAACCCGTGACTTCGTCCGCACAAATTAAATACCAGATTTTAAATCAGATCATAAGCTATCAAACAAAAAAAGTTTCATCGAAATCGGTTCAGTAGTTTTTGCGTGATGCTCGTTCAAACAAACAGGCAGACAAAAAATGCAAAAATTGGTTATATGGAATGAGGGCACCTAAAAACCATATCGTAACTTTTTTTTTGTTAATATCTTCAATGTACAGACAAACTTCCTGTTACAGTTTTATAATAGTTTAGATAGATTATGCTTAACCATACGGTACTTACCTACAGTATTCGTAGAATTACTCTTAAGAGTTAGTCAAATGTTTTGAACTCCACCCTGTATATACAGATGAAACCTTATGAAAGTGAACACCCTGTTAACAGAACACAGGACGGCGTATCGGGGACGCAATATATTATCGGATAACATCACGACTTATGCGTCTGCGGTGCGCCAGAGAACATAATTACAATTAATTGTGTTGTTATGCGTTTTATTTGCAATACTGTTGGTAAATTGTGGTTTTTAGGGTCCCGTAGGCAAATTAGGAACCCTTATACAGGGCGGAGCCCAGTCACTTTACGGTTTGAGCCGGTACTAATTAATAATTGATATTTTTTTCGCTATTGCATTTAAGAGCCAATTTGAGCTTTGAATATACTAAAACGAGCGTTAACCCGCGACTTCGTCCGCACAAATTATATACCAGATTTTAAGTCAGATCATAAGCTATCAAACATCAAAATCGGTTCAGTAGTTCTTGCGTGATACTCGTTCAAACAAACAAATACCCAAACAAACACAGACGAAAAATCCAAAAATTGGTGAAATGGAATCAGGGACACCTAAAAACCATATCGTAACTTTTTTTTGTTAATATGTTCAATGTACAGACAAACTTCCTGTTACAGTTTTATAATAGTATAGATTGAAAACGAATCACGTCAGCAACAGCTCCAAATTTAAAATTTAGCATTTATTTCGTTCTAAAAAACCTGATGGTAATTTTTTTATTCACGCAGAATATTACATAAATACTTCAACATGGTGTAAATATTTTTCTCTACATAGAAGGCTTTGAAAAATACATGAGTATTTTCTAATAAATACCTCATTTTTAAAATTTTAATGCCTATTTTATTGTTCAAAAATAATTTATATTGTTAAATCTTATTAAAACGAAGAATATTGGCATTAATATTATTTAGTTAAAAGTCTTCTGGGAGTAGGGTTACCATCTGACCGGATAAAGCCGGTCTAGACCGGATTTTTACGTGTTAGACCGGACTCCGCCCGGATTTTACGTCAGACCGGATTTTTGTCATACTTGCATGTCCGCGCCCGCTCTTAATCTCAATATTTCTTTAGTATTTTGCCACACAACGCAAATGTGGAGAGAGTCTTTTCTCTCATGACTTCTCAGTGGACCAAAGAGAGAAACAGACTTTCAGTGGAGTCAGTGAGAGCCATATTGCTTACGCCTCATAACTATAAACACGTGACATGTGAACAATTTTATTGCGAAATAGGTGTCAATACAGGTTCGTGACCGGACTTTTTTTTTCAAAATCAGGATTTTTAGACATGTCAGACAGGATTTTGCAGTTTTAGGCCTGGTAACCCTATCTGGGAGATACAATTTTGATTTCTATGTTGCGTAGAAATTTTTTTTAAATATATTTTCAGACAGTCTTTTTGTCACTAAATGGTGCCGGTTACAGTTTAAAAGTCTAATTCATAATTACTCCCCACCTCTCCTAACAAAACTCCGTGAAATGACTGGGCTATAAAGGCTTAAAGTAAACGTAATGAATATAATTATTATCAACTTCAAGTCTTTATATCTCCGTTTAGACTGAGTTTAGGGATATACATGTAATAACCAGTTTTGTTTGTTACTTTATTCTGAACTAAAATATTCAAGTTTGGTTGATGGCCGCCCCAAAAACAAGGGAGAAAAATAAGCCAACCTTCCATGCAAAACCCGCATTGCCTTTTTAAAAGCTGTTTCATACAAAACTGCAGTACCTAGTACCCACCCACTCGACTCAAATGTATAGAAATATTGTTTTTTTTTAACTATAGTCTAATCGTCTACCTATATTATAGAAAATACAGGGTGTAAGTGATAGCCTAGCAAATACTGAATTGGTGAACTCAGATCATCGAACTGAACAACTTTCATTATGGAGCCTTTCTCAGGAAACGCGAAAAAAAAATCAAGTGTCCCATACATTTTAGTCGGGTAGGTACAGTAGTTTTGTATGGGACAGCAGACTTTTTTTCGTGTTTCCTGAGGTTGGCTCCATATTAGCCCAGTAATTTTACGGAGTTCTGTTAGGAGGGGTGGGGAGTAATTATGAATTGGACGTTTTACAAAAAGACTATCTAAAAACATATTTAAAAAAAATTCGCTAAGCAATATACAAATCAAAATTGTATCTCCCAGAAGGTTTCTTAATTGATAATATTAATACAATTTATTAATATTAATATTATTTAACAATATAAATTATTATTAAGCAATAAAATAGGCATTGAGTTTTAAAAAATAAGATTGTTAATAGAAAATACTAATGTATTTTTCAAAGCCTTTTAAGTAGACAAAAATATTAACACCATATTTGAAGTAAGTATAATGGTAAACCCTTAAGAGCTTGAAAAAAAAATTTACCATTTGTTTTTTTAGAACAAAATAAATGCTATTTTTTTTTTGGTACATTTTTCAGCTCAAATTGGCTCTTCAATACTATACCGAAAAAAAAATATCAATTATTAATTAATCCCGGCTCAAACCGTAAAATGACTGGGCTATAGTGAAAGTAGTTCAGTTTGATGGTCTGAGTTCACCGTATCAGTATTTGCTAGGCTGTCTATTACACCCAGTATAAAAAGAAAAAAAAAAGAAAAACTGAAAAAAAAAACATCGCTATCAGTCAGTCTTAAAACAATAGAATCACTATTAATAAAAGAAAAGGGTTCTAATAAAAGAAATAAATAAAATAAGTGTCATGTTTATTATTCCATAAGGTCCACTTTGCAGTAAATTTATCGTTCATCCCTAGCACATTAATATTGTAAGTGTAAGGGCTGGAGTGAGATCTTTGTACGAAACGCATTCTAATACATCACACAAACAAACACAACATATCATTGAAAACATTGACGTAGAATACTGTCACGGATGCTGTGACGCAGCTATAGAAAGGCATTCAAAAATTCGGCCGGTTTGTCAACAAGCTTCGTAGCTCGGCGGTCGACGCATGGACTCCCGTGCCGGGGGTCGATGGTTCGAGACTCGTCGAAAATAATTCTAGATTTTATTGTTGTTGGAAATGTTCTAGAAAAGTAAGAGGGAGTAAGAATATTTGGAAAGAGACAGGAAATGGGCGTGTTTAGGAATGTTCTAGAAAACAGAGTGAGAAGGAATATTTGAAAAGAACCAAAAACAATAGGAATGTTCTAGAACGAAGAGAGAGAAGAAATATTTGTAAAGAAACAATAAAAGGGGGCGTGTTTAGGAAAATTCGAGAAGGAAGGCGGGATTAAGAAATATCCGAAAGGGAACAAAGGAATAAAGAAAAGACTAACGAAATTCAGGCATCTAGAAAATTCTAAGGGGTATATAAGGCCGCGAGTTTGCGGACGCGAGTCAGTATTGATTTAACAGTGAAAAGTGCGAAGCAAAAAGGAAGAAAAGTAAAAGTGGAAAAGTACTAGTGAAAAGTAAAGTGCAAAGTAAAGTGGAACAGTGAGTAGACAAGTGTCAGTGTAGTGCAGTGTAGTGTGTGTCGCGTGTCGTGACGTCATAGTGCCGTGCGTCGTGACGTCATAGCGTGTCGCGCGTCGTGACGTAGTGAACAGTAAAAGTGGTGAGAGGGGAAACCCCTGCGAGGAGGACTGTTTAAAGGGGAACCTCTGCGAGGTGGTCCGTGTGTAAGTGTGTAACCCAATAAACTCTGTAAATAAATTGGACTTAGCGTTTCACTCCAATCCCGAAACCCGTCGCTCGTAACATTTGGTGTCAGAAGTGGGATTGGAGTAGGATGCCGCTGGTGCCAAAGGAGTTAAAGGGAGTCACCACCCGGGCCATGTCGGAAGCGCGCCAGGAAGGTGCGGGTCTTACAACTGAGGTGCAGCGAACTCCGGAGAGAAGACCTGCGGGAGGTGAAGTGCAGCGCACTCCGGAGCAGAACCCAGGAAACTTTCTTTTTCAAATCCAGTGCATGATGGAAGAACAAGCTCGCCGTCAGGAGGAAAAGGCAGCTGGCCGCCAGGATGAACAGGCACGCATGATAAAAGAACAGGTTCAACGCCAAGAAGAGCAGGCTCGCCGCCAGGAAGAACAGGCTCGCCGGCAGGAGGAACAGGCTCGCCGTCAGGAAGAACAAATGCGCACGATGCAGGAGGCGCTTCATAAAGATATTACGAAAGGCTTGCAGCAGGCGGTCGAGAGAGTCGAAGCCGTAGAAGGGAGGTTGGATCGTGTGAAGGGTGAGGTCGAAGGGAGGTTTGAACGTATGGAGGGCGAGTTTGCCAAAATCCGGCGAGAAGTTGAGCAGAGCAAATCTCATAGTCGTGTTGCTGCTGTTTTTGACTCACCCATACAACCAAAAGGTGTCAAGACTCCGGTTTACGATGGACTGACGTCATGGGCCGCCTTTAAGCTACAATTTGAGACAGCAATGAAGGTTAATGGCCTGAGCCTGTCCCTGGAGTGCCAATGTCAACGCAGACTGCGCCTCTTCCTTGCCCCAGCAAGGAAGAGGCGCAGTCTGCGTTGACATTGGCACTCCAGGGACAGGCTCTCACCGTACTGGAAGCCGTAGGTGCTGGTGAAAATCTAACATTCGACGGTCTCTTTGGGGCTCTGGAGGCTAGATTCGGCGATGGACATCTCGAACACATGTATCGGGCGCGATTGAAGGAACGTAACCAACATGCTAACGAGAGTCTGCAGCAATGGTCCGTGGAAGTGGAGAAGCTCGTGCGAAAGGCCTTCCAGTCATCACCAGCAGCCATCGATGACATGCTCCTACAGGCCTTTACGGATGGGATACGTGACTCGGAGGTGCGAGCTGCAGTGCGACTTGGGCACCATGTTACACTCAGGGACGCTGTTGCTCATGCATTGGAGGTGGAAGCCGTACGTCAGGACCCTCGTTCCGCTCGCCTCAGGGAGATTGTGGTGACTAGAGCGTCAGCGCCAAGAAATCGTAGCTTCGGTTATGTGTGCTACGAGTGTGGTGAACGAGGGCATATTCGCAGCTCCTGCCCGAAGCGCACAGGCCGTCGGGATGTTGGAGTCTCGACTGACGAGCAGCAGGAAAACTAGAACCAGCCAGGGCTGCGGGGTGGGCGCTGGCCGGGTATGCTGCAACCCCAACCATTAGAGTTAAACAAACATCGGACGGAAATAGTCTGTTAGTTAAAGGAGAGGTCAATGGTAGAATCTGTCAACTAACTTTGGATACCGGCGCTTCGAGGACGGTGATCAATGCTCGACTGTTAAGCGAGATGGAAAGTTACCAGAAACGACTTCTGCAGCGAACCAACCTACAATTAACAACAGCTACCGGCCAGTGCGTACCTGTTAAGGGAGAGTTGGGAGTTTCGATTAAGATCGGGGAAACTCCTTTCAAACATGAGGTGATTGTAGCTGAAATAGTGGACGATTGCATCATTGGCTTAGATTTCTTACAAAATCACCAGTGCAATATAGACATGAAAAGTGGAGTGCTACGGTGTAACACAGAGGAGGTTCCGATGAAAGGTGGATCATCGGGAAAGGTCTACTGTGTGAGAAGAACAGTTCTCAAGCCTAGATCACAGACCTTAGTACCTGTTGTTTTGCCCAAGAGTAACGATGGGAGATTACCACGGAGATGTGCTGTGATAGAGAAAGTTAAAACTGAAACTTGTTGGATTCCGGCAAGGACGGTTGTAGGATCAGTTTCATCTACCTCAATCCCGATACTTAACGTCGGAGATGTGGACCTGACGATTGAGAAGGGGGAGGTTGTTGGTCACTGTGAGGAAGTCTTATGGTTGCGACAATGTGTGGACAATCCTCCTAAGAAACATAAGGCTGAGGGGGATGTAGTATCGAAGGTTATGGAAGACTCCAGCAAGGACTTGACTAAGCTACAGGCTATGAAAGCGAAGAACTTGCTGCTGCGTTTTTCAGACTTGTTCTCTAAGAACGACGCAGATATTGGTAGAACAGACCTGGTGAAGCACACGATTAATACAGGAGGTGTAGCGCCAATTAAGCAGCGACCTAGGCGCATTCCGTTTGCTCGTGAGAAGGAAGTGGAGGAAATGATAGAGGACATGAAGAGGAGCAACACCATCGAACCTTCATCGAGTCCCTGGTGTTCACCAGTAGTTCTCGTCAAGAAAAAGGATGGCTCAACGAGATTTTGTGTGGATTATCGGCAGCTTAATGAAGTGACGAAGAAAGACAGCTACCCTTTACCAAGAATCGACGACACCTTAGACACCTTGAGTGGAATGAAGTGGTTTTCAACGCTTGATCTAAAAAGTGGGTATTGGCAAGTGGACGTAGACCCCAAAGACAAGGAGAAAACCGCGTTTTCTACCGGGAAAGGACTGTGGCAGTTCAAGGTAATGCCGTTTGGATTGTGTAACGCCCCTGCGACTTTCGAAAGATTAATGGAACATGTCCTAGCTGGAATTCTGGGTGATACGTGTCTGGTCTACTTGGACGACATCATCATTGTTGGTCGAGACTTCGATGATCATCTGAAGAAGTTAGAGAAAGTTTTCGAAAGACTGCGTGGAGCAAATCTCAAGTTAAGTCCAAAGAAATGTTCTTTCTTTAGACGGCAAGTCAATTACCTTGGACATGTAATCTCTGAGAGAGGAGTCGAGACTGATCCTGCCAAAACTGCTGCTGTAAGGGAGTGGCCGACTCCGAGAGATAAGACACAAGTTAGAGCTTTCCTTGGGCTCTGTTCTTACTATCGTCGTTTCGTGAAAGGGTTTTCCGACATCGCGAAGCCACTGCATCGACTTACGGAAGAAAAGAGGACGTTCACATGGGATTCAGAGTGTGAAGAGGCTTTTGTGGAGTTGAAAGAACGTCTAAGTAAGGCACCAATTCTTGGATATCCCGATGTTCAGGGGGAATTTGTTGTAGATGCGGACGCCAGTAACATCGGGATTGGAGGTGTGCTCTCACAGCGACATGGTGAACAGGAAACTGTAATAGCCTACTTCAGTAAGTCATTATCTAGACCTGAGAGGAACTATTGTGTAACTAGACGAGAATTATTGGCGGTGGTGAAGACTGTACAACACTTCAAGAAGTATCTGCTGGGACGTAAATTTCTAGTCAGGACTGACCACGCTGCATTGAAATGGTTGCTTCAATTTAAGAATCCGGAGGGTCAAGTTGCAAGATGGTTAGAGCAACTACAGGAATTCAACTTTGAAGTAGAACACCGAAGCGGAAGAGTTCATTCCAATGCAGATGCACTATCAAGAAGACCATGTCCAGAAGATTGTAAGCACTGTAGCAAGCAGGAGGGGAAGGAATCAGTTTCACTCAGGGTTATCAGAACTGATGCCATCAACGATGAGTGGGGCAACGAAGCGATGCGCCATGAACAGGAAAAGGACCCAGGAGCCGGGCCAATCCTGAACTGGTTAAGAAATGATGATTCTAAGCCTCAGTGGAGTGAGGTGGCAAGGTACGGGACAGACACGAAGGGACTTTGGGCTCAGTGGAAGAGTCTCGTCATACATAATGGATTGCTCTGTAGGAAATGGAAGACATCGAATGGAAAAGACTCTTTTATTTATTTATTTATTAGGTCAGCCTACAGCTATTACATCTGACACAATTTAAGTGCATTACACAGTGATCTTAGGTTAAGATGTATAACTAATTACAGGCAAACACAGCATGCAATGTAACTAGGGTTAGCTATAAGATTTAAGTAGTTATATAAAATAAATGAGCCTTTTCAAAAAAGTAATAACGAAGGGATTTTACAGTATAACAAAACAAAGCAACTTACTAGAAACATTAAGTAGGTAGGAAGGTAAAATTTCGAACAATTATGCATAAACGGAAACATTTTTTCGGAATCTGGCCAACGAGTCAAAGTTGATGTCGCAAATATCACTTTTACTGTTAAGTAGTCTACTTAGGCGTGGGACGGGTGAGTTAGCACCTAGCACCGTTCTTCTAAACAATGGGGCGAGAGGGTCAATTTTGAAACGAGGATACCGGAATGGAACTCTTATTCTAAATTTTTCCATTAGTTGAGGGCAATCTATTTTATTTCTAAATAATTTATATAAAAACAATAAATCCAGCATGTCTCTGCGATTATCAAGAGAGGCGATTTTAAATTTATTTAGCCTGTCGACGTATGACAAAGATCTCAGAGCGATGCTGCCTAGACCTGAAGAGCGACATAGGTGCCAAAGAAATCTTTTCTGAACTCTTTCAATTCTCAGACAGTGATTAGCGTAATGGGGACGCCAGACCACGCTGCCATACTCAAGAATACTGCGAACTAAACTATTGTACAGAAGCTTCTTGGTCTTAACTTTGCGAAAGACTTTACCATTTCTAATTATAAAACCTAGCATTTTAGAAGACCTTTTAATCACGTTATCTATGTGCGGTACGAAGGTTAGCTTTCTGTCCAGTATAACGCCCAAATCCCTGATGCTGCTTACTTCTAGAAGATAATCGCCAGATATGTGGTATGAAGAAGGTATGATTGCTAGATTGCGCGTAAATTTTATGTGAGAGCATTTTTTTGAGTTAAGATTCATATCATTATCCGAGCACCATTTACATAGCATATCAAGATCACTCTGGAGAAGCGCTATGTCATCCACGGACTGAATATGTCTGGCAAATTTGAGGTCATCCGCGTACAGAAACGGAGTGGAGTTAATGAAACAATTCGAGATATCGTTAATGAATATATTAAAGAGGATAGGTCCTAAATGAGATCCCTGCGGGACACCTGAGGTGATATCATATAAATTGGATTGATACCCATTGACAACGACATAAAATACTCGCCCATGCAGGTATGATTTTAACCACTTTAGGAGGCATCCACTGAAACCATGGGAAGAAAGTTTACGATGCAGAATGCTGTGTGAAACTCGGTCGAAAGCCTTACTAAAGTCCGTGTATACTACATCTATTTGTCTTTGGACATCAATTTGTTCCGCTAAATATTCAGTAAAAGACACGAGATTAGTGCTAGTTGATCGGGCAGTGACAAAACCATGCTGGTGTGGGGAAATTGACTGTTTAAAATGAAGCTGAATAGCGGGACATACTAATGATTCAAAGATTTTTCCGAAAGTAGACAGTATTGAGATTGGCCTATAATTGCTTACGAGAGTATTGTCATCACTTTTATGGATGGGAACTACTTTAGCCTGCTTCCATTCATCCGGGAAAACACCAGAAGTCAGTGAAGCATTATAAATTGAGTGAAGAGGAAGTAACAAGTTTGAAGAACAATTTACGATAAAAAAGGGGGGTATGCCATCAGGCCCTGGTCCTTTATTTATTTGCAGCGTTTTTAACTTTTTGATGATATCAATACGGGATATGGATAAAGAGGCAAAGCTCTCACTGCTCAAGCCACTATCATCATCCGTAACATCCGGCCCATTAAAAGCTTCGACATCTCTGTAGACTGAAGAAAAGTAAGAAGCAAATAAGTTACAGACTTCCGTGCCATCCGAAGCCACACTGAGACCATCAGACATCGAAGCAGGATACCCGCTAGAACTATTTCGTTTATTTTTAATAAAAGACCAAAAGAATTTAGAATTTTTTGTTATGTTGTCCTCAACGCGTCCAATATAAGAGTTGTAACAAAAAGTTGCCAACTTGTCACATCTGCTTCTAAGTAACTTAAACGACAGTTCATCCAAGGGGTTCTTGTATTTTTTATACCGATTTCTTATTTTATTTTTTTCTTTTAATAATTTGATAAGATCACGATTAAACCAAACTGGGAATTTACCCTTGCCAGATTTTTTAGTTAGTGGGACAAATTTAATAATAGCTTCTCTTAGGACTTTGTAAAAAATACCTACCATTTCGTTAACATCAGAACAAGCACCAAACGACTCCAGCCAATTAACTTCTTTTAAGTATTTATTTATTGCGACATAATTGCCTGTGCGAAAGTTAGGGATTAAGTGACATTTGTTGAGTTTAAGGCTTTTTTGACTCGAAAATGATAAAGTTGCAAGTATTGGAGGGTGATGAGTATCAATTTTACTAAGGACATCCGGTGCAGATGAAACATTGCAAGTTGGGATATCAGTAAATATTAGGTCTAGAACCACCTGTAAGTGATTTTTAACATTGTTGTATTGCTTAAAATTATTTAAATGGGAAAATTCAATCAGTATTTGAGCCATGGCAGAGGTTCCACATGCAGAAGAGGAATCGCTAGCCAGATTCCAGTCTATACATCGCTGATTAAAGTCCCCTAAAATACATGTTGGCACACTACATTGTTCCATAACCTTGTTGCAATTATCAATGTAGTGTTCCAAAATATGTTTCTTAACTGGTGACTGTAAGTATACGGCACATAAAGCCATTTCACGGCAGGATTCCGCCCCGGGAAGATCGAGGATGATCCAAATATCTTCACAACAGCTTTCCCAGCTTTTCATTCGTCTTGAATTAATTTTTTTAGAAACCGCTACTAAAACACCACCCCCATCGCTGCCAAGACGAAACCCTGCAGTTTCCCTATCTCTTCTGTAGACAACGTATCGGTCGTCAAAAAGCTCACCGCTCATAACACCTTGATGCAACCACGTTTCCGTTAAAACTATAATATCATAATTTGAGCAACTTACATTACGATACAAGGTATGTGTTTTTGTTCTTAATCCACGAGTGTTTTGGTAGTAAACATTTAACGAGAATTTTAATAATTAAAAATCGAAAACATGCTTAATTTGAGTGTAATAAGAACGAAAAGAGCAATATTACAAACATTAAAGAATGTTGCTTAGCGAGTCCGTATCTTTAATCCACTTATATTCGGAAGTTTCATCTTTACGCATATAGATCCGACCGCCGCGAATCCAGACATACTTGAATCCCTTCTCCTTTGCCTTTATCCTGGCTGCCGCGTGCAGTGATTTATTAGAAGCGGAGAGATGTTCCATAACATAGACTGGTGCTTTTTCGGCGGTGAGTCCAATGTGCGAGCTGTTCAGCCTATCAGTGGGGTTAGCCTTATTAAATGTTATCACTGACGCCAGAAACTCATCTCGAACAATCTGAGTGTTAAAACGAACAACAATAGAACGTGGACGCGAGCTCAAGGTATTCATTTTTGCAATTCGGCTGCAGTTCGATATGCTTTCGTTCGTGATGTTGCAGCCTACTACTTTACTTATGCTTTTGACTACTTCAATTACATTTTCATTTTTCTTTTCTGGCACACACTGTATTTCAAGGTTATTCGCACGGCCAAGCTGCTCCAGAACACATATTCTGGAACTTAACTCGCGGACAGTTGAGTGCAAATTTTCATTTTCAGTTTGTAGGTTCTTCATTACTTCATTTGAAGTTTTCTGATGAGTGATTAGGTCTTCGTATTGATTATTAATAAACATCATTGATTTTTGCATATCCTGAATTTCTTGCTTAATAGGTGCTAGCTCAGCAGAAATAACGCTTTTAATTTTATCGCCTAATGTCGACATAAAACAACCCATCTCCTTTTTCATTACCTCCTGTATAATATCACGAACATCATCTCTAGAGATAGGCTCAGCTGCAACTCTGGGAGGGGAGTTGAGAGCAGTTCTCTTAATTGGCCTGGTAGTTACGAAAGCGTTAGGATGCGGAGGTGTGTTTTTCCTGTTCCGCTGCTTCGGTTTGTCACATGCAGGGCACGACCAGTTTTGGTTTAGTTGCATAGAGTATATATCTTGGTTTGTGTATCCTAGACAGACTAAATGATAAGCCTTTACGCACGTAGCACAGATAACGTAATCATCATCATCAGTGTCTGCATCGCAACAGCCCCAATCAATTTTTGACTGAGACATAATTTGTGTTAAATTGAAAACACCGGTAAACAATCCACTTCTACGCAGTAATGAGAATGATGTAGGTAGACAAAGTATTCAAGTGCGTTCGATACTGGTAAGTGGTAACTGTCTGCATTCACAGGACTATTCTCTGCAGGGTCGCGAGAAGAAGGTCTTAACCGCCGTGAAATAGGCGTCACTTACGCGTTTTAGCCAAACACTGATATAAGTTATGAACACTTTTATTGATGTATATAAGTTATGAACAATCTTATCTACAGTTAGTGGTCCCACGAGCTAAGGTGAAAGAAATTCTGCGAGTTTTTCATGATGAAACTTCTGGAGGGCATTTGGGTGTAAAGAAAACCTTGGAGAAAGTAAAGGAAAGATTTTACTGGTTGCATTGTAGAGACGATGTAGAAGATTGGTGCCGCAAGTGTACAAGTTGTGCAGCTGTAAAGGGACCTCATACGAGGAGCAGGGCAGCAATGAAAATTTATAATGTTGGGGCGCCTTGGGAACGAATCGCTTTAGATGTTGCGGGACCATTTCCAGTCACTAAGTCAGGAAACCGGTATATACTTGTGGTAATGGATTACTTCACAAAGTGGCCGGAAGTATTTGCCATTCCAAATCAGGAAGCGATAACTGTGGCTACCAAGTTGGTAAACGAAGTTTTCTGTCGGTTTGGGGTTCCGCTAGAAATGCACAGTGATCAGGGCAGGAACTTTGAGTCACAGTTGTTCCAGGAAGTTTGCAAGATTTTCGGAATTCATAAGACCCGGACTACTCCTTATCATCCTCAGTCCGATGGAATGGTGGAGCGGTTCAATCAAACCCTGGAACGGCATCTTGCGAAGGTCGTCGATAATCATCAGGATAACTGGGATGAGTACATACCTCTCTTCCTGTTGGCCTATCGAACCGCTGTTCATGAGAGTACTTCAGCAACTCCAGCGATAGCAAACTTCGGGAGAGAATTGAAGCTTCCAGCGGATTTGCTATCGGGGTGCGCACCAGGCACCCCTAAAAGTATCAGTGATTATGTGAGCGAACTGCGGGAGAAAATGGTCGACATCTATGAACAACTTCGAGAAGCAGGTCAAAACTCCAGTGACCGTTCGAAGACACGATATGACCGAAAGGCGAACTATACAGGGTTTGAGGAAGGAACATCAGTATGGTTGCATAATCCAGTCCGAAGGAAAGGGAAGTGCCCGAAGTTACAGGCAAGTTGGGAAGGGCCGTATGAGGTAGTGACCAGAATAAATGACGTCACATATCGAATCCGACGATCGTCAAGGAGCCCGTTGAAGATAGTGCACGTTGATCGGTTAGCTCGTTATTTCGGAAGTAATGATGCTCGGGACGAGCAGAACTAAGGGAGGGGCAGTGTCACGGATGCTGTGACGCAGCTATAGAAAGGCATTCAAAAATTCGGCCGGTTTGTCAACAAGCTTCGTAGCTCGGCGGTCGACGCATGGACTCCCGTGCCGGGGGTCGATGGTTCGAGACTCGTCGAAAATAATTCTAGATTTTATTGTTGTTGGAAATGTTCTAGAAAAGTAAGAGGGAGTAAGAATATTTGGAAAGAGACAGGAAATGGGCGTGTTTAGGAATGTTCTAGAAAACAGAGTGAGAAGGAATATTTGAAAAGAACCAAAAACAATAGGAATGTTCTAGAACGAAGAGAGAGAAGAAATATTTGTAAAGAAACAATAAAAGGGGGCGTGTTTAGGAAAATTCGAGAAGGAAGGCGGGATTAAGAAATATCCGGAAGGGAACAAAGGAATAAAGAAAAGACTAACGAAATTCGGGCATCTAGAAAATTCTAAGGGGTATATAAGGCCGCGAGTTTGCGGACGCGAGTCAGTATTGATTTAACAGTGAAAAGTGCGAAGCAAAAAGGAAGAAAAGTAAAAGTGGAAAAGTACTAGTGAAAAGTAAAGTGCAAAGTAAAGTGGAACAGTGAGTAGACAAGTGTCAGTGTAGTGCAGTGTAGTGTGTGTCGCGTGTCGTGACGTCATAGTGCCGTGCGTCGTGACGTCATAGCGTGTCGCGCGTCGTGACGTAGTGAACAGTAAAAGTGGTGAGAGGGGAAACCCCTGCGAGGAGGACTGTTTAAAGGGGAACCTCTGCGAGGTGGTCCGTGTGTAAGTGTGTAACCCAATAAACTCTGTAAATAAATTGGACTTAGCGTTTCACTCCAATCCCGAAACCCGTCGCTCGCAACAATACTATGGACGCCGGGTCTAGTACAAAATATATACTCGTAATACTCGTTAGTTGCTTTGTTTTGTAATATTGTGAAATCTCTTTATTATTACTGTTTTGTAAAGGCTCATTTATTTTATATACTTACTACTACCACCTTTGTAAAATCTCGTTGCGGAGAGGTATGGACACCCAATAATGGGGGTCCGGTTTCGAATCCGCACGGACAACATGCCATCTACCAATGAGTTTTTCTAACTTATGTACGTAATACCGACTGCTCTCAAACGGTGAAGGGAAACATCGTGAGGAAACCTGCATACGCTGAAGAAGAAATTCTGATGCGTATGTAAAGTCTACCAATCCGCATTGGGCATGCGTGGTGGACTAATGCCCATACACCCTCCCTGAGTGTAGGCCTGCAGTGGGACGTTTATAGGCTGATGATGAGGACGTTGCATGTTGTGTTTGCCTGTAATTAGTTATACATCTTAGCCTAAGATCACCGTGTAATGTACTTAAACTTGTGTCAGATGTAATAGCAGAAAACAGACCTAATAAATAAATAAATTGTTGAAAAAAGTGTCCGAGACCTGGTTTATAGTACCTGTAGTAATATAAACCAACTGAAAACATTGAAAATGCTGAAATTATTTTCTATTCCACTGCATGACCGCGCGTGCGCGTAGTCGGCCAATCAAATGAAGACTGTCGCGTAATTTGTTCTCTTTTCACGTTTTGGTGCTCTTTTGGTTCAGACACCTTTTGAGCGCGGACCCTACGTCCGCTAGTTGTAAGTCAATGATTCTTCTTCTTCGTATCGTGTGGGCAGAGCCCTGGTGTCAGAGTTTTTCAGACCGCCTTCCGGTCTCTGACGTGGTTTTTATGTAACGACTACTACCACCAGACATAGTAGCCGGGACCAACGGCTTAACGTGCCATCCGAAGCACGGAATCATCTTTCTTTTCCGACAATCAGGTGATTCAGCCTGCAATGTCGTAACCAACTGGGGAAAACGCACAAAGTGATGTCACTAGGTGCCTCCCGTGGGAATCGAACCCACGACCTCCGTGTCGAGAGCCGATGCTCTTAACTATTAGACCACGGAGGTAGTTAATAAAGTTTTAATAAATCAAATATTACTGGATGATGGGACACAGGTCTAGTAGAAGGGGTGGGGGTAGTAGTGGTGGGGGGAGGGTAGATCTGCTCTTTATAGCCGCTTGTGAAGGAGAACAGACCAGCTCCGATCGGATGACTATCGGCTCTGGATTGTACAGGGTGTTATATTCTTTGTTCCGGATTTGTTCCATTGAAAACGCGAATAAAAATCATTCAGTTTCATACATTTGGGTCGAGTTGTCATTAACATTTGCTATGGATCAACAAAATTTTACGATGCCATGTTATACAAGGTGTAACAAAATACCGTAGTAATATTTAATTTTAATGGTATGGTTTCGAGCAGGCGGAGGACAGTCGCCTTTTAGTCGCTTTTCCGATTCAGTTTGCATAGAATGTGCTGCCATCTATTAACTATTTCGCAGAATTATGAAAAAAAAACATGTTATTGTCTATGTCAATGTCTAATTGAAAGATGACAGATTCACAAAATGGCTACCTATCTTGCGTAATGCGCGAATTGTTTGTAGTTTTCGTTTAATTTCGTGCCGATTTAGTGATGTTCTGGAGTTTCTGTTGTTCTCTTACCAATGTTTAGATTACAGGAATAGTAAAGATACTGGAATTTCACTCGATCGGTGCGGGATTGAACTAAATCTAGCATTCAAAACAATAATATGCATCGGTATGAGTAGATATAAGTAGGTATGTATATTATAGGTTGAATTATTGTCGGTGAAACATAGATGGCGCTAGCTAGCCTTCAATTTGACATAAGGTGGATGCATAATGTTGCCACGAGTGGGTTCTCTTTTCTGATATACTTATATTACTCTTTGGTTTCGAGTTTTAGACTATGAAACTAAACAACTTTGACAATGGAGACAACGTCCAAACATAATAGAATATTAAGGTCGATTAGGTAGGTAGGTAGTAGGTAGGTAGGCACCGCATTTTTGGATTATGTACCCAAAGGGTGCGAACGTGACCCAATTCATAAGCATATACACTGTCCGTCTGTCTGTCGGTCTGTCTTCTCTATAAAAGGCTGTATCTTTTGTATTTTGAGCAATACGGTTATTATGGCGGATTTTCTAACAAGTAATAGAAAAAACAAAACGACTAAAATTAATGGAGTTCTACATATAAGAAACTAAATGCCCCCTCCAGAATTCCATTCGGAATTACAGAGGCATCGAATCCTATACAAAATCCTAAATCTGATTCGGAATTCCGGAGAAAACAGATTTTTTTGGTAATATTGTATGGTGGTACAGAACTCTCCGTGCATGAGTCCGACTCGCACTTGACCGGTTTTTCTTACTAGGTTGTGTTAACACCCTGTAGATGTCCATAGTGAAACGTAACGTGGTAGTGTGACAGCGGAAAGGCGTGACGCAAAGAGGGGGTGGGGTGGAGCAGGAGGGGCGGCGGGGAGGGGGGGATTAGTACAAACTCTTCTAGTTTTAAATTAGTTTGAAGTCGGATGAGCTTTTGTAATGGAGTGGAAGTTAGTGGTCAACTCGCTGTCCGAGTATTTTCAAGCCACCTTAATAGACCTATGACGTGGATTAACAAATAGTTACACTGCCATCTATTGGAACTACAGATCACAAAAACAAAGGGAGATGTGAAAAAACTAAAAAGTTAAAAAATAATATTGCAGCCGATGACTTTTTCGTTCGCATCATAAGAACATTAATTTGTTTTATAGAAGTAGGTGTCAAGCCGGTACGATTCGCGACAGGGCTTGTGTTAGTTTTTTGGCTTGGCTTGACAACGACTTCTATAAAACAAATTAATGTTCTTATGATGCGAACGAAAAAGTCATCGGCTGCAATATTATTTGTAACTTTTTAGTTTTTTTGAAGGCGGTTTTAATTTTTTGTTAAAATTTTGTTTATTTCACAATTTTCAGTGGTGAATTCATTAGTTCAATGTAATAGAAGTGCTTTAAATTAACAAACACACTAGCCAGCACTACGATTTTCAAAGGTTCCCCTCGATTTCTCTGGGATTCCATCATCAGACCCTGATTCCCTTATCATGATACTACCCTTGGGATATCTTCTTTCCAACAAAAAAAGAATCATCAAAATCGGTTCATAAACGACGAAGTTATCCGCGAACACACATAAAAAAAAAATATATATATATATAAGGTCTAAAAAAATTAGCTGAAACTATTTTAAGGAGATGATCAGACCATCAAACTGAACAACTTTCTGTATGGAACCAATATCAAAATCGCGAAAAAAATATCGGCTGTCCCATACATTTGAGTCAAGTTATGATTTACAGTTTTGTATGAGATTGCTGTTTTTTTTTCGCGATTTCGATATTAGTCCTATAGAGAAAGTTGTTCAGTTTGATGGTCTAATCATCCCCTTAAAATAGTTTCAGCTAATTTTGTTAGACCTTATATACGGTCGAATTGAGAAACCTCCTCCTTTTTTGAAGTCGGTTAAAAAGGGGGCGGGGTGCGCAAAAATGGAATGCTCGCAACGGTAATGATTGAATATATTATAAGGCTGAAAGGCAGTCGAGATATTTTGTGTAAATAGTTTACAATGCTTGCGTAGTACTAAAGATTATTCGAACGTTGAGTTCTGATACCGCGATGGATAATGAGCACATTCAAGCTAACAAAATACTTTCTATCGCGTGGTACTGGTGGTAATTTAATTTTTTAATTTAATTTATCTTTATTGGTTATCAAACAGCAAATTACTTAATTTCTAATACAAAAACATTTAAATTTTACAGCGCCACTTACATGATAACACGTTTTAAAAACTGTTTAAGATATAAAGGGAGTCACGTTGCAGGTTCTGACCCGAGCACACGTCTCGCGCGGATTTCGCGCGTCGCGTTTTTGCCTGCCACGAGGCTCCGTAATCCTCAATCTCTTCTTGTTCTTGACCAAAAACGATCCCTGAGATTAGGATAGATTCTCCCATAAACACTTGACACTGGCGGAAATGCAGTGCTAACGCACAAGCAAGAGTCCATTAAATATAAGTAAAAAAAAAAAAACGATACAAAGGACAAAACGTAAAAAATATGATACTATGAAGAAATGCGACACTGGGTTTCGTACTCAGCGCGTTGGTTGGCATCTCTCTAGATTCAAATTAAAGATTGAAAAATTTGTCTCGGGCGGGACTTGAACCCGCACTTTTCCAAACCGGGGAACTGCGTTATCTAATTTCGCCACCGAGCCCACTACCCAGAGAACGAAATTTTCAATCTGTTGCGTCTTAAGGGGACGTGAGCGCCATCTACTGGTAGTTATTACAAACTAACCAAAAAGTGCTGGTTCAAGACCCGCCCGAGAAAAATTTTTGTAACTTTAATTTGATTCGAAATAGCACAACATGGCTGTAACATGTTTAATAATCATAATATTTGAAATTGGAACAGGGTGTGTCATCTATATCGTATGAATTCCAGTTGTAATGCTGGACTTGCGGGTTGGTTAGTTTGTAATAACTACCAGTAGATGGCGCTCACGTCCCCTTAAGACGCAACAGATTGAAAATTTCGTTCTCTGGGTAGTGGGCTCGGTGGCGAAATTGGATAACGCAGTTCCCCGGTTTGGAAAAGTGCGGGTTCAAGTCCCGCCCGAAACAAATCTTTCAATCTTTAATTTGATTCGAAATAGCACAACAAGGCTGTAACATGCTTAATAATCATAATATTTGAAATCTCTCTAGATCTCTATGGTTGGAACTATCTAAGACCACCATAATACCGTGCCTTCAGAAACAAGGCCAAATAAATAAAATATAGATCGTTAGTGACCGCTGCAGAAACGCTCATTAAAGATCCTCTATTAAATCTCTTGCGGTCACTTTTTGTCTAGTTGACGTAGTAAAAGCTAGCAAGAGATTTAATGGAGGATTAACTCTAATGAGCGTTTCTGCAACTGAGCGTTAGAGCTATTATTTTAATTTCTGAAAATGATTGAGTTGAATATCTACAGGGTGAAATTTAAATCATTAGCATCCTTTTAAACTAAGAGTCTACCCATCAAACTGAACAACTTTTACTATAGGAACAAACCAATCGGAGCACAACAAAATTTTCTTTTGCATACAATTTGAGTCGAGTCACGGCACGGCACTGTAGTTGTGCCGTTGTTGTATGGTTTCCATAATAAACAGCCTGTAGTGCTTACTTGGGATCATTACAATGTTAAAAATTATTTTATTTTTTATTTTTTTATAATGTATCATTACCTAGATTGGATTTAAACGGAAAATATGGTTGTAAATCGTGATTGGATACACAGATTTCATTACATTTAAAAAATATCGTGGATTATCTTCGAATATTTGTGAATTATCGTGCGATTCCTGACTTTTATTTTCTATCGCATGACACTCAAAAATATCGTAATTCTCGCACGACTGGCAACACTGATGAAATGTATCGCTGAATAATGCAGATTGTGTTGTGTTGTGTTCCAGCTCGCGACGTCCCGCGGGTGCGCTCGCCGTCGCATGCCTGTGAGGTACACACCACGGTACAATACAATAACGTGGATCATTCGCCAAACCACGCCCGAGGCACTCTGTGACCACACGCACTGACTTACCACGGATATTTGGCAATGAGGGTTCTATTTATTTATTTATTATTTTAACACTTTATTGTACACACGGAAATATTCATGGTCTGAGCTGCGTCAAATGCGCAGGAAGGTCTCCGCGGCACCACGCGCTTAATGATATTATTCGTCGAGCACTGGTGTCCGCCAATGTTCCCTGTACAACTGAGCCACCTGGTTTGAGCCGTACCGACGGGAAGAGACCAGACGGATTGACCCTTGTGCCGTGGCAAAAGGGCAAATGTCTTCTATGGGATGCAACGTGCGTATGTACGTACGCTGCATCTTACTTGAGAGGTTCCATTCGAGTAGCAGGGTCGGCAGCGGAAAGGGCAGCAGTACGTAAACACCAATGTTACACAACTTTGGAGCAGAGCTACTTATTCGTGCCCTTCGCTGTGGAGACGGCGGGCCCGTGGGGTCATGAAGCAAAAACTTTTATGAGGAACCTGGGCAAACGTTTACGGGATGCGAGTAACGGTCCTCGTACCGGGTCATACCTAGCCCAACGCATATCATTAGCGATTCAACGCGGAAATGCAGCCAGCATTATGGGCACCTTCGGGCCAGGTATGACCTGGGGCGGGCTTTTCGACTAAATAGGATTAGTTAAATTTGTATTTTAGAATGTTTAGAATGGTTTAAGTTTAGGGTAAGTTTTATTTGTGCTTTTACTATTTTATTCCTTTAAATAAATGTTGAAAACAACATAATAGACAATTACAAAGGGCGAGCTTATCTCTAAAGAGATTTCTTGTATAGACATTGGCGTAGCAAGGGCTACCCACCTCAGAAAGCTTGTTGCTCCCCTAAGAAAATTGGAAAGTAGTGAAGAAATATTTAAAACACCACCACTGTTATTGTTTATGAAATAATCGCGTCCTTTCACGTTTATAACATGTCCTACAACCTTTATAAAAATCCCAAACCAAATTTTTGTTACGGGGAGCCTTATGAAAATGAACTTTTGCCAAGAGAGATGTGAGTCTTGCCACTGGGGCGGTAGCTATGAGTTAGGTGGCCTGTTGTCCCCTCAGGGAAAATCCTACGCCAATGAGGATAGAACATAAAAATCTTTGTCATACACTGTTTTCTGTTCCGTCGCGGACAAAAAGGATGCTAATGATATCAATGTCACCTTGTAGTATACAAGAATGGACAGGATTAGGAAGGAAGTTTGAAATTAGCAGGGTACAGGTCCTACGTGAGACATTTAAATGGCTGCTAAAGACAAAACATAATGCGGCATGGAACGTATCTCCGTATGATGCAGATTGTGTTGTTGTGTTCCAGCTCGCGACGTCCCGCGGGTGCGCTCGCCGTCGCTTGCCTGTGAGGTAATTCAATAACGTAGATCATTCGCCAAACCACCCGCGAGGCACTCTGTGACCACACGCACTGACTTGCCACGGACATTTGGCAATGAGGATTCATTTGTTTATTAACCCCCGACGCAAAAAGAGGAGTGTTATAAGTTGACGCCGTAGTTGGCATCGTAGGTCCGGGTGGACCGATTTCAATGCGGTTTTTTTTTAATAGAAAGCTAATTTTTGCGAGAGTGTTATCAGGTTTGTTTCATGAAAATCGGTTCAGCATTTTCCATGTAACTTTAAAAATTATGAAATGACTTTAAATTCCATTAACCCCCCCCCCAACACCAAAAACAAACATTTAAAAAATTCAAAATAATTCGGTCACCTATTATTTTCGATGTAATCAAATGTATGTTTTACTTCGTAACTCTCTTTAAGATATTTTAGGTAGATTTTAACACTGACTACGTTCAAACGCAGGGCATTGGTCTACCCTCAAAGAGTGTGTATTGTATTTACGTTAGTGTAGTATCACGCGTGCACTATGCGGATTGGTAGACTTCACATACGCATCATAATGTCTTCTTCAGCGTATGCAGGTTTCCTCACGACGATGACGCACATAGTTAGAAAAACTCATTGGTACCTGACTTGTCGTCCGTGCGGATTTAAACCCGGACCGTCATACCTCTCCGCAACGCACCACAAACGGTTGAAACATCATACTGTCCACAAAACAAGCAAGTATGATGGTGTCCCTACACAGTCACTACCCGACACTCGACCGCGTCACCCGAGGGACACTTTGTGATGTCAGTTCACACCGCGCACGACACCGCATGATTATATTACCTACATTGCGAGGTTTTTGTTTTTATCATATACAGGGTGACATTGATATCATTAGCATCCTTTTAAACTAAGAGTCTACCCATCAAACTGAACAACTTTTACCATGGGAGCAAACGATCGGAGCAAAAAAAATTAGCTGTTGCATACATTTCAGTCGAGTAGGCATTGCAGTTTAGTGTGGTTTAGTATGGAACAGCTGATTTTTTTTTTGCTCCGATCGTTTTACTCCCATAGTAAAAGTTGTTCAGTTTGATGGAAGACTCTTAGTTTAAAAGGATGCTAATGATATCAATTTCACCCTGTATTTATATGACGACATTTATAGTGCAAGTTGTTCATTTTGTTATGATGCATAAGCTTATACCTAAATTTGTGCACAATAAAGATTTACTTACTTACTTACTTATACTCACGACTATATTCTTTGATGGGGTAGTCAGAGATATTTAAAACCTTAGAACATCCACGTTCCACTAGTACCGATGTCTTGATGGTCGTGATGGTGGTTTTGATGGTCTGACACAAAATATTAGATTATGCACTAAGGGGATATAGCAGTGTCTTTCGTTACGGACATATTGAATCCCGAGTGTAACGAAGGACTCGAAGGTTAACTCCCGAGTGAAGCGAGGGAGCCTAGAGTTAACGAGGGAGTTATGACTAGAATAGTGAGTGAAACGAGGGGTTCAAGCTAGCTCAAGATGAAAACACGTTTATCCCGGAGGAGCATGTTCCATTTCACTAAATTTTTTAAGTTTTTTTGAAAAACTTCCAAGTTGACATGGCAATTTGCTACAACAAAAGATATTTAGTAAAGTTACAGAGAAGTCTAACATACATTGACCTTGATTGGCGGCGGTTCGATTCCTGGCCTGTACCACTAAGTTCTTCCGAATTTATGTACGGTTGTATTTATCATTTACTAGCTCGGCGGTGAAGGAAAACATCGAGAGGAAACCTGCATTCCCGAGAATAAAAAGGAAATACCATAAGTTCGGAGGTATGCGTAACATATGGGTGAGCTTGGGGCACAAAGGACCAGCGCTTGTGAGTGTTACATAACGACCCTTGCTTGCAAAATCCCAACCACAAATAATAAAACCACGTCAGAGGCCGTAAGGCGGACTGAAAAAACTCTGACACCAGGGCTCTGCCCACACGATAAGAAGACCACAAATAATATATATCCCCACATTTTCGACTCAGTAAGGTCAACACATCTTTCATGGGGCACTGTATACGCTATTATAATAAGATACCAGAGGATATTCTAAACTTGCCAGACAAAAAGTTTAAGTCCTATGTTAAACAAGTCCTCTGTAAAAAGGGCTTCTATAAACTCGATGACTATTTGAATGACCAAAATGTCTGGTCTTGACAATGTTACTCTATGTAATGCAATATTGTATTTTAATTGTACTTTGTATATTTTGTTTTGTTTAAAAGATGTGTGTTGTAGAGTTTCTGGCCGCATCTTCTCTCAACGGAACACCTTCCGACGCGGTGGTTTTTGAATATTGATTTTAAATAAGTGTCATAGAAAATCTTATCAAAATTTTGTCCGCATCTGACACTCAAGCCATAATAGTCAAGTAAGCATGCTGTTGTGTGGCACGAATATGTTGTTTTTGATTCTTAAACTTAGTCGTGTTTGGTAAGACTGCTGTCAGCTAGTACGAATTAAAAAGTAAAAGAATAATTCGGTCACCGATTATTTTTGTGTGATGCAAATGTAGGTATGTTTTATTATTGTATAATAGTTTAAATCTAAATATTGAGAACGTAGGCTCTTTTGTCACCATTTTAGCCGCCCCTACGTCGGGAGAGGCTAAAATGGTGTACCTTTTTATTTATAGTACTAGTGTTTAATATGTGTGTTCGTTTGTATATTCGTTAGGTAGTGTTAGGTTTTTATTTCATTGTAAAATTGTTTCATTTTGTAGAGTCTTAAGGGTTAAGGCACGATGGGGCTGACGTAACCTCAGGGTTAAAAGCTCCAAAAAAAAACAAAAGAATTAAAAAAAAAAAAAACTCTCTTTGAGATATTTTAGGTCAAGTAATGAATAGGGGACGGCCATTGAGTTCTTTACAATTCGTTGCGGTCCCCGACACTTTATTTAAAAAAACATTTATATAAAAAAAAACCGCATCGAAATCGGTCTACCCATTTGGGAGCTACGATGTCACAGACAGACCGACATAGGTGTCAAACTTAAAACACCCCTCTTTTTTTTTGGGTTAAAAAAAGAGCTACTTCTCTTTTGAATCTCCCATTTTTGGAGCGTTGATTGTGCCAACTACTGGACGTAGGGTCTGCGCTCAAAAGGAGTCCGAACCAAAAGAGCACCAAAACGTAAAAAGAGAACCAATTAGGCGACAGTCATCGTTTGATCGGCGGACAACATGCACGCGCGATGGCGGAGTGGGATGGAAAAGAATTTCAGCATTTTCAATGTCTTTCGAATCCGGCTCGAAGGACCACAAAACACTATGTTTGGAATAAAAACACGCGTTTCAACTTTTAAACTTACGTTTATTGAAAATATAAATTGCAACCTGCCGTTTCGTAGAACGGTTGAACAGAGAAGGACAAAAGTTGCCAGAAGGCAAAAACATAATGGCCACTTACTAGTGTTGCCACCATAGAGATCTAGAGAGATGCCAACCAACGCGCTGAGTACGGAACCTAGTGTCGCATCACCACCAGTACCACGCGATAGAAAGTATTTTGTTAGCTTGAATGTGCTCATTATCCATTACGGTATCAGAACTCAACGTTTGAATAATCTTTAGTACTACGCAAGCATTGTAAACTATTTACACATAATATCTCGACTGGCTTTCAGCCTCATAATATATTGAATGATTACTGTCACGAGCAATGTGTTCCGTTTTTGCGCATATTGCTGCGACACTGGCCCCGCCCCCTTTTCACATCTCCCTTTAGTTTTTGTGATCTGTGGTTACCACGATAATACATAAAAATACCCATTATTGTTTGTATGTCCAGTTTGTTCTGAACAAGTTGGTTTATATTACTTCACGTACTTAATTATGATGGGTAGTTTAGTCGCGGACACTTTTTTCGGAAATTTTGTACATCATCATCATCAGCCTATCATCGTCCACTGCTGAACATAGGCCTCTCCCAAGGCGCGCAAAACTCTGTCCTCGGCCTTCCTCATCCAGTCGCTCCCCGCTACCTTTTTTAGGTCGTCTGTCCAGCGCGCAGCAGGGCAACCCACCAAAACGTAAAAAGAGAATGGGGGTGAAGATGGGGGAGTGGGATGGAAAAGAATTTCAGCATTTTCAATGTTTCACTTGGTTTATGTGTACACGTACTTAGTTTTGTGTAGTTTGATCTCGGATACTTTTTTCAAGAATTTTGTACTAGACCCGGTGTCCATAGTATTCTACGTCAATGATGCTAACATACGTAAACAATTAATTTGTGATATTATTCGTCGAGCGCTGGTGTCCGCCAATGTTCCCTGTACAACTGAGCCACCTGGTTTGAGCCGTACCGACGGGAAGAGACCAGACGGATTGACCCTCGTGCCGTGGCAAAAGGGCAAATGTCTTCTATGGGATGATGCAACGTGCGTAAGTACGTACGCTGCATCTTACTTGAGAGGTTCCATTCGAGTAGCAGGGTCGGCAGCGGAAAGGGCAGCAGTACGTAAAAACCAATGTTACACAACTTTGGAGCAGAGCTACTTATTCGTGCCCTTCGCTGTGGAGACGGCGGGCCCGTGGGGTCATGAAGCAAAAACTTTTATGAGGAACCTGGGCAAACGTTTACGGGATGCGGGTAACGGTCCTCGTGCCGGGTCATACCTGGCCCAACGCATATCATTAGCGATTCAACGCGGAAATGCGGCCAGCATTATGGGCACCTTCGGGCCAGGTATGACCTGGGGCGGGCTTTTCGACTAAGTAGGATTAGTTAAATTTCTAGTTTAGAATGGTTTAAGTTTAGGGTAAGTTTTATTTGTGCTTTTACTATTTTATTCTTTTAAATAAATAAATTCAATGATTCCACGAAGGGGAAAATATATAAGACCGTAATACGACCTGTCGTTATGTACGGATCAGAGTGTTGGACCACAAAAGGGACGGATGAGAAACGATTGCATGCAGCTGAGATGAGAATGTTGAGATGGATGTGTGGTGTGACTAGAATGGACAAGATTTAGAATGAGTATATTAGAGGAAGTTTGAAAGTAGCACCTATAACGGAAAAA
Organism: Agonopterix arenella; assembly: GCA_927399405.1. Taxonomy (NCBI): domain Eukaryota; kingdom Metazoa; phylum Arthropoda; class Insecta; order Lepidoptera; family Depressariidae; genus Agonopterix; species Agonopterix arenella. The sequence goes on along the minus strand of OV656717.1, from coordinate 9,977,277 downwards.
TTGCAGGGTAATAGATTATCGTGGTATGGGCATGTAATGCGGAGAGACGAGTGTTAAGTATGAATGTGGATGGCTGTAGTAGGAGAGGGAGGCCGAAGAAAAGATGGATGGATTGTGTGAAGGATGATATGTGTAAAAAAGGAGTGAGTGTTGAAACGACGGCTAAGAGAGATGAATGGAAGAGGATGACATATTGCGCCGACCCCAAATAATGGGAAATGGGCAAGACAATGATGAATGAATTCCACAGAAAATATAAATGACTTATTAATTTGTAACTTAACCTTGTTGGGTAGCAGATACACAATAAATGCAAATATCAACTAATCTGTGCAGGTACCTACCCACATTTTCTGTCTTTTCGTGTTATATACTAAAGCTAAAATGTATGTTGTGACAGCCTGTAAGGGAAGTAACACTTAATTATTAAGTTAATAGTACATTATGGTACAAGTGTGTAATGTTGGTGATTACCGCTGAGGCGCCATTGAGACCCGAGCCGTAGGCGAGGGTCTTAAGAGAGCCGAGGACGGTAATCATCAATACACACGTGTATCATACGACGTTTTTCAACACACTTGTGAAGAAAATAATAATAAAAAATCATTTTATTTAGTAAATAAAAAGTATATTTAGAGAATTTATTTGTACTATTGAATATGATCTTTTTTGTATCGAAACTTTTTTAAGAACAATGCAACTCAAGAACTCAACCAAGAAGTTTAGATACCTACTATAAAAAACCTATAACTCACTTATGAATAATAGTCATGAAAAAGTCACAGTTTGATTATAGGTGTCATTATGTGCCTAATTGCGGTGAAATAAGGGCCATTTTATGAGCAAGTGTGTTGAAAAAATGTATTTTCAAAATGTAATAGTGTATACTTTGTTGGCACTCCTTAATCTAGACTATTATAAAACTGTTGCAGAAAGTTTGTCTGTACATTGAAGATATTAACAAAAAAAAAGTTACGATATGGTTTTTAGGTGTCCCTGATTCCATTTAACCAATTTTTGGATTTTTTGTCTCTTTGTTTGTTTGTGTGTTTGTTTGTTTGAACGAGTATCACGCAAAAACTACTGAACCGATTTTGATGAAACTTTTTTTGTTTGATATCTTATGATCTGACTTAAAATCTGGTATGTAATTTATGTGGACGAAGTCGCGGGTTAACGCTCGTAAATAAATAATAAATAAATACCACGTAAGTTACTATGGGCTACGCGACTACGCGGCTACGAACCGTAGCACCTCGTAGACATCCTTCATACTCGGATGTACAACGAGAGTGACTCACGCTTGGCTATATTCCGTAAGAGGGATGGGCAGTAACCTTGTTATAACTTGGTACTAACTGCATGCAGTTGTAGTAAAGGGACGCTTTAGTTTAGACTATCAAACTTCTTCTTATCGGTGTGGGCAGAGACCTGGTGTCAGAGTTGTTTTCAGACCGCCTTAAGGCCTCTGACGTGGTTTTTATGTAACAACTACTACCACCAGAGATAGTAGCCGGGACCAACGGCTTAACGTGCCATCCGAAGCACGGAATCATTTGTCTTTTCAGACAATTGGGCGATTCAGCCTAGGCCTACAGCTTACTGAACAACTGCTTTCTGAAAACAACTGAACCGATTTTGATGAAACTTTTTTTTGTTTGATAGCTTATGATCTGACTTAAAATCTGGTATATAAGGTCTAACAAAATTAGGTGAAACTATTTTAAGGGGATGATCAGACCATCAAACTGATCAACTTTCTCTATGGGACCAATATCGAAATCGCGAAAAAAAAATCTGCTGTCCCATACATTTGAGTCGAATTATGTTTGCAGTTTTGTATGGGATAACAGATTTTTTTTTCGCGATTTCGATATTGGTCCCATAGAGAAAGTTGTTCAGTTTGATGGTCTGATCATCCCCTTAAAATAGTTTCACCTAATTTTGTTAGACCTTATTATATAATTTGTGCGGACGAAGTCGCGGGTTAACTCTATGTCAGTTTGTATAGTTTCAAAGTTATGATTAAGACTTGTATGGAAATCCTTGAGCCAATGTATGTAACTTCGGAACTACATCATTAGTGAACCACAGACACGGATATTAGTTTCTGGATCGTGTTTAATTAATATACAAAACGAGCGTTAGCCCGCGACTTCGTCCGCACAAATTATATACCAGATTTTAAGTCAGATCATAAGCTATCAAACAAAAAAAGTTTCATGAAAATCGGTTCAGTAGTTTTTGCGTGATACTCGTTCAAACAAACAAACAAACAGACAGACAAAAAATCCAAAAATTGGTGAAATGGAATCAGGGACACATAAAAACCATATCGTAACTTTTTTTTTGTTAATATCTTCAATGTACAGACAAACTTCCTGTTACAGTTTTATAATAGTTTAGATACGTACTTAGGTTTGTTTAGTTGAGCCATGCAAGTCCTGTCATCAACAAATAAGCACCCTTCCTAGTTAATCTAAACTATTATAAAACTGTAACAGGAAGTTTGTCTGTACATTGAAGATATTAACAAAAAAAAGTTACGATGTGGTTTGTAGGTGTCCCTGATTCCATCTCACCAATTTTAGGATTTTTTGTCTGTCTGTTTGTTTGTGTGTTTGTTTGGGTGTTTGTTTGTTTGAACGAGTATCACGCAAAAACAACTGAACCGATTTTGATGAAACTTTTTTTTGTTTGATAGCTTATGATCTGACTTAAAATCTGGTATATAATTTGTGCGGACAAAGTCGCGGGTTAATGCAAGTATCTTATAAAGTAACTAACTAGTATCTTCCTATCTCTCGGGTGCGAAATGAAGCCATCTCATTTCGGACTCGCGTCGTGACGTCACGCACCGCTCTCGCTCGGTCCGACGACTCTATAACATTTTATTGGAGATTGGAATGGAAAGGATCAACCTTTGCTCTTTTCGAAATAAGCTAAAGAACATAAGCTGCTTATTGAACATATTTGTTGAAGAAAAAATATTCAGAATACGAAAATGTTATTATAAGAGATAAGTGTACTTTTTGCAACCATCAGCAGCAAGGCTGATTCAGTGTTTATGTGGTGTAGAACATCTCTGTGATGGGGATGAACTAGGTCTGCCTGCATAACTCCAGTCGGTTTAGGAGTTACTGATGTTTAAAGGTCAGTAAAAATTAACTAGATATTATTAGATATTATTGTAGTGTGCACTGTAGCTATGTGAACAGTACTAAAACTGACACGGACTGCCAGTCGGTTTAGGAGATACAGCCGTTCAAAGGTCCGACCTTTGAACGGCTGTATCTCCTAAACCGACGGATGAACCATGTCAGTTTTAGTACTGTTCACATAGCTACAGTGCACACTACAATAATATCATACGATCAACCTTGCAGCTGATCGTCAGTTTCTTACTGACCTTTAAACATCAGTAACTTCTAAACCGACTGGAGTTATGCAGGCAGACCTGGTTCATCCCCATCACAGAGATGTTCTACACCCTATAAACACTGAATCAGCCTTGCTGCTGATGGTTGCAAAAAGTACACTTATCTCTTAGTCTATGTGATGAGGTTTTTCTAAACATAAATACTTATAAAATGATAATATATAACGAATATCATATCAGCATTTAGCCATACAATTTGTGGGGGCGTCCATAAAGGGTGGTGGTCGTCTAGTACCACTTACCTCTTTTAGACCCACAGATCGGACTCAGAGAACGATATATCCACTCAGTAATGTTTGATCTCTTGTGAAACAATACAATAAATCAGAACACAAAGCGTATACTGAGATATTGTACTTGTGAAACAGATAGCCGATGTGACAACGTACTGAGAGAACGATACGTCCACTCAATAATGTTCATGTATATATGAGACAATACAATAAATCAGAACACAAAGCGTATACTGAGATATTGTACTTGTGAAACAGATAGCCGATGTGACAACGTACTGAGAGAACGATACGTCCACTCAATAATGTTCATGTATATATGAGACAATACAATAAATCAGAACACAAAGCGTATACTGAGATATTGTACTTGTGAAACAGATTACATTTACAACGTACTAAGACAACGTTACGTCCACTCAATAAACACAAAACAAGTTTTTCAACCCCTGCCATACAACGAAAGAGGGGTTGGGAAAAATAGTTTTTTTAATAAATCGAAGTGGAGTGTCGTTAAACAGATCTTGCCCAATGGAACAAAACTCCCATAGAAACTAAATTGAAAACCATTATAATGCTTCTGAACTACTAGAGTGAAATATCTGAAAATATAATAAAATATACCTTTCGGTGAATACTTTCAATGTTAATTTTAACGGGCAGTTTTTGAAAAAAAAATTTTACATAAATATATTTTCTAGATAACATTTTTTTTTCAAAAACTGTTTGGGCTACAGCATCCGTTAAAATTAACATTGAAAGTATTTAAAGTAAAATAAGTAAGTTAAATATATTTTCTAGATACAAACTAGATGGCGTTGAAGGAAATTAAATCGCGCTATTGCTGGTTTTTAAAATTGTCTACTATAATCGATTTTAATTCTGTTCTCTTATTCTACTTATTTTTGTACATTAGGTCGGTACTATTGCGGAAATTGTTAAATAACAATAAAATCCAAGAACTAATGTAGTGACCGTTCTGTGCTTCTTGTATTCAGTGGGAGAGATGCGCAGACTCCAGTGTTAAGTGCGCCGCAAACCACTGCACTGTAGTGCAGCAGATAATTCTTGATACTTTACCGACTTTTAAATCTAACTTGTGCGCAACCCGTCCACATACCTAAACATAAGCTTTTGAGCTATATTTTATAGGTCATTGCAAAATTTTTGTATTTATAATTAACGAACTCATATATGTGCGTTAGCACTGCATTTCCGCCGGTGTAAAGTAGTTTGTGGGAGTATCAACCCCCTATCTCAGGGATTGTTTTTGGTCAAGAAAACGAAAGCTCTTTTCAATAAAGATGTAAAAAAAAACCATGCGAGGAAAGTGCTCGTGTCAAAACCAGCAACGTGACTCCGATTGCAACTTATTTAAATCAATAGGTTTGACCTATAGCGAAAAAGTATTACTATTTTTGAAGTGAAAATTTTTATGGGAGGGCTTTGAAATTCTGGTCCGCAACCTTCTTGTGTGACGGAAATTCGACATTTTAAATTTTACTTTAATTCATTTTCCCACCAGTATGACTAACTAAAGATACGAGTTGCTTACAGAACGGCATCAAATACTCTACCACATATTCGTTTGTTCATCTAAACTAGATGTAGAACAATGTAAACAGGTAAATAATTAAAATGTTAACAAGCTCCTCCACTCACCTGTTCCCTGACGGCGCGTCGGCTGCGCCCCGCACTGCCCCCCGCCGCCAGCCCTGCTGCACCATACATCTCTCACTCACACTTTAAGTTATTGTATATTGGTGTTTCACACTTCGTCACGTGCAAGAGTTTAATGCTGATAGTTATTTCTACTGAACATTTTTTTTATTATCAACGATGTGAACATGGAACTTGAAACCCAAGAAACCCGAATCGAAAACTGCGGCCTTAGTATGGCAGCGAATGGTGTGTCTCTTTGTATTTGCATGCGAACAAACGAGATAAAAGGCGTGATATAGCCTTATCACGCGCAGAATCCTACGGCCTCTGGACTTGTTTCAATTAGGTAGTTTTTTAAGTATAAAATAATGTTATTTCCCATCCATACTCAAATAACGTATTCCAGCCTTTTAAAACAAATAGTATTGTTGAATTCTTCAGTTCCAGCGCCTTCATACTTCAAGGCCTGGGAGCATGTTGCGAATGCATCGCATTGCAACATTTAACTATAATATAGAACGCATCCAAAACGTAACCGCAACTGTCAACGTCATGTTTGACAGTTCCTTTTCCGGGATAAAATTACGACAAGAAGCATTCAGTATAAATAAAGTATTCTGTTTTGTCCCGCGTCAAAAAGTTGTTCATAAAAATTAAACATAATGCTAATTTTCATTTGTAAAAGAAAAAGATAAAGAACTAATTAGTTCCGAACGTACATACAGGATAATAACTTAACATAACCTTTTGTCGTGGGAAGTACACAGTCATGTGTGCAAAATTTCTACTTAATCGGTAGACGTAGAAGAAAATTCTGTTACAAGATTTAAATGAATGACAAAGAAAAATGAATGAATGATGATGTTTAATGAATGTATTTTTATTTTCATGATGATTTGAATGTTAATTAGATAGATAGTTAAAGACAACATAGAAGTTAAATAAAATCTTTTGAAAATATCAAGTATCAAAACCCACAGGTCGCGCTGTACAACTCTAACTTGGCAGGCTGTTTGTTGGCGCCATTTAAAAAGTTTCCCACTAGTTTAGTTTTAGTTTCCATACGCGATGATTGAAGGATAGTGCCTGTTGCGTTAAGACCACCTTTTGTTTATTCTACAGCCTTTGTTCGCTTGGATTACCCCTTCAGGGGTCGATTTTCGTGAAATCCCTTTTTAATGCACCCCTAAATTCTCTGTAGACAGAATATACAGGGTCCATCTTCGTAGCAGGATGATCAGACCATCAAACTGAACAACTTCCTCTATTAGAACAAGAGCCCGTGACGATCAGACCTACGTTATTTTATAAAAGCTGAAAGTTTCTCAGCGCATGCTCCCTACACAGCTAGGAATGATGGGTAACTATGAAGTTTGAGTCATAGTTGCTTTGGCAGGTAGCAGGTTAAAACTGTCTAACCAGGGGTTGGAAGTATCCCGTGGAGGTGGGTCTGCTATCGGGCGCGTCCCCCGGGTGGTGGATAGGGGAATGCCCCCCAGATATGGGGGGTACCGGCTTGCCGGCGTGAAACAACCCAAAGCGGGGTGGTTGCATCACTGAGATGTGACCACAGGAGGGCGGCGGGTCAGCGTGGATCGGCTGCGTTCGTTTCTCCACGTGTCCCTCTGCGTATCAGAGGGCACAGTGGAGGAGCAAGGGCGGGCTCTGCGTGTACTCACCGTACCGCAGAGCAGGCTGGGAAGGATTTCCTTCCCCGCCACCACCGAGACAAGGAAAAGTCACTAACACCCGACAGTGAAGTCGTTAAAACCGACGGCGGCGGTCGGCGGTAGCATAACCGCCTTCAGCCTCCCGGTGGTGAGTAGCGGGCGACAGGTGCGGGGGCGCCTCCGCCCGCATTGCACTACTCCTAAGTAGTAGAAGTACTCCCTGTGTGAAGGAGCGGCGGGACATCGCCGGTGTGGGATTGGATCTAAAGGCTATGCTTGTCTCCCAGTTCCCTGTCATCCGGGCGAAAGAGGGAATGCCGCTGGATTACTTTAGTGGGTATACCGGTGACTCGCACCGGGGAGTCCCACATACCCCTCCTGTCTACCAACGGGGGGGGGGGGGGGGGGGGGGGGGGGGGGGTGCGTAAAGCATTTTTTCCCAGCGTCAAAAAAAAAAGGGGGGTTGGAAGTAACAAAACTGTCGGGCTACTGAGGAATCATCTTCTAATAGTTGCCCAAGTAACTTGTATAAAATTCAGCTTTTATACTCTAACGTAAGTAGTTAAAGTTTATGGGTGTGTGGCATTGTAACTATCCCCTCTCTCCTCTCAAGGGGTACCCATAGAGGAAACGTGATTTTTTCAAAAGTTTTTTGTTTTTGCTCTATCGTATCTTGGTGTGATTATATTGCATACGAGCGTTAACCCGCGACTTCGTCCGCACAAATTATATACCAGATTTTAAGTCAGATCATAAGCTATCAAACAAAAAAAGTTTCATCAAAATCGGTTCAGCAGTTTTTGCGTGATACTCGTTCAAACAAACAAACACACAAACAAACAGACAGACATAAAATCCAAAAATTTGTGAAATGGAATCAGGGACACCTAAAAACCATATCGTAACTTTGTTTTTGTTAATATCTTCAATGTACAGACAAATTGTAACAGAAGTGTCTGTACATTGAAGATATTAACAAAAAAACGTTACGATATGGTTTTTAGGTGTTCCTGATTCCATATTACCAATTTTAGGATTTTTTGTCTGTCTGTTTGTTTGAACGAGCATCACGCAAAAACTACTGAACCGATTTTGATGAAACTTTTTTTTGTTTGATAGCTTATGATCTGATTTAAAATCTGGTATATAATCGTTTCCTGAGGTAGGCTCCATAGTGAAATTTGTTCAGTTTGATGGTCAGAGTTCACCGTTTCAGTATTTGCTAGGCTGTCACTTACACCCTGTATAATTGTATGTGGTATGGGAACTTCGACTCGCACTTAGCCGGTTTTTTTAAACCGATCGTATGGGAAGAGAATAAAATAAAGAAATATAAGCGTGTTAACAGAATTTTTTTTTACTCTTGTTTTAGCTGGATGTCTACTGCGAGTGGCGAAGAGTTTGAGGTAGAACTTTGCCCAGCAGTGGGACAAAACATACAGGGTCCTTCTTAATATGCTGATACATTTTTGAGGGGATGATCAGACCATCAAACTGAACAACTCTCTCTCAACCAACATCAAAATCGCGACAGAAAAATCAGCTGTCCCGCATGCTGGCTCAAAGAGGGTTTGCAGTTTTTGATTTTTTTTTGCGACTTCGATGTTGGTGCCGTAGAGGAAGTTGTTCAGTTTGACGTTCTGTAAAAAGTGCATGGTATAACAAAATTAGGTGAAACTATTTTAAGGGGATGATCAGACCATCAAACTGAACAACTATCTCTATGGGACCAATATCGAAATCGCGAAAAAAAAATCAGCCTGTTCCATACAAACCTACTCGACTTAAATGTATGGGAACTCTGATTTTTTTTCGCGATTTCAATATTGGTCTCATACAGAAAGTTGTTCAGTTTGATGGTCTGATCATCCCCTTAAAATAGTTTCACCTAATTTGGTTAGACTTTTGTAGTGTTTTAGCTACGTAACTACAAAGTTATAAATTAACTTAAACCACTTTTTGACCCGAATACGTACATTCAAAACACACACTAAACTACCCGCAATAAAGTTCACAATCGCTTGTCCATGGTCCCTGACTGTCCTTCTCGGGACACTCGCAAACACTGGAGCACCACAGCATTGCTGCAACATCCTACACAAAAACAAACTTACTATATACAGCTGCAATACTTTAATTTCAACCTTATTTTCAGTTCCATACGGTCGAAAAGCTTGTGAGATAAGTACGAATAAAAAACAAACTTATATGATACTACTATGGAAAGTGAAAATGGACTTTAAAGCGATGGGATAAGGTTGAAAAGTGTTAGAGATAGGTGTAAAGTAAAGTTGGTCAGGATTATACGCAACTCCGCGTTGTAGGGAACAGGGAACAAAATAAAAACAATTTTGTGGTTAGAAGGGTTCCGCAGTCGTTAATTTGTCTAAATTATTTGGAGAAAATGCTCTTAACTAATTTTTCGTATTAAATTAATTATATTAATTTTTGTAAGCCTACCGACGACGCGACGACTTAAAATCGTTTTCTTACTTTGTAGAGTAGCCCAGTCATTTTACGGAGTTTTGTTAGAAGCGGTGGGGAGTAATTATGAATTGGACTTTTAAACTTAAACCGGCACCATTTAGAAGACTATCTGATGACATATTTTTAAAAAAATCGCTACGCAACATAATATATAAGGTCTAACAAAATTAGGTGAAACTATTTTAAGGGGATGATCAGACCATCAAACTGAACAACTTTCTCTATGAGACCAATAATGAAATCGCGAAAAAAAAATTTGCTGTCCCATACATTTAGGTCTAGTTGGCTTGTATGGAACAGCTGATTTTTTATTCGCGATTTCAATATTGGTCCCATAGAGAAAGTTGTTCAGTTTGATGGTCTGATCATCCCCTTAAAATAGTTTCACCTAATTTTGTTAGACCTTATATAAATCAAAATTGTGTGTCCCAGAAGGCTTTTAAATTAATAACATTAATACCAATTCACTCATTTTAATTAGATTTAATATATAAATTATTTTTGAGCAGTAAAATAGGCATTGAAATTTAAAAAAATTATATATTTAATAGAAAATACTGATGTATTTTTCAAAGCCTTCGAAATAGTACATTATGGTACAAGTGTGTAATGTTGGTGATTACCGCGGCGAGGGTCTTAAGAGAGCCGAGGACGGTAATCATCAATACACACGTGTATCATACGACGTTTTTCAACACACTTGTGAAGAAAATAATAATAAAAAATCATTTTATTTAGTAAATAAAAAGTTTATTTAGAGAATTTATTTGTACTATTGAATACGATCTTTTTTGTATCGAAACTTTTTTAAGAACAAAGCAACTCAAGAACTCAACCAAGAAGTTTAGATACCTACTATCTAAACCTATAACTCACTTGTGAATAATAGTAATGAAAAAGTCACAGTTTGATTATAGGTGTCATTATGTGCCTAATTGCGGTGAAATAAGGGCCATTTTATGAGCAAGTGTGTTGAAAAGAATATTAACACCATTTTTGAAGTATGTATAATGGTAACGCCTTAAAAACTTGCCAAAAAAATTTACCATTCGTTTTTTAGAAAGAGATAAATGCTAAATTTAAAATTTGGGGCTGTTGCTGACGTGGTGTTTTTTTTTTAATTTTATTTCGAAGCTCAAATTGACTCTTCAATACTATACCGAATAATAAATAAAAATAAATAAATATCTTGGACATTGTCACACAAATTATCTAGTCACATTTAAAGTACCTGAACTTGTATTATGATGACTAGACAACGATATAGAATACATATATAGATACAAACATCCATGACTCGGGTACAAATATTCATATTCATCATATAAATAAAATAACAATTATTAATTAGTCCCAGCTCAAACCGTAAAATGACTGGGCTACAGGTTTTTATTAATGTCAATTGATTGATGTTGTTTTTAAGTCGAAGGTCAAAGCTCATTTCCTCGAGCACTGACTACCTATCCTGAATGGTCACCTCTCTGGTTCATTATTTTCTCTCTTTGATAAATAATTGTTGTTTTAGTACTCTTTTATGTATGATATGTATTTGTAGGTATGAATATGTATTTGTTATAGGTATTTATATTATATATATATATTTTTATATTACAGTATGTTTGTATTTGTATAACATTATTTGTGTATGTTATCTATATTGTGTTATTGTGATCCACACCGCCTACCAATCTTCTTTCACTATTTCCTCTACCCTAAGGTTGTCTGGAAGAAATCGCTTTTTAGCGATAAGACCGCCTGTTTTTGTGCCTTTTGTATTTCCTGATTGTTTGCTCTCTGCATACTCTGTTTTTTTGGTGTCAAATAAAGTATAATTGATTGATTGATTGATTGGTTTACTTTAGTCGGATAAAAGCACTAAATTCCAAAAAGAAAAAGACCCATAGTTGATTTGTAACGTTTCGGACCTGAGACAAATTTCGAGAAAAGATTTCTTTTTTCCGTCTGTCTTTCTTATTTTATTTTATTTTATTTTAATAGGCACAGTAACAAAAGACAATATAAAACATATGCTATATACAAATATTATATCTACAATAGGGCTAAAATTGCCTCTCAATAACAACTGCGCAAAACATTATCTTAAAATCTAAACATTATGGTTGGGAATTGAGAAAATTGCTATTTAAATGTTTTTAAAATGCATCTTTCTTGTCTATCAAGACTCTTTTTCTCATTAACGGGTAGATGTACGCACGGCGACACATCAAGCTATACAAAACCAACATAAGCTGACCGCGCGACGTTATACGTTACTCGACCTACGCGCACCAGCAGCTAGCTAGCATGCCACCCCCGAGAAAGCGACAAAAATCGAGATGTGCCTCCATCTTTATTATTTTACGTAGGCCAGAAAGAGCGCGCATGACGTTTTTGTCGTTTAAACGCTTTGTCGTGGGTAGCATGCTAGCTAGGCAGCTTATGTTGGTTTTGTATAGCTTGATGTGTCGCCGTGCGTACATACATACATACGGTCACGACTATATTATCCAAGGAGGTAGTCAGAGATATTCTGAAACATCAGAACATCCACGTTTCACTAGTAGTACCGAAACTAAGTCCCTTGTGACGGGGAGTGAACCCGTCTTCACTTGTAATTGACAGTTGGTACAATACATGACTAGAAATTGAAGCAAGCAGGTTTCCTCACAATGTTTTCCTTCACAGAAAAGCTAGCCGTTGTGCTACAAATCGTATATCATCAACACCATCATCAGTCTATAAACGTCCCACTGCAGGGCACAGGCCTACCCTCAGGGAGGGTGTATGGGCATTAGTCCACCACGCGTGCCCAATGCGGATTGGTAGACTACACATATGCATCAGAATTTCTTCTTCAGCGTATGCAGGTTTCCTCAAGATGTTTTCCTTCACCGTTTGAGAGCAGTCGCTATTACGTACATAAGTTAGAAAAACTCATTGGTACATAACATGTTGTCCGCGCGGATTCGAACCCGGACCCCCATTATTGGGGGTATAAACAACATGCTATGTACCAAATCGTATATAAATTCCGAAAAACTTATTGGTACATGATAAAAAGTATTTGTTCGTCTCTCGGCTACTAAGTGTCAGCCACAGCCGAGTATGTTACGATACCTAGAGTAATTCAGAGAGACATACAGGTTGAAATTGATATCATTAGCATCCTTTTAAACTTATAGTCTACCCATCAAACTGAACAACTTTTACTATGGGAGCAAACAGATCGGAGCAAAAAATAAATCTGCTGTTGCATACATTTGAGTCGAGTAGGCAGCGGCGGCAGGTGCATTTTAGTATGGAACAGCTGATTTTTAATAGTAAAAGTTGTTCAGTTTGACAGGTAGACTCTTAGTTTAAAAGGATGCTAATGATATCAATTTCACCCTGTACAGGGTGTAAGTGACAGCCTAGCAAATACTGAAATGGTGAACTCAGAACATCAAAATGAACAACTTTCACTATAGAGCCTACCTCAAGAGACGCGAAAAAAAAAAATCTTTCCCATACAAAACTGCTGTACCTACCCGACTCAAATGTATGGGACAGCTGATTTTTTATTCGCGTCTCCTGAGGTAGGCTCCATAGTGAAAGTAGTTCAGTTTGATGGTCTGAGTTCACCGTTTCAGTATTTGCTAGGCTGTCACTTACACCCTGTATTATATTACGGAAATCTGACAATTTTACAGATATTGGTTTCTAGATCATGTCAAAAAATTTTCATTGACTTTAATTGGTTATTTTTGAAAATATAACTGGATGGTCGGACGGACGGACAGCATAGGCTTATGAATAGGGTCCTGCTGGCACCCTTTGGGTACGGAACTCCTAAAAGGCAGGAACTAAAAATTATTTTGTTCCTTATCTCTCTTTCTTTCTAAACTTATAAAATACTAGCGTTAGCCCGCGACCTCGTCCGCGCAAATTATATACCAGATTTTAAGTCAGGTAATAAGCTATCAAACAAAAAAAGTTTCATCAAAATCGCTTCAGTAGTTTTTGCGTGATGCTCGATCAAACAAACAAACATTGTGTGTTTAACAGACAGATAAACAGGCAGACAAAAAATCCCGAAATTGGTGATATGGAATCAGGGACACCTAAAAACCATATCGTAACTTTTTTGTTTATATCTTCAATGTACAGAACAGACACACTTCTGTTACAGTTTTATAATAGTACGAGCGTTAACCAGCGACTTCGTCCGCACAAATTATATTCCAGATTTTAAGTCAGATCATAAGCTATCAAACAAAAAAAGTTTCATCAAAATCGGTTCAGTACTTTTTGCGTGATGCTCGTTCAAACAAACAAACACACAAACAAACACACAAACAAACAGACAGACAAAAAATCCAAAAATTGGCTATATGGAATCAGGGATACCTAAAAACCATATCGTAACTTATTTTTTGTTAATATCTTCAATGTACAGACACACTTCTGTTACAGCTTTATAATAGTATAGATAGACTAGGGTTAACGGGAATTAGGGACACCTAAAAACCATATCGTAATTTTTTTTTGTTCATATATCTTCAATGTATAGACACACTTTCTGTTACAGTTTTATAATACACTGACCTTCAAACTAAGTATCACACTTTTAAAATTGCAATAACCTTTTAAGTACATAAAATATACTTTCGAAATAAAAAGGACTCGAAAAAGAGTTTAATTTAAAAAGTACAGTTACAAGGAAAGCTGATAACATTTGCTATAAAACGTTTTTTATTTTAAATCTCTATTTTCTATAGTTTAGAAAATTTTTTGAGGTGGTTTCAGTCCATACAAACGTTTGACGCACAACACGCGTAGAAGGAATTAATAAAAGTAATATTTTATATATGGAAAAATAGTTTAGAAAATCTAGTTGCCGCGTCACAAATAACATTTGCAATTTATAATATAATTACGAAGATATAAAGCTTTTAAAATTTTGTATGAAAAGTTTCAAAGCTTTATATTTTCGTAATTATTTTATAAATTGCAAATGTTATTTGTTACGCGGCATCTAGATTTTCTAAACTATTTTTCCATATATACAAACTTACTTATATTAATACCGTCTACGCGTATTGTGCGTCAAAGTTTTGTATAAAATTGACCCCTCTGCAACCGCCTTAAAAAAGTGTAGTACTTAGTTTTGCAGGTCAGTGTAGTTTAGATAGGATTGAATCTATGAAGTAGGTCGTCGGTAGGTATCGTCACATACTCGCCCGTGGCTGTGACATGTCACCCGAGGGAGGAACAAAATACTTTTTATCGGGAACCCTCGTCATAACGAGCGACTCTAACTTTTTACTATCGAGTGACCGGACTAATGGTACCGTCGGTTTCTACTCAGGTCCTTTTTTTCATAAATTGAACCAAAATAATCGATGTGACAATATCGAAGATTTGAGGATACCGCACTAGTGCGGTAATGGAATCATTTTCGCACGCATCTATATAAGGTCTAACAAAATTAGCTGAAACTATTTTAAGGGTATGCTCAGACCATCAAACTGAACAACTTTCTCTACGGGACCAGTATCGAAATCTTATATAGCCCAGTCATTTTAGCCGGGACTAATTAATAATTGATTTTTTTTTTCGGTATATTTAAGAGCCTAATTTTGAGCTTAGAAATGTATCAAAATTAAAAAAAATCCATTAGCAACAGTTCCAAATTTAAAATTTAGCTATTATCTAGTTATAAAGAATCGGATGGTAATTTTTTTTGCACATTTTTAAAGGCATTACCATACCATTATAGATACTTCAAACATGGTGTAAATATTTTTGTCTACTTAAAAGGTTTTGAAAAATACATTCGTATTTTCTAATAAAAACCATTTTTTTTAAATATCAATGCCTATTTTATTTCTCAAAAAAATTTTATGTTGTTAAATCTGATTTAAATGATTGCATGGGTATTAATATTATTAATTTAAAAGCCTTCTGGGACACACAATTTCGATTTCTATGTTGTGTAGTACATTTTTTTAAATTTGCTTTCAGATAGTCTATTTGTCACTAAATGGTGCCAGTTACAATATAAAAGTTGAAAAAAAAGTTATTTTGTAATAAATCGAGTGAGTTGAATCGTTGTTGGATAGGTCTTGTCCAATGGAACAAAACTCCTATAGACTATACATGGTGAAATTGATATCATTAGCACCCTTTTAAAGTAAGAGTCTACCCATCAAACTGAACAACTTTTACTATGGGAGCAAACCGATCGGAGCAAATTAAAAATCTGCTGTTCCATACTAAACTGCAATCTCGACGCGCGAGGTCGCGACTCAAATGTATGCAACAGCTTTTTTTTGTTCCGATTGCTTTAAAGTAAAAAAATAGGACAACCCCCCCCCCCCCCCCCCCCCCTCACGAAAGCTGTTGCTCAAGCAGTGTTGGAGAAATCAAATAAAAAGTCGACGGCCGGCGTCTGTCAATAGATTAGATTTTTTTTTAAATCTTTTTTCTTTTTTTTTTTTTTTTTAATTAATTAGATGGCGTTGAACGAAATTAAATCGCACTATTGTTTGCTTTTGAAAATTTCTTAAGTTATTACTACGGAAACCTATCTTGGGTGAGTCCGATACGGTCTTGGCCGGTTTTTGTTGTTATCGAATTAGATATTTGATTCTACGCACAACTTTCGACCTATACCTATACTTATTTTGTAATTTTATAAAATGAAAACGTTTCGTTTGAACAAGTTGTCGGTCGCAGCGCTTCGGTAGGTTGGTACTCGGCACGTGCCGAATCTAAAATTAATGCGAACAGAACAGAGGGCGGCGTGTTGAGAATAAATTGTGACACCACGTGAGAGTTGAACTAAAGTTTAAATTAAACGCTGCGCTGATGTCGCGATCTTGGCTTCCCTTCCACAATATATACTTATTTATCTTTCTCTATTAGTAATGCAATATTAAACTGCCAAGTTATTTACTTAACTATAAGCTGAAATTGTTTACGTCTAACTATAACTGTAATATCTTAAGTCTAATCTAAATTTATATAAAGTCATAAAACTGATGTTATTTTTTATCTATTATGCTACAATTTGGTTGGCAACACTTTCACTTTCCAAAATTGTTTAACTATATCTAACTGTAAATCCTTAAACTAAAATCAAACTTATGTTAAGCCAAACACCTACGTATTTTTATAAAAACTGTAAAAATAATTTTTGGGACCTCCAAGTCTGGTATCTGTTTATTAGTTTTAGATTTATTGTTATTATTAAGACTGTTTGTGTCCAAAATTGAAAAATAAAAAAAAAATAAAAAAATAATAATACATCATCATCATCAGCTTATACACGTCCCACTGCAGGGCACAGACCCTCAGGTGTATGTACGTTAGTGTAGTACCACGCGTGCACAATGCGGTGCGGTACACTTCACATACACATCATAATGTCTTTTTCAGCGTATGCAATGCCCGTTTCCTCAAATTTTCCTCACGATGTTTTCCTTCACCATTTGAGAGTAGGCGGTATTACGTGCATACGTTAGAATAACGTATTGGTTCATGGCACGTCGTCCGTGCGGAGTCGAACCCGGACCCTGATGATTGAATGTCCGTACCTCTCCGCAACGCACCACACCGACGGACGCTCTTACATACAATATGTAATATGGTTGGTTTAATTAGGTGCCACGAGGAATGTTCCTCTATAGAAAAGGGAAGATCTTCCACCAGGCTATGTGTGAAGCCTGGGGACCGGCCGTGGTCCAACAGTTCTTAGTTGGACCTTGTATATGTATAGAATCTCTGTGATTATTTCTCTTGCGCGATGTATGTCTTGCATTCGATTGTGAACCTTATTTGTAGTAGGTTACGAATTACGTATTCACGGTGAACGTTGTCTATGTATGGAGCATATTTCCGAGAGCGATGGTATCGCCATCTGTTGGCATCTTTGCTATAGCTTGTGGGTGCTGACATCTGTAGCAAGTCCCCACAGGTACGTGAACCTTACAGGTCTTCGTGTCTCGATAATTATAAATTTTATGTCATCATCATCATCTCAGCCGATGGGCGTCCATTGCTGGACATAGGCTCCCCCAAGAATCGCCACAACGACCGGTCCTGCGCTGCCCTCATCCAACGGGTTCCCGTCGCCTTCACCGGGTCGTCGTCCCACCTTGTGGGGGCCTACCCACGCTGCTTTTCCGGTACGCAGTCGCCACTCGAGAAATGGCAGCCCCCATCGGCCATGCCCTGTGGGTATCTTTCAGCCTTTTTATGAGGCCTTGAGTAAGCGACCACGTCTCTATTCCATAACTACTGGCAAATTGGCAATACATACTGGTCAAAGACTTTCGTCTTGAGACACTGCGTACTTAGTATTTAGCACGTTACGTAGCTTCCCGAAGGCTTAGCTTTCGGGAAGCTAACTCAGTATCTCCTTACAGTATGTAGAATCATTATATTCTGCGTATTAAAATAAAGTACTTATTCTATACCTACTTATTTTCTCTGGTCCTGGTCCGGAGCTCAAAGTTTCAACTCACGTTCTAAAGAAGTCTCTAAATCTCGGCCTTCTCGCAGGATCGCACGGTCGCCTCAGTGTTAATAGGTGTTGGTTAAAATTATAATAGTGGAATAATCATTTCGCTACACACGCTGTGAATGGCGACACGGCGACGACGCGGCGAGCGTGACCGAGTTTATAAACTTTTATATTTTAGACTGCATTGCAACGTGCAATCGTGCATAGGGATAAAGCTAGTCTACAGCCAGTTCCTATGTTCAGAACTCCATCGTGATTAACCTCTATTAAAATAATTAAAATAATTTATTCAACATGAGACTCATAGCGTATTAGTAACAAGGATTGTTACAGTGCGTACCCCAGGCATGGGCCACTCCAAAACACTTATCAAAGGCTACAATCGCAAACTTGCGAACGGACTCCTTGCCCTCAGCAAGGATCAAATTTGTACAATAGCAAGGTCACTCACAGGCCACTGCAAATTAAATAAGAACATGCACACACTGAATTTAAGCGACACCACCGGCTGCAGATTCTGCAAGGAGGAGATGGAAACTCCTCTGCACCTCCTATGTGGCTGTGGCCCCCTGATGTACAAACGTAGTACTCATCTAGGTAGGCAGGTACTGACACCAGATGAGATACAAACTATCCCTATCAAGAATCTACAGCGTTTTCTGGCCGCAGTGGGGATTGGTAAGGAACTGTAAAAAGGGCGTTCACAAAGGACCAGCGATGGTCTACGTGGCACAGGCTCAACAAGCATAATAATACAGTGCGTAATGTGGGGACAGTCCAGTCTGTCCCCTATCATGCTCAGAATGGTGCTCAGAAATGTGACCGCACCCGGACACAGGGAGGCGGCGCGCTTGCGCATGGTCGTGTAGAAACAGTCGACGTGCGCCACCGCGAACATTCATGAGGCTCTGCAGAACCGGGGCAGCCCCATCAGTACCCTTAACGCGTTGTTACACTAGATACGAAGGGCTCCATAATATTTCTTAGTATAATGTCGCCTGGGACTGGCTGGGTGACTGGTGACGTCAAGGTAGATCTACCTACACTTAACGGGAGGGTGGATGTACGTTTGTCCAACAAGTTACACAATGTGATGCGGTAGAATACAGGCAAGTTAGGTAGAGGTTCCCATCACGATGTTTTCCTTGACCGTCGAGATCAAGAGCAGTCGATGTATGTACTACCTACTTAATAATATGTTTCATACTGATACGAAAGAAGAAATTATAATAATGCTATGGTTACTATTAATAATCTCTCCTATTGTGTCACGATCTTAAAACAGGCCACGCTGTGGCAATGCAAAATAATTGTGAAGTGAACGTGTAATCTGAAAAGTGCTTGCCATCCATTTAGCGAAAAATTCTTCGTCTATGCATCCGTTTGAAAATATGCAACCCAAATGCAACCTTTTTTTTGTCAATTTTTACCATGTTGGTAGCACTGGCGAACTGTCACAGCTATGGAGATGTCATAAATTATTGTCGACCATTCTATTTCTCACTCTTTCTTACTAAGAAAAGAAAGAGGTACCAAGCACTCCATGCTCATTCACTCCTGCGGGAAAAAATGAATAACAAATAGAAATCTTCCTAATGATGATCAATCGCGTACTTCTCTTTTTTGCTCAAAAGGCTTCTATTGAAAGCTGAAAACACTTTTAAAAAAGTTACTCAGTGTTGCCAGAAGGTTACTTTTGTAACCTTTTAGGTGATTTTTAGCTCCGTCAGGTTTCTTTTAGGTTCAAAAGGTTACTTTTAGGTGATTTTTCGGAATTTGTATTAATCAATCTTAATATTCTTATTATTCCAATTTTTTGTGCAATGTTTGCTAACGCAAAACGTTCGTAACACGTGAGTGGAAATCCTAAAAACGTTTTTCTCTCTCGCACGAATTTATACCAAATCTGAGACCAAATCACAAATGACCAAAGCGTCTCACTTACTCACTTGATCATTCAATCGGATGAAAAATTAAAACTTAAAATGGAAAAGACTACTAAATTGTTTATGTTTCTATAAAATTAATACAACAAACATCTGTTTATCAACTTTTTGTTGAAAAGTTTATAAAGAGCTTTGAGTTCGTTCGTAGTCTATGGTAATCTATGGTGGTAGTCATAGCTACGATTCGAGTTAAGTCACTTTTGGAAAAATATATCTGCTTTCTGCTTTCGAATTGTACTTTAATTTTAACACTTATAATACCATATTACTGGGGAAAAGATATGAAAGGTTACTTTTCACACCAAAAGGCTACTTTTTTATCTATTTCCGGTTACTTTTGACAAGACCCGGCTGGCAACACGTACGTAGTACTTACTATCTCTATGGGCAACACTAAAGTTACTGTCACAACAACATTTATGACATTTGAATTTTGCAATCAATTTGTTGATTAGATTTTAACGCAAAAATGTAACTTTTTAATGAATTTAATAAAGATTTATTTAGAAAATGGCATTTCCAAAGATCGATGGGTATGTTGTGACCGAGAAACTAGGCGCAGGGAGCTATTCAACAGTATATAAAGCATATACAAAGGTAAAACTAAACCTGTACATTAAGTGCAAAGTAAACATAGTATTTAACTGCTTATTCTTAAGTTATTTACTCAGATTTAGTTAACAGATAACAGCTTTATATTCTTGTAGTTATGCCTGTGTTGTAGTATATAGATTTCAAAGCCATTTTCATGCAAAATTTCAGTGTTTGAAAAGCGGGTTCATTGTTTCTCATAAAGTTTTGAGGAAAATGAATCATTCATTGTGTCTACGTGTAAAAAAAAACTCTTTCTATATATTACTATTATTTATTGTTATTAAAATTACAACATTGTTACTTATAAATAAACTCTGAAATTTTCGTTTTTACTTACAACAGACCAAGTAAAAAAAAAAACCGGACAAGTGTGTGTCGGGCCACGCGCCGTATAGGGTTCCGTAGTTACCCTTCACAATATATGGACTTAGAAGGCTTTTTGTTTTGTACTACGGTTTAACCGTCTCCGAATACATTTTTTAAGTTGGTCGACCAAAACTTGTTAACTTGTAAAGCCTACTTAGCCGTGATAGTTTTCCTTTTAAATTCATTATACAGGGTGAAATTGATATCATTAGCATCCTTTTAAACTAAGAGTCTACCCATCGAACTGAACAACTTTTACTATGGGACCAAACTAATCGGAGCAAATAAAAAATCAGCTGTTCCATACTAAACTGCAATATCGACGCGCGACTTTGTGACTCAAATGTATGCAACGGCAGATTTTTTTTTTGCTCCGATCGGTTTGCAGCCGTAGTAAAAGTTGTTCAGTTCGATGGGTAGACTCTTAGTTTAAAAGGATGCTAATGATATCAATTTCACCCTGTATATAACTATTGCCGTGAATTTTTTCCCATCTCCAACTACAACCGTTTAGCCGGGAGAGGGGGGGGAGCACTTGACTCTAACAGAAATTTTCGCTTTAAAGCTTAATATTTCGCTAACGGATCCCTTAATCGAAAAATAGTTTTCCCCAAACCCACAATATTTTTAAAAGTCCTATCTAACAATACCCTACAACATGGGATAGATGAGAAAAAAAATTTCATCCCCACTTCACGTGTAGGGGAGGTACCCAAAAAAAAAATATTTTGGACGAATTTATTTTACCACTCTGTCGGCGTGATGAATATGTATACATATGCCAATTTACAGCTTTCTAGTACATATTAAGCGACTCTGAGCTAAGACGCGGACAGACGGACGGACTGACGGACTTGGCGAAACTATAATGGTTCCTTTTTGACTTCGGTACCCTAAAAATAGATACCTACCTTAGGTAAGGTGTTTATAAAAAATATGGCCAAAAAACAAAAAACCCGACTGCATGAAAAAATAATTAACTGAAAAGAGAAAAACAAGGTCTATACTCGTAATCATTAATCAGTTATACCAAGTCTGTTTGTGCAAATGTAATTTGAATGGTAGGTATTGCAAAAGGGAACAAAGAAACATTACAAAACATACCTAGGTTTTGTTGGTTATTGGTTTGTTATTGTTAATATCTTCAATGTACAGACAAACTTCCTGTTACAGTTTTATAATAGTTTAGATTAAACTACATCAAATTTGCAACTCAATTATAACTGCGCACAGCGTTCTTATTATATTGTTACGAATTTACTACACGTGATAAATTTTATTTTTAAACATAAGAGCTAGGCAGGTTGGTATATGAATAAGTACATGAAAAATTGAATTTGACGAGAGAATGAAAGAAACTTGTTACACACTAAAAACGAAAGTAAAAACTTAGTACACTATAATTCTTTGAGCATCAGCAGCTTAACAGAGCTTGCGTACTGTCCTGGGCTTTAATGGAAAATATCAAGGCTCTATATCTCTGACTACCCCCTCAAAGAAAACAGTCATAAGCATATGCTATGTAATTAAATTGTAATTAAACATTAAATTGTTTTCCAGGTGGGGGCCCGAACGGTGGTAGCAATAAAATGTGTAGACAAATCCAAAGTGAAGCATTCCGGAGCGGCCATAGACAACCTAGTGACAGAGATACATCTGCTCAAGTCACTCACACACCCACACATCGTTCACATGAAGCAATTCACTTGGGATGACAAGTGAGTCATGATCACCACTACAAACATAGACAACCTAGTGACAGAGATACGTCTGCTCAAGTCATTCACACACCCACACATCGTTCACATGAAGCAATTCACTTGGGATGACAAGTGAGTCATGATCACCACTACATACATAGACAACCTAGTGACAGAGATACGTCTGCTCAAGTCACTCACACACCCACACATCGTTCACATGAAGCAATTCACTTGGGATGACAAGTGAGTCATGATCACCACTACAAACATAGACAACCTAGTGACAGAGATACGTCTGCTCAAGTCACTCACACACCCACACATCGTTCACATGAAGCAATTCACTTGGGATGACAAGTGAGTCATGATCACCACTACATACATAGACAACCTTGTGACAGAGATACGTCTGCTCAAGTCACTCACACTCCCACACATCGTTCACATGAAGCAGTTCAATTGGGATGACAAGTGAGTCATGATCACCACTACAAACATAGACAACCTAGTGACAGAGATACGTCTGCTCAAGTCACTCACACACCCACACATCGTTCACATGAAGCAATTCACTTGGGATGACAAGTGAGTCATGATCACCACTACAAACATAGACAACCTAGTGACAGAGATACGTCTGCTCAAGTCACTCACACACCCACACATCGTTCACATGAAGCAATTCACTTGGGATGACAAGTGAGTCATGATCACCACTACAAACATAGACAACCTAGTGACAGAGATACGTCTGCTCAAGTCACTCACACACCCACACATCGTTCACATGAAGCAATTCACTTGGGATGACAAGTGAGTCATGATCACCACTACAAACATAGACAACCTAGTGACAGAGATACGTCTGCTCAAGTCACTCACACACCCACACATCGTACACATGAAGCAATTCACTTGGGATGACAAGTGAGTCATGATCACCACTACAAACATAGACAACCTAGTGACAGAGATACGTCTGCTCAAGTCACTCACAAACCCACACATCGTTCACATGAAGCAATTCACTTGGGATGACAAGTGAGTCATGATCACCACTACAAACATAGACACCCTAGTGACAGAGATACGTCTGCTCAAGTCACTCACACACCCACACATCGTTCACATGAAGCAATTCACTTGGGATGACAAGTGAGTCATGATCACCACTACAAACATAGACAACCTAGTGACAGAGATACGTCTGCTCAAGTCACTCACACACCCACACATCGTTCACATTAAGCAATTCACTTGGGATGACAAGTGAGTCATGATCACCATTACATACATAGACAACCTAGTGACAGAGATACGTCTGCTCAAGTCACTCACACACCCACACATCGTACACATGAAGCAATTTACTTGGGATGACATGTGAGTCATGATCACCACTACATACATAGACAATCTAGTGACAAAGATACGTCTGCTCAAATCACTCACACACTCACACATTATTCACATGAAGCAGTTCACTTGGGATGACAAGTGAGTCATGATCACCACTCTGTTCTACTCAATATCAAACTGTACAAAAACATGTAATACTTATACCTTACAGTCGCACACAGATTGCCATAAGAGTGACAGAGCTAGTTAGATGTTCATCTGTTACGTCCGTTACAAATTTTTCCACTTTTAATTCAGCAGTTGTTAAGGAAACAACATAGACCTCCAACTGGAGGTGTGGTGACAAAATATTACAATATGACATTTTTTTTTAGCTTATTTCATCCCACTGCCGGGCAAAGGCCTCTCCTTTTATCCTCCATGCAACCCTGTCCTGAGCCAGTTCTTCATCGAATGTATCCAGGTCGTCTCTCCATCTCTTTCGGGGTCGACCCTGACGGCGACGTCCATTCTCCGGGATCCAAACTGTTAAGACTTTGGCATCTTTCCGGGTGCAATCGACAGACATGGCCGGCCCAATCCCATTTCAACTTTTAAAAAATTTGACATTTGTGGAAAAGTACTATTGTGTTATGTTTTACAGAAACATTTACATAATAATGGAGTATTGCTGCGGCGGTGATCTGTCTCGATACATACGGAGGTACGGACGCGTTCCAGAGAAACAAGTACGTCTTATAATTTTAATCATCATTTTCTTGCCCATTTCACATTATTAGTGGTCGACACGATAGTGGTCGATACGATGTCATTATCTTCCATTCATCTCTCTTAGGGTGAAACCAAACGAGCGTAGTTTTGTGAGTTGTGAGTCACGTATTTGGAGTCCGTTTCAGGATGAGGTCATAGACAATGCATTCCCGGATTTTATATGAAACGGACTCAAAATATGCGACACACAACTCACAAAATTACGCTTGTTTGGCCCCTAGCCTATTACCCTTAGCCGGCATTTCAGCACTCTCTCCTTTCTTACACACATCATTCTGCACACAATTCGTTCGTATTTTCTTCGGCCTTCCTCTCCTAACGCAGTGTCTTATAATAATTATTATACCTAGGACTTTCCTCACTGCATGTCTTATGCACTTTGATTATTAAGTTCTGCACTGGTATCTGGTATTAAAAAATGGAAAACCTCTTTACTGCGTACGTAGGGTATTTGATAGGTTTTTAAAAACGGTTCTATGTTAATCACTGCTCTCTAAGGACACAATCATCATATCAGCCATTAAACGCCCACTGCTGGACATAAGCCTCCCCCAAAATGGGGGGATTTGCCATAATCGCCACGCTCGGCAGGCGGGTTGGCGATTGCAGTTGGATCGAATCAATGTGTGTACTCAGGATACTGCTGCCCATCCTTCAGTAGATCCCTTAGTCGCCTTTTACGACACCCACGGAAGGAAATGGGACACAATAGAAAATTTAAATTTTACGTTCCATTACATTACTCCATTTATTTTACATCCCATTGTTTTTTCTTGCACTAGCAAGAAAAAACGAAAACAAAAAATGTTATTTAAATATCCCGCGAAAACGCTTTTCTTGACAATATACGTAGCTACATGCAGGTGAGAGGTGAAATGAAATTCGTTTATTCGTTCAAGAGTTCTTATACTCAACCATATAGTGTACGAATATTATTATTTTATAAAACTCATGCAGTTCATTTACATTTAAATTTGCATTGCTAACATTATTTCATTAATAACAATAATAAGTGAAAACTGTGCAAAAAATTTTAATTATGTGACATCATCGTGACGTCACCTGCATGTGAAACTCACATACTCTACAACATAAGAATTATTAATATTTATTCTATGTCTAAATCCTAGGGGAGTGCGTAATTTCTCTATGGTCTACATGCAGTTGACGTCATCAACCATTATGCCAATCACATTCGTTTATAATCACGTACTAAAGGAGACCAAAAAAAATTGTTTCTTTGTCGATTTTCTTTTAAAATATCCAGTATTTTTCTTAACTGACTAAATAGTTGGTTTCCAAAATTCATATTCAATACGGATGCCATCAATCGATCCTATTTAAGGTCTAACAAAATTAGGTGAAACTATTTTAAGGGGATGATCAGACCATCAAACTGGACAACTTTCGAAATCGCGAAAAAAAATCAGCTGTTCCATACAAACCTACTCGACCTAAATGTATGCGACAGCAGAATTTTTTTTCGCGATTTCAATATTAGTCCCATAGAGAAAGTTGTTCAGTTTGATGGTCTGATCATCCCCTTAAAATAGTTTCACCTAATTTTGTTAGACCTTATATTTTACATGCTGTCAAATACCCTATTGATAACTTATTACTTTTTCAAATATTATTGATTTTTAAACATGTTACAGCCATGTTGTGCTATTTCGAATCAAATTAAAAATTGAAAAATTTGTCTCGGGCGGGACTTGAACCCGCACTTTTCCAAACCGGGGAACTGCGTTATCCAATTTCGCCACCGAGCCCACTACCCAGAGAACGAAATTTTCAATCTGTTGCGTCTTAAGGGGACGTGAGCGCCATCTACTGGTAGTTATTACAAACTAACCAACTTATTACTTTCTCTGTGTGTAACAAAATATTATAATATAATATATGTGAGTAGTAGTAATTAACATAATAATTTCAATGTAATTATGTGTACACGTAGGTGTTATACTTCCTGCAACAGCTGGCATCAGCGCTCAAGTTCCTCAGAGAGAAAGGTAAACACTTTTTATTTTTATTTATTTTTATTTATACATGGCAATACAATGTTTAGTAAATTAACTGTTGTATGCATTGACTACTTATACAGGGTGAAATTGATATCATTAGCATCCTTTTAAACTAAGAGTCTACCCATCAAACTGAACAACTTTCACTATTGGAGCAAACCGATCGGAGCAAAAAAATTATCGGCTGTTCCATACTAAACTGCAATGCCTACTCGACTCAAATGTATGATAGAGCTGTTTTTTTTTTTGCTCCAATAAAACAGTGCGCTCATAGTAAAAGTTGTTCAGTTTGATGGGTAGACTCTTAGTTTAAAAGGATGCTAATGATATCGATTTCACCATGTATAACTCGGCTCCGATATAACTTTGAGTTAATTTTATTAGTCACGAGCGTTAACCCGGGACTTCGTCCGCACAAATTATATACCAGATTTTAAGTCAGATCATAAGCTATCAAACAAAAAAAGTTTCATCAAAATCGGTTCAGTAGTTTTTGCGTGATACTCGTTCAAACAAACAAACACCCAAACAAACACACAAACAAACAGACAGACAAAAAATCCAAAAATTGGTGAAATGGAATCAGGGACACCTAAAAACCATATCGTAACTTTTTTTTTGTTAATATCTTCAATGTACAGACACACTTCTGTTACAGCTTTATAATAGTACGAGCGTTAACCCGCGACTTCGTCCGCACAAATTATATACCAGATTTTAAGTCACATCATAAACTATCAAACAAAAAAGTTTCATCAAAATCGGTTCAGTAGTTTTTGCGTGATACTCGTTCAAACAAACAAACACACAAACAAACAGACTGACAAAAAATCCAAAAATTGGTGAAATGGAATCAGGGACACCTAAAAACCATATCGTAACTTTTTTTTTGTTAATATCTTCAATGTACAGACAAACTTCCTGTTACAGCTTTATAATAGTATAGATACATTTTTCTTTGAGGTAATGTTACAAAACAACAACAAAATTTGACATTACCAAATTATATCCATTGAAAATTGCCAAATTAAACCATATATTCGCAGGTGTGGTGCATATGGACCTGAAGCCGCACAATCTGCTGCTCCACAAGGAGTCAGACGGCAAATATATACTGAAGGTTGCTGATTTCGGGTGAGGAGAGAAGAATTATTATTATTATTGTATTTCTTTTCCTTATCTCGGGACATAAGTGTCCCGGACCTTTGGGAGGCGTGCGTGGGGCCGAAGCCAACACGTAGAGGCCCGTCAGACAATTTGATCTAAATAGTAATGTGACACCAACCGGCAACTATCCCAGTATACACTATAGAAGTGCATCCAAACCAGCCCCCGGTCAGTGTAACGGGACTATTGTAAGGAGTGGAAAGAAACAAAATCTGGACTATTGGGGTGGGGTGCTAATGGAACAGGTAACTAGGTTTTGAACGGCACTATGGCGCCTGCCTGACCAATGTATAAACACGGAAAAAATGGCAGACGGTGACTCGCCAACTCAAAATGAATGGGCCCCCAAAAACGGCCGCTCGCACGGAGCGACAAGGGGGCAACATTTCCTGAGTGGCTTAGAGTGCTTTTGGAGTTTAAACGACCATCATTTCAGTCTCCAACGGCTAATCAGTGCCCAGTCGCCACTTACGCAACACATCCACTCTTCGAGCATATAGCTCTTGCGACTCCAACCTAAGGCCGGCCAATAAAGGCAAGCACAGATGTGGGGGATCTGATCCTCTTGGGGTCCACTCTGACCGGCCAGTAAAGGCAAGTCGGAGACGAGGATCAGGGACTACCCCCGGGAGCACTCGGGCCCGTGGTGTCGCCACTCACCAACAGCTCGCCATTATCATTATTATATTAGTTACAGTGAACACTTAATGACAAAGAATCCCACAACACCAATTGCTCGGTTTGTCTGTGGGAGCTACAATCACGCTCAAGCTGTTTTAACTGTAATTTGTCTATCTTAAACATATACAGCGAACGTTGCTATACAATAATTGTACCTGTCATTACACATCTTAACATTTTTTTGTATTTTCTTAGTTCTTAGGTAATGCTATCCAATAGGAATGTCTTTAACTGTCTAGAAAATTTACGCTTGTTCGACTCATTCCTAAAATTTGATGGTAGACCAAAGAGTAATATAAGTATATTAGAAAAGAGAACCCACTCGTGGCAACATTATGCATCCACCTTATGTCAAATTGAAGGCTAGCTAGCGCCATCTATGTTTCATCGACAATAATTCAACCTATACTATACATCCCTACTTATATCTACTCATACCAATGGATATTATTGTTTTGAATGCTAGTTTTTGTTCAATCCCGCACCGATCGAGTGAAATTACAGTATCCTTACTATTCCTGTAATCTAAACATTTGGTAAGAGAACAACAGAAATTCTAGAACGTCACTAAATCGGCACGAAATTGAACGAAAACTACAAACAACCCGTACATTACGCAAGATAGGTAGCCATTTTGTGATTTTGTCAATTTGACATTAACATAGACAATGAAATCTTTTTTTTTCATAGTTCTGCGAAATATTTAATAGATGGCAGCACATTCTATGCAAACTGAATCGGAAAAAGCCACCAAAAGGCGACTGTCCTCGGCCTGTGGTAGACTATTAAACAAAGTAATAATAGTTAATTACTTCACGATATCGATGTTGGTTCCATAAACATAAACATTATAAACATAAACATTATAAACATAAACATTATAAACATAAACATTATAAACATAAACATTATAAAAGGGGTTAGAAATGTAAAGTAGCGCTTTTGCTTCGGAGATTACTGTCGCCACTTGTCTTCCCGCTCACGCTGCTACAATTACTCATGCCCTCTCTCTCGCACCACGCCGCGCGCCTTACGATGTTATGCAAATTATTGCATAACCGTGTGGCACGCGTTCCACGCCTACTTTGCACTTCTAACCCTTCTTATAATGTTCTGTGAGTTCCATGGTGGAAGTTGTTCATTTTGATGGTCTTATAATTCTCTCGGGTAGGCTCACACGGTGGACCGACGACCTGGTGAAGGCGGCGGCAATCCGTTGGATGAGCGCAGCGCAGGACCGGTCGTTGTGGCGATCCTTGGGGAAGGCCCATGTCCAGCAGTGGACGTCCATCGTCTCTTCAAAAACCTCCCGAAAAGCTCGTGACAAGTTTTTATATCATTTAAACTGTGTAATGTAATAAATTGATGGATTTATGTAATAAATTTATGGATTTGTGGGTACTTGCTACAGATATCAGCACCCACAAGTTATAGCAAAGATGCCAACAGATGGCGATACCGTCGCTCTCGGAAATAATCTCCATACTTAGACAACGTTCACCGTAAATACGTAACTCATAACCTACTACAAATAAGGTTCACAATCGAATGCAAAACATACATCGCGCAAGAGAAATAATCACAGTGATTCGATACATATACAAGGTCCAACTGAGAACTGTTGGACCACGGCCGGTCCCCAGGCTTCACACATAGTCTGGTGGAAGATCTTCCCTTTTCAATAGAGTAACATTCCCAGTAGCACCTCCATAGGTTTATTGGGTTTGGT